>CM035409.1:126303873-126441373 GCA_020310875.1 Ceratopteris richardii
TAGAGCTAGCTGCACCACACATGGTAGTAGATGCACTATTCTAGACTATCTCCTTTATTCACAGGATGAGGGAGCTCCCTACAAATAGACTCACACACATGGCTTTCTCCACTATTGATCACATCTTCATTTTTGTGATGCCTCATCGATGGGGCAAGGGTGCGGAAGAAGAGATTATATGCTGCTTTGTGGACTTCCGCAAAGCTTTGATACAGTGCCACGAGAGGCTGTTCTGATGCCTCTAGAGCTTGGGAGTACCATCAGGGATGATTTGGGCCATCTATGCACTCTACGAGCAAGTGACAAGGAGGGTATAGTGTCGAGGAGGTATGTCTAAGGCCATCGCTAGCACCATCGGTGTTAAGTAAGGCTGCCCACTCTCCCCCACTCTATTTGGTCTCTACATCGACGAGATTGAGGACTACATTCCCCGAGCTGGAGGAGAGGGTGCTGACCTCGCAAGTACACATGTCACACTTTATTATATGCCGATGACACTGTATTGATTTCAGAGTCACACGAGGGATTACATTGCGTGTCAGAGCCAGCTAGATGCCCTGGATGAGTTTTGTACACAGAGGTTCTTGACAGTAAACCTTGTCAAGACCAAGATCATGATCTTCCACACCTCTCCCATGGTGAGAAATGGAGAAGGATTCACAGTTGGAAGTGGACAGATTGAGGTGGTCACTTCCTATGTCTATCTCGGAGTCACATTCACGTGCTTGCCTGGCCCCTTCAGCATGAGACAGCCAACCACCGATAGACTCACACGAGGATATGCAGCTTTAGCCATGTTAGAGCGGAGAGGTTACCATGCACACTTCCAAGAGGCCCGCACGAAGGGGTGGCTATTTGACACACTAGTCAGACCCACTATGATGTATGCTTCCACAGTTTTGGCCCAAGCCTCGCAGTCACCAAGTGAAGTGCGATCGAGAGGCCACAAATACATATGATCTCGCGACTATTTCACGGGAAAGAGTTAGTGCCACATGACATCATCATGGTAGAGCTAGTTGCACCACCCACGGTAGTAGATGCACTATTCTAGACTATCTTCTTTATTCAGAGGATGAGGGAGCTCCCTACAAATAGACTCACACACAAAGCTTTCTCCACTATTGATCACATCTTCATTTTGTGCTGCCTCATTCATGGGGCAAGGGTGCATAAGAAGAGATTATATTGCTGCTTTGTGGACTTTCGCAAAGCTATAGTGCCACGAGAGAGGCTCTCCCGCCTCCAGAGCTTGGGAGTACCATCAGGGATGATTTCAGCCATCTATGCACTCTATGAGCAGGTGACTGGGAGGGTACAGTGTCAAGGATGTATGTCTAAGGCCATTGCTAGCGCCATCGGTGTTAAGCAAGGCTGTCCACTCTCCCCCATTCTATTTGGTCTCTACATCAACGAGATTGAGGACTACATTCTCCGAGCTCGAGGAGAGGGTGCAAACCGCTCAAGCACACATGTCCATTTTATTATATGCCGAGGGACATTGTATTGATTTCAGAGTAACCCGAGGGATTACAGCACGTGTCACTGCAAGCTAGATGATGCCCTGGATGAGTTTTGTACACAAAGGTGCTTGACAATAAACCTTGGCAAGACCAAGGTCATGATCTTCCACACCTCTCCCATGGTGAGAAATGGAGAAGGATTCAGAACTGGCAGTGGACAGATTGAGGTGGTACCTTCCTATGTCTACCCCAGAGGTCACATTCACAAGCTTGCCTCACCCCTTCAGCATGAGACAAGAAGCCACGATAGACTCACAAGAGGATATGCAGCTTTAGCCATGTTAGGCGAGAGGTTACCATAGCACACTTCCAAGAGGCCCGCACGAAGGGGTGGCTATTTGACACACTAGTCAGACCCGCTATGATGTATGCTTCCACAGTTTGGCCCCTGGCCTCACAGTCACCCAGTGGAGTGCGATCGAGAGGCCACAAATACGTATGATCTGACGACTATTTCGTGGGAAAGAGTTAGTGCCACATGACATCATCATGGTAGAGCTAGCTACACCACCCATGGTAGTAGATGCACTATTCTAGACTATCTACTTTATTCAGAGGATGAGGGAGCTCCCTAGAAATAGACTCACACACAAAGCTTTCTCCACTATTGATCACATCTCCATTTTGCGTTGCCTCATTGATGGGGCAAGGGTGCAGAAGAAGAGATTATATTGCTGCTTTGTGGAATTCCGCAAAGCTTTTTGATACAGTGCCATGAGAGAGGCTCTCCCGAGGCCCCAGAGCTTGGGAGTACCATAAGGGATGATTTCGGCCATCTATGCACTCTACGAGAAGGTACAGTGTCCAAGAGGTATGTCTAAGGCCATCGCTAGCACCATCAGTGTTAAGAAGGCTGTCCCACTCTCCCCCACCTCTATTTGGTCTCTACATCGACGAGATTGAGAACTACGTTTTTCCGAGCTGGAGGAGAGGGTGGAGACCTCTCACGCGAAACATGTCCACATTTTATTATATGTGGATGACATTGGATTTCAGAGTTACCCGAGGGATTAGAGCACGTGTCAGTGCAAGCTAGATGCCCTGGATGAGTTTTGTACAAAGAGGTGCCTAACAGTAAACCTTGGCAAGACAAAGGTCATGATCTTCCACACCTCTTCCATGGTGAGAAATGGAGAAGGATTCAGATTGAGGTGGTCACTTCCTATGTCTACGTGGGAGTCACATTCACGATCTTGCCTAGCCCCTTGAGCATGAGACAGGGGGCCATCGATAGACTCAAACGAGGATATGCAACTTTAGCCATGTTAGAGCACAGAGGTCACGAGGCACACTTCCAAGGGCCCGCACGAAGGGGTGGCTATTTGACACACTAGCCAAACCCACTATGATGTATGCTTCCACAGTTTCGGCCCCATGCCGCGAGCAAGGTAGAAAGGTAAAAAAAAACACGAGTCCTAGGTAATTGCAATTTTGAAGGAAGTGTCGAGGTGGACCCCACTCAAGCTTGTCTGGCAATGGGTAAGTAAATGCCCATTGTTGGGCAACTGCCTAGGGGGCCCTTGAACATAAAATACCCACTTTTATGGTGTGCAAGTCAAGTGCAATGGGCAGATTCATTCTCCACCATGCAATAGCCTTCCAGCAAGGCATCCAACCTCATTTCTACTATCATACACATTCATGTGTCCATAGTTTATAGTCTATAGGCTATTCTTATGAGTTCGACTATCGTAGTCTCTCTATTGCATCTTGGTTGTGTGTCCAGTAATAGTTGGCATCGAAAAATGTGTGTGTTTATACCACTATGTGCTAACTCGGAGGAAGAGTCTAGAGACTTACTCAGTGTAAGACAGCCAATTGAAGAGTGGGAAATTGGAGCTATAGTCTCTAATGTTCCTTAGGCTACTTTTATGTGTTGTTTAGCTTAGAATGTACCAAATCTTGTAGTTCTCTTTGCCTAGCTCGAAAATGCACAAGCTTGTGTAGACATCTTATGTAATTTCTGAATGTACTATATCACTTCCAACTCGGTGGCACATTGAGCTGAGTAACATTCTTATCGTTTGGTTGTCTACATTGCTTGTACTATGCTAAGAGCTTGCTAGATTAGTCTTTGTACTTGTCCACATGGTTGTTTGGCCTACTATCTCTTGTGATATCTACGGGTGTTGTGTTTATGTGATTGACTAGGTGCTCTTTCTTGGCCACTGCATGCTCTCTGCAAGGCAACTCCTTGGAAGTAATTTTTACTCATGTCCTTTCTATTTTCTCTTGGAAGTCAAGCCTTGGTTAGGCTCTTGTCCAATAGTGTGAGTAGGTGCAAGTCCATGACCCACACCTGTTCTACTAGAGAATCTCTTCGCAATCTCAAGAGCCCATTGAAAACCTACAATAGATAGAAAAAAAAAAAAAAAAAATCAATCAATTCACTCCAAGAAAACCACCTTCTCCTCTACCTTTAAGGTTGCATGCTGATTTTTCTTAAGGAAGCCCACTTCACCTGCTAGAGTTGACACAAACACCTCCCCAAGAGAAGACTAGATGAGCACCATATTCACAAGACAACATGTTTGCACAACATTGTCGAGAAGTGGAGGAGTTAGGCAATGCGCAAGAAACCCAAAGGCAAATGTGATGCACTATTTGTAGTAATAGTGGCCACTATGTTGAAGATTATCCAAGTAGGTGACTTTCAATTATGTGGAAGAATTGGATACGAGGCTCGAAAATGTTACTTTCTCAAAGAAGCTCACGAACGCAGTAATCCCCAAGCCCATACACTTTCTATGCTCATACTTCAAATTCACAAGGGAAGAATCAAAATCAACATGACTGATCGAGGAACCCTAGACCTCTTATCTATTACTTTATGCACAGAATATGGTCACATCCAAAGTAGGCTCTCCCTCCTCGAGGATGCATCACCATGCAAATACTACCCCGAAGCCAAAGACCATTACACTTGAGACTGCCAAAGGAACCACCCCACTCCCATCCCATGATTGCGATCTCTCCTAAGGTATGGATCCACAAACTTTGATTGTTTCTTCTTTCATGGCACCTAGGATGACTAGGACAAGGCAAGCAAATGCTACAAAGCAAGATGAACCCCGGAAGCAAAAACATGATTGTAAGAAGATCAACCAAAGTACTAAGAAGGTGATTGAAGAGCCCTACGAAAAGGTATGTGAAGTCTTGGAGGACCAACCCACTCAACCCCAACCATGTGCATCCGAACCTATTAGTATAGAAGAGATTTTGAAGGACACTCAGTACAAGGTCAATTTATACCAATGAACACAAAAGGACAAAAACATACAAAGTCATTTATTGAAAATTATACATTTTTGCATATGCAAGTCAAGTTTCAACCTCCAATAGGCATTGATGAATATACGGTAGACTTTCCTCTCGCCCCATTGGCAAATACTAAATCACCAAAGTTCAAGACTTATAATTTCTTTTTAGAAGGAAGTTTTGACAGGTGTTTTAGTTGATGGTGGGTCTCCCATCAACTTGAGCCTAATTTCACTATAAGAAGGTTAAAGATGGACCTTATCAAGGAAGCTCCATTCACTATAATATTGGAAGACCAACACCGATTGCAACCCCTTGGCATTATTAAGAAGGTATTAATTATTGTCCAAAGGCAACCAATCTATACTTGATTTATCTCATGAACAACCATTGAGAAATACATACACAATTATATAAGCAAATTAAACATACAATATGAACAATACTCACAAAAAAAGATGAAGACAAAGCATATAATAATTTGGAGGAGATGAAGAAGACAAGTGTATGGTATATAAGTGTACAAACGAAAATGAGCCAAAAGTAAAATGAAAATGAATCAAATAAACAAAAATAATTTAAAAACTACAATTTGAAAGCTAAAAATTAATCAAACAAGTAATGATCATTCCTAAAAGCTTCCTTTTTTCTAACAAATGGGGAGAAAAACTATCTAACTGCAATTGAACTGAGATATGGGTGACTTCCGTATAAGAAGTAACATGGTTATTCATGAGTAAAACATAATTAAACTAAACAAGCGGCCTACACATAAAGACATGAATAATGACTATCAACTATAGGCCTTTAGACAAACTTTTAACTCATAGCATGGAAGTGAAGATGCTCAAAAAGACTCTACACTAGAAATAAGAAATTGAAAAGCAAACGAATCTTCCACTTGTTATTCTATCGCATTTTTATTTCCTTTCCTTTAATCTATAAAGAATTTCAGTAGTTTACATTTTTCCTCGATCATCTCGAGGTAAAACTCAATATGAACAGAAATTTTTGCTTTATTGAAAGATGGAAAACACTTAAAGAATTATTTTTTCTGAACAAGTTCCCTGCATACCTTAGTTTTCATTGTTAGTGCGTTCCTCAAGATAATTGCCAACTGCCTTATGAATACAAATGCTTGCTGATATGATGCAGCAAAGTCAACACCATAGAGCTCCACCACACAATTGGCCATAAAGCGGATACGAGGAAGAGAAGATGCTGTAACAAACTTTGAATTTGCTGCATATTCCTTGTACATCCCTTTTAAGCATGCATCTAAATGATCCGTCCCCAAAAGTAGTGCCATTTCTCTGATGAACAAAAATGATACCAAAGAAACAGAACCTTCTCCTCTTCCCCAAAAGTGAAGTACAACCTTGTTAGAAGATCATGATCGACATAAGTTCATCTGCCAGAACCTTAAACTTGTTACAATTCTTTCAATGAGGCCAACATACCTTCAGATATTTGTGAGCAAATTTGGGTAGAGCTCCAAGAAAACAAGCTGACTCCTTCAGACGCTTGAGTGTGAAAGTAATCATCTGATTATCAGTCATTTGAGTCAAAATGTGCAATGTGTTGCCAACATATGACCTCACAAGGGGTTCAAGTTTCTTCCATCGTGGAAACTTATCCGGCTCAAACACAGACCCAGCCTTTCCATCCATCCCAAGAGCTCTTCTAATTATACCATCCATCTCTGACAAGGTAAAGAACATGATTTTGTTGAAAACATGACTGCTGGCTATGTTAAAATTGTTTGCGAGTGCCTGGTCGTCTCCGTCACCATAGTGACAAGCAGTTCGATATGCTTTCAGAAGGTTACAAACAGTCCCCATATGATTTTTCTCCTTGATAATCTTGCACCATGATTCAACAAGTCCAATAGTAAGTCTGGAACTGGACGCATCCGCATCCACTTGAGACAGGTCCTTATTCTTGTTTTGAGGCAAGGAAAAAGGTTCTTTAGCATCATCAGCACTCTGCAACAAAACATCAATCAACAAGAGGATCAAAAGAAAGCATCGACATGTGAGGTATAGAAAATAATTCAGAATCTGATAAATCAAATGAGAACTATACCAATTCCTCCTCATCACTGAACTCCAATAGTTCTTTATCATGTTCTTCTAAAAACTTGAAAAACTCTGGATCCTGTCCCAGTGAACATGGAGTATTACTTCACATGTGGAATGCGTTTTGATGTTAAAGCTTTCCAACATAAAATATGTTCGTTTTGCATTCGGTTCATTGTCCCATGAATGATATGTGATAAATGCACAGACAAACATAAATGCATGGTTCTAATTAATGTTACCTTCTCTTTAAGCTTTTCTAACTGCCTCTTGTGCTTTTCTACTTCAGATAAGAGAGACTTGTTTTGAGAGCGCAAATTTGAATCACCCCCTTCGTCATCTGCATGAAAGCATAGCATCTCAACTACCACACGGGAGATGGTTGAAACAGTCCACTACACCAAAATTTACCTCCTGAACTATCATCTTCCTCCAAATCTGCCGGTGTGATGTCAATGAAAGCTCCATCTGATTCCTGAAAAAGTTCATTTAACTTAGCTAATTGATTCAAAATTTCATAATCCGCAAAAATTCATTACATTTTCTCTGATATAGTCATCAAGATCATGATCTGTATCATCAGATGAGATCGAGTTGTCATCCCCACTTCCAACATTGAAGAAGTCACCATCCAAAAACTCATCAACATTCATCTCTGTAATGTTTCTGCATCAGAAAGCCCGTATATGCATTGCTCTAAATTAGTATGCATTCAAAACCAGATTCTAGCATAAAAGCGAGCATTTACACCCAGATAGGAAGGCAAAACTACCTCGTTACTAGTTTTTTCCCTGCTGATTCATTCTTCTCATTGAGTCGACTACCAGCTAGATCATGTGAGTAGTCTGTGTCGTCAAAGGCATTTATCAATTCATAAAGTAAGCAACGAATTGAATTCAACACAAACCTAATAAAATTCAAAAAGAAGAGCAAGCTAAACATTATCATCCGAGTTTGTAGACTATCGCACCACGCCTGTCATGCAGAAAATTTGTACAGGCACCCGGATAGAATTAAAAAAGTGAAAAACAATGCACAGATCCAATTACAATGATAGAATGATAATGATAAATGATAACGTCTAATGGAAAACCTGCAATGGAACCTGCAGATGAGGTTTTCTGTTTACGCTTCAGGGCCTTTTTTATTGGTTTGAGCTTTCGTCTGTGAGCCAAAGTAGACTTGAGATGTTTTTTCACGAACTTCTTTGTCCTTTTCACGGACTTCCCCATGGCCAAGTAAGCTGCGAGTATTGGGATGCCTCGGTAAGATTCCTAGTGTACTCCGATGTCTCAGTCAATGTACTCAAGCTCGCCCGCAAGGGATTTTGAGTTCGTTGTGTCTAGTTGAAGCGCGTGCCCTTCTGACTATGCCATAGAGCACTTCATGTTGCGCTCAGAGAATTCACTGTCAAGCTAGCACAGTTAGTCGAGAGATGATCACCAGGTGTAGAGAGAGAGCGGGGGGGGGGGGGGGGGGGGGGGGGGGGGGTGTTGGGTTTAACGCACCCAAAGTGAGGGGGACGGCCGGCTTTGAGTCGAACAGGAAAACAAAACTTCACATCGCCATGGGGGCGGGGAAAAATAGCTCTGTTGCGTGAAAGAGAGAAAAAATAAGATTTAACGTGGCCATCGACGCGCTCTCCCTATCGATGTCGAGCCAGGTGAAACGATCTCCTAGTAATACGACGAGCTGAGGGGATAAAAATTACACAGTGAAGGTTCTCCCTCGCGACCTACTTCTCCGTGGATCCGCTATGTGTATACAAGCCTAAACCCTTTAAACCTCAAACCCCATATGTTATCTCGTGACTTTATTCTTTTTAGTTAATACCTTACAATAATACTGCGAGAATGAGAAGGAGAAAAAGAACGTAGAGAGGTGCTCAAAACACGTAATGAGAACTTAAATTTTCGTAGAAAACGTTCACATTTAATAGGGAAATAGTGTTGCCTTAATATCCAAGGAACTTCATTTCATTCTTCCACATTACATTTTCTATGAAGCATGGCAAAGAGGATAGGGAACTAAGAACTTAAAGAGATCCAAGATTAGGAGAAGAACCCAATCATGCATGAAGGCATATCATATGAATTTGGAAATAAGAGGGTAATATATTCATATAAAGGGAGAGATATAAGGATATGGAATACATTTACAGGAGCTTTGTTTGTGGAGATAAAGAGAAAGAGGCTAACTTAAGATATAAGTCCATCACCACATCTGTCAAGCTTTTAAGATAGACGTTCTCTTTCAAAAGTGACTCTAAGGCTCCATCTTTTTATCCTACATATGACACAAAATCATAGGTCATAATAAGATTGTGTTACTCGATTCGACTTTTTTTTAGATCCCTAGATCTCTCCATCCCTCTCTTTTTAGACTCCCAAACTTCAAACACTATAGCACCGACGGTCACACTCCGGTGTCGGTATGACTATTGGAAATACCTAGAAAGACCACGTTAGCTATATCGATGGTCACTTGGCCATCGGTATAACCATTGAAAGTGTATAGACATTGAAAAATCTCATCGCCAGTATAAGCGTCAGTATAGAGGCCGATATAGGCATCGGTATAAGCATTAGTATAAGTGTCGGTATATTCTGGGAATACTGACGCTCATACCGATGCTTATATTGACGGCGTGTTTCAATAACCAGAGAGCAAAAAGTCGACACTCCTCTTTGTTTTGAACTACGTACTATTATTGTCGAGTTTGCACGCGTACATTGTGCTCGTCCACCTGCATTGTGATCATCTTGTGCACACACACATAGATCTCTCTCTCTCTACACACACATCTCTCTCTCTAGATTTGGCATCTTGGTAAGTGATGTGTGTACTCTTTCACCCTCTCTCTTTCTCTATGTTTTCTCTTTCTTAATTTCTTTGCAAGAGCTTTTTGGTATCGATTCTTTGGAATTTGATGAGAGACGACATTGATTCGGCTTTGACAAGAACGATCTAAAGAATTACATCGATGTAAGTGATTGTTTTGTTCTCTATTAGAAATAGAGATAGAGAGAGATGAGAGAGAGAGAGATGAAAGAGAGAGAGAAAGAGAGAGGGAGAGAGAGAGAGAGAGAGACATATACACACATAGATGTAAGTGATTGTTTTGTTCTTTATTAGAAATAGAGATAGAGAGAGAGAGATGAGAGAGAGAGAGATGAAAGAGAGAGAGATTACATACACACACATGCATATGCATGCATACATACACACACAAATATACACATGCATATGCATACATACATACACACACATATACATGCACACACATGCGTACACACACATACATACACATATGCATACACATACATATGCATATACATATACTCTCACATGCATACACATACACACACATGCATACACACATACATACACATATGCATACACATACACATATACACATACACACACACATATACACATACACACACATATGCATACACACATATGCATACACACATATACACATACAACACATACACATATAATGATAATGCAACTTAATGTGCTTAGTGTGAGCATGGAACACAGGGTTCCTTGCAACTGCCAATGCACTTTGACTGTCAATGAAGATGATGGTGGCAGAAGACTGACCAACACCCAAATCAGCCATAAGGCATCTGAGCCACACACACTCAACAGTCGCTATGAAATCTTCCCTATACTCAGCCTCACAACTAGAAGTGTCCACAGTAGGCTACTTCTTGCTCAACCAAGATATGCATGAGCTACCAAGCATGAAGCAAAAACCACTAGTGGACACATGAGTGTCATAGCAACCAACCCAGCTAGAGTCAGAAAAAGCATGCAAATCTAGTGGTAGTGATCCACCCTTGGGATAAAACAATCCAAGTAGCGGGGTACCACTCAAGTAGTGAAAGATGTGCTTAACCGCCTGCCAATGGTTGACACCTAGGCAATGCATAAAGTTGCTCATTTGTGAGACAACAAATTGAATATCTGGCCAAGTAATGCATAAGTAAATCAAGCATCCAACAACCTGCTAATAGATAATAACATCAAATGCATCTCCAACATCATGAAAAATTAATCGTAAACCGGTCTCCATGGGAGTGGCAATAGGTTTACAGTCTTCAAGGCCAAAATGTTGCAATAATGTGTCAATATATTTCATTTGACACAAAGCAATTCGGCCATCAACCTGCATAAACTGAATGCCCAAATAATGATACAAATGCCCTAAATCAGACATCTCAAATGAGGCATGTAAATCAGCCTTAAAATCGGCAATATGCTTCTCATGAGGACCAATGAGAAGCATGTCATCAACGTACATAACAATGATCAAAAAACACATCATCAGCATGCTTAACATATAAGGTGCTTTCAATTGGACTCTTCTCAAAACCATGTGCAATCAGATAGGCATGTATCTTTTCATACCAAGCACGTGGTGCTTGCTTTAAACCATATAATGCCTTCTTTAACCTGCACACCTGGTTTTCATGCCCTTTTTGCACAAAGCCATGGGGTTGAAAAACATACACTTCTTGATGCAAGTCACCCTTCAGAAATGTTGTTTTAATGTCCAACTGATGTACATTCCAACCATGATGAGCTTCAAGTGCATAGATGCTACGAACAATAATCATTCGACATGTAGGTGCAAAGGTCCCATCAAAATCAATGGCTCTTTCATGCACATAACCCTTTGCAACAAAACTAGCCTTATACTTGTCAAGTGTTCCATCAAGTTTATGCTTCAGCTTGTATACCCACTTAGTGCCAATGGCCTTCTTGCTAGGAGGCAAGTCACATGAAGCCTAGGTACCATTTTTCATGATAGCATCATATTTAGATTGCATTGCAGCCATCCAATGTTCAGAATTTTGTGCTTCATCAAATGAAACAAGTTAAGTCTCATCACAAAAACTAGAGGTAGCCATAGCATAGCAATCTAATGCAAAAGAGGCACTATGAGAGCCTGAACGAGTATGGTATGACATAGGTGCATTTAATTTTCTGTCACGCAAAGTCTACACTAAGCATTTTGGCATAGTTTTTGCCTCCTCAATATCAGCTCTCTCATCAACAAGTGCATCATGCAAATCTGCATAAAAAATGGAATGATCTGCATCATCACATGAAACCTATAAAAGTTGAGAAGTTGCCTCATTAGGACCAGCACTAGACTGTCCACCTGTAAAAAGAGGAAGCAATGTATCATACATGCCTTTGGAGCTAACATGTGTCTCCTTAGTACATGAAAGTAATGGTTGAATAGCATCCTCCACAAAAACAACATCACAGCTAACCAAAATGTGTTTAATCTGTGGATGATACAGATGATAGCCTTTACTTTCAAAATTGTACCCAACAAAAGTACATTTTACTACTTTATCATCCAATTTCTTGTGATGTTGTTTAGGAACTAATGCATATGTCAAACAACCAAAAACACGCAGATGAGCAACAGATGGCTTGCAACCTTGCCAAGCCTCATATGGAGTAATAGACTGCATTGCTTTAGTGGGATACTTGTTAAGTACTTATGCTGCACACATGACAGCCTCAAGCCAGAAACTATGTGGTAAAGCTTGACTCTTGACCATACAGCTCACCATCTCCATGAGTGACATGTTCTTCCGTTCAACAACTCCATTCTCTTGAAATGTATACGGCAACATACATTGATGTTTTATCCCATGTTTAGCCAGAAATGCATTAAAGTCAGAAGACATATATTGCCCCCTCGATCAAAACAAAGGGTGCCCATTTTACATGCTGACAGATTTTTTAGCAAAAACCAAGAACTGTTTGAAGCACATGAACACGTCAGACTTTGCTTTCAATGGATATACTCATGCATGCCTGGCAAAATCATCAATGAAAGTCACGAAGTAAAGATAGTTTCCAAAAGAGGGTGTCTGCATAGGACCACCGAATCACAGTGAACAAGCTGCAATTTCTGAGTAGCTCGAACTGAACCATCTTTTGGAAAAGAGGAATGTTGCATTTTGCCCAAAATACAACCTTCACAGACATGTTTTCCGGGTGCCTCAAGTTTGGGCAAAGAGGACACCATTTCATATTTCTGTGGGCATAGCAAACTAGCAAAATTCAGACGACCAAAGCATGCATGCCAAAGCTTCGCATCTGACATAGTCTGAGAATCATGTACTACACATGCTGAATCATTCATAGATTTTTCATAGTTTATGAGCTTATGCATCCCACAACATAAAATGCCAAAAGCAATAATCATATTGCCACTTGGCAGATCATGAATTGTACATCTGTCATCAAAAAATTTCACAACCAAGCCAATCTTGTCTGATGCAGAAAACGATAATAGATTTTTCTTGATCCATGACACAAATAAAGCATCTGACAAAGTGAAAGAACTACCATCCGCAATAGTCAGAATGATATTACCAACTCCAATGACACGATAAGAGGAGTTGTTGGGGCATGTGATAGTATTCCCTGTAGGGGCAGGCTCGAGTGAAGTGAAGAAGCTCCACTGTGAGGTAATATGTTTGGTTGCCCCACTATCAACGTACCAAACATCTAAGTCTACTACAAACATACACTATTCAGGAGAAGATGGGTCAAAACTGCAAACAATAGTAAACTCCCATTCTTCATTTTGCACAAGATTAGTAGACTCTCTTTTTGGTGTAGAGGCCTCTGCAACAACCATTGCAACCTCTTTTTTCTTTGCCTCTTTTGCAGCCAATTTCGGACAGTTTTTTATGACATGAACGTTTTCTTTACACTACTTACAAAAGAATTTCTGCTTTTCTAATTTCTTTTCAACTTTTTCTTCCTTCTGCAGCATTTGCAAATATCTACTTACTAGTAGATGAGCTCCATTTACCTTTGCCCTTCTGACTAGCTAGGAAAGCTTGATTTGCAACACGCATAATGGACTTGTTATGCCTAGACTGATCTTCCTTCAACAAAACAAAGAATAACTCCTCAAATGACAAGGCATTTGGATTGCCTTTCATCATCAAAAGAGGAGTAGAAGCAAAACTTTGATATGAATCAAGAAGACCATTCAGAACGGTCTGCATAAGTGAGCTATGTGGTATAACTTCATCAACATAAATCAATTGTTCCTTTAAGTCTTTTATGTTTGCTAGAAAACTATCCTCATTCATATGCTCACTCTCCAACTATTTTCCGAGGTAAGCAACACAAGCCTCATTCCTAGCCTGGTACAATGTGGTAAGTGTATCCCAAGCATCCTTACCCATTATGCAAGAGCGAATGTGAGGAATAATGGCACGTTTTATAGACAAAGCTATCAATGCATGTGCTTGAGCATCTCTTCCATCCCAACAAATTTGCTTTATAGTAGGTGGAGCAAAAACCATAGTATAAATAGGAATCTGAAGAATATCAACATCTTCAATGCCATCTACATAAGTTATGACTAGCGAAGAGCTAAAGCAATTTAAAGGTACCTCCAAGAAAGCCTGTAAGTCAACCAAGGGAAGGGCAAGTAAGCACATGAGGGGCACAATCCCATGCTTATAGGTCCCTGAATCACCATCACCTCAACCTTCTCCACAGCAGTTTCCCATGGAGCCTCCAGTACCCATCCCTCCTATTCATATTTGTTTATCACACCCAATCATAACTGAAGGCATCACTAATGCTCACCTATGAAGCCACTCCTATCCCACCAATCAGGCCTCTGACATAGAAGTAAGAGAGATCCCCACCACCATTGGTGCAGAAGCATTTACGTTTTTGATACCCAAGTTCGAGGCAGAAACTATTAACACAATGTTCGATTTTGAAATGCAAGATGCATTTTCCAGCGAATTTCAATTCTCAGAGGCACAATTCTTCTCACAAGATATGAACGGCCAAGCTATCCCAACTCGTCACCTGAACAGGGATGAGAACAAGTAGTATCAAGCTCAGAAGAGGATGATCAAACAATAACTAATGACAAAGAAGGTGACGATGAAGAGAGCCAAAATAGTCCAGACTCTCGTGATGATGATCAACATGAACAATAAGATCACTAGCCAAAAGCTTAAGGAGATATTAGTACAAGAGAAGAAGACACACCAGATGTCGTCGCATACACAATTGCCATTCAAAAGTTGTATCACAATATGCAGGCTGTGTGGGTGAGCAGATGGATCCCAGAACAGTAGAGCAAGGAAATTCTACAATAAGAACTAGCTAGTGGAGGATTCGAATCTTCCTTTGTCGAAGGTTTCAATGAATTACTCAAGTGAGTAGGTACAGTAGAAGCACTTCACTTTATAAAGATAAAACTGCTATCTCAATTTGAACCTCGATCCATCCACTTAATGTCAAGGCCACAACAATACATCCATGTTCCAAAAGACACCCAGTCCTCTCGTCACCAAGAAGAAGCACCTCTAGTTGCTGAGTCGTCGCCAGATGGAGAAACAATTATCATCGACTCCCCTCCACAACCCTCAACATCCATACCCACAACTGCTGTGGAAATCATCTCTACATCCACCGAAACCCTTCCTTCTCCTATATATCCAACTTCCCCAATACACCCTAGCTCACCCCCTCATTAGCCCAACCCACATCGAGTGGTGTAGTTGAAGTTATAGTACATCCAGTGTCCAAAACTCTAACTAAACCCTTTACACCCATTAGTTCGATGATGGTTTCCCCCGTTCCTCCTAATCCTTTCCTCACCCCTTCCAGTTCTTCCTTTCCCCTTCCTCAACAACCCGTTTTCCTATTTCCTCAATCGATGAACTTCTCACCCGTATCACGTCCCAATCCTAATACATTACCACTGTCTTCCCCTCTACATCAATCAATCCATGAAGCTCAACATGTAATATATTTGTCCACGTTTGTAAACCATGTATTTACACCCACACACCCACCCATAGTCATGCTCCTCTTCACTATTAGTTCACTTGATCACACTTCTAGTGACATGGACATCTCACCACCCATAACACCACCATGCACATCCGCCACCCCATTACACTCTCACGACCACACATTTTTCAACCATCACCACAAAATCCATAATCCTGACCCCATTTCCCTTTCCCCCTACATTAACCACAACACCAACTTCATTGTTTAACACACAATCGCTAGTATCATTATCTATTGTAAATAATGCATTTCACGAGATGTTTGCCTGCATGCACCAAGTATGTGAAGAATTCACAGCATTAGGATAGAATTACCAGGCCTTGCAACAAACAATGGCACAACTGCAAGCTAGTCTAAATTCTCTAACCATCAAGAACACCTCTCTAAATGCAAGGCATCAAGAATTCCATGAGGCCTACCACTCCATGGAGCTGGAATTGGAACAAAAAACAAAAGAAGCCTTTACAAAGGCCAAAGAACACAACATTGACATGAAATATGGGACTCATGCGATGACATTTGGAAGCAGCCAAGGAGGAAAATCAATGCTTATAGGAATAAAACAGAGAGAATTTTGAAACAGCAATGGACATGCCTGATGAACCCATTAGTCCAAGTCCATTCAAGGCTATTCCATCCAAAATGATGCAAATGCTATTAGGGGACCACACATGTTTACTAGAGGATTATGATCGATTAAACCAAGAATATCAGTTACTAAAAAGTGATAATGCCACCTTACGTCTACAAGCACCAATACAACAACCTATAATTCAAGAAGTTATGCTTCCAGAGATAATAGAGGAATTAACTACATTAAGGGCACATGTTTTGGAGCTCCAAGCTCCAGTTCTAGAACATTCAGAGGTTTCTAGGCTTGATTCCCCACCTAAAGGCCTGACAGATGAAGAAACCATCCCCATCCCGATGGAGGCAACATTTGAAGAACAATATGAACCTCAACCTGCCCTAGGTGGATGCATCACTGAAGATGGCTAGGATACATGTGAACTCCCCACCCCCTCATGGATGAAACTGGTGGAGGAGTTGGGACAAACCCATTTAGCGAGAGTAGAAGCACAACTACATGCAATGGCACTCATTGAGGAAAAGATACTTCAATCGCCCTATTTCACACAATTAGCACCACGATGATATATCTCTATTAATGAACTGCAATACAAGCCATATTTTTTGTATATGTCTAAATATAATTTGGCAATTAAGAAGGCCACGAGGAAGAAACCTATGCACACCACACAATTCAAACCTAAAGATCTACCTTTAGAGGCTCATAAAGGTAAAATTTTTCAACCTGACTAGTGCAAGGAACTTTTATAGAAATATCCAAAAATGCTCTATACATGGAACAAGACCCCCTTGCACCTTAAATACAACCCCCGTTATGGTCCAGTACCCCCTCATCACTCCTAGACTGTGTTTGCTATCAAACTCCAAAACAACAAGAAGTGCCAGGATTGGCTAAATTACCCATATTTCACACTACCCTGTGGTCCTCCCTTTGTGGGATACATGATGGCAATGATACGATAGTGGATCCCTTGACTCCACCGCATGACCAACATTGCAACACAGATGACTATTTTTGACATGATGCAAACTACCTTCAAAATCTTCAGACGCATCCGGCCATGCCACGTGTCCACCCCTAGATTTGAGCATGGAAACAATGATCTTGTCTATGATATGAGTACAATGCCATTGATCCAGGTATGCTATGCATGGCATTGTCAAATCAAATACCCCCCCTGCTTGTTATAAGCAAACATTTGAAGAAATGTTCACTACTAGTTTTTGGGAATACAACTCAGAGGTATTCATCAGTCACCCAACACATTTGTTAGAACTATTTGCATGTGGACAACTCATGTACTTGACACATTATCGGCTCCCACCACATGAGGAACCTTAGGCTATCAATTGGGAGCAATTAGAGGAAGATCTAGCATGAGGTATTCATATCACCAAACACACACTCACTCACTCACGATCTTTTGTAGACATACATCACTCGCACCCTGCAACAAGGATCTGTCGAGGATGAAAGATTCGAGAGGGAGGGGGTGTTGGCAGTACAATGGGCAGCAATCACAGGCATCGATGCAGAGGCAACATGGAAACGAGGAATGCAATAATTTAGGAGGGGCCAAAAATATCCATTTTTTCAAGAAAAGATGTTTTACAATAATTTATTCAAACTTAAAACAATAATTTTTATCACTCTTGTAATATATGTACCGTAGAATACCCAATTTTGTATCAAGCAACTCCATTTTTTGCAAGCTTAGGAGTTCTCAAGCTTGAGGAGCTTAGGTAGAATGAGCATGCCAAAGTATCATGAGGTTGGTATCATAGAGAACTCAGAGTGTAGTAGTGGGGTGAGGACAAAACCTCACCCCACTACTACACATAACCTCTATAACCTTGAAAAACCAATAAGGTGCTCAGAAATGTGATTTAATACATAAATGGTATTGTGGGGTAGGGTAGAAGGGTTGGAGTGAGTTTTTTATGTTATTTAGTGAGCCAAAAGGGAAGAGGAGAGAGAGAAGTCCTTAGTGCACAATAAATTTTTAAGTTTTGGTCTCATTTGGCTGAATTGCTCACAATGTTCCTGCAAAGGTTCACAAGTCAATATTGCCTTTTATCACAATGAATTGACAGACACACATAAAAAATTATAGGCTCCCTTTGGAATAGTTCATTGTACCCCAAAAAAAAATCATGTGACCACCTAATGGTCAACTTAAAAATACATGTTCTAGAACTCCACATATGATTCTTACAAAAACCAGTCAAGGTCCACATAGAATTCTCAACGAGCTTCCCAACGAGACCAAAATTTCATCAATCGGAGTTCGTATAGTGAAGTTATGACCATTCAGGCACTTAGGAGTAAAAAGACGCTCTCAAGGTTTCAGATTTTTTTTTTCTAAGTTTTTATGATGATGAGTCTAAAAGTTACCAACCTATCGTCACACAAGCAAAAAAGCCATGCCCCATTGGGTGAGGCAGCTCCATGAGTCTGCAAACCCCATCCCACAGTCACTAGAACAGGTTGCAGATGGACTAAGGTGATCATAGAGAATAGAGGAACAGAGATGGGCAAGCACCCATATTGTAAACACAGACTTGATGGCTCAGCGCATTCAAGAACAAGCAAAGGAACCAACCAATGTGGAAGAAGCACTCCATGATCTGAATAGGAGGGCCGTCATGCAAACAAAATACAACAATATCATGAAGAATGGAACTTGGGAACTAATGGATCGACCCCCTAAGCATAAATTCATTGGCACCAAGTGGTTCAAGAAGCTAAAGTACAAGGTTCATGGTACTCTAGAAAATTACAAAGTAAGACGTGTTGCACAGGGCTACTCACAAGTTGAAGGCATTGACTTTTGTGAATCATTTTGCCTCAATTGCAAGGATGACTACTATCTGAGTAGTACTAGTTGTGACTGCACATAAGCATTGGCCATTCTATCACATAGATGTCAATTCAACATTCTTGAATGGAGACCTCAATGAGGAGGTATATGTGTCTCACCCACCAGGGTTTGAGGCTCCCCATTCAGAGAACAAGATATGTAAGTTGAACAAGGCACTATATGGGCTGAAATAAGCCCTTAGAGCATGGTACCAATGGATAGATAAGTATCTCTTAGGCCTAGGTTTCAAAACATGTGCTTCGGATGCTAACTTGTATGTTCTAAAGAGAGGAGGGAAGACAATTCTGTTTGTACTCTATGTAGATGACCTTGTGATTACAAGAAATGATGATGCTCTTCTTCAAAAACCGAAAGATGCCATGAGTTCAAAATTTGAAATGATAGACTTGGGCTTAATGCACTATTGCTTAGGCCTTGAAGTTTGGCAAGAATCACGAAATATTTTCATCTCTCTTCAAAAGTATGCAAGACAGATATTGAAGGCATTCACCATGGAGGATTACAAGGAAATTTCTACACCTATGCCCTTATAAGGCTCCAAAATAGCCCTAATTTGTTAAAATTTATGCCCAAGATTACCAAAATTGAACACCCAAAGATTTGCAAAAAATTTGGTCTATCGTGATAGATGGTGATCTGTCGTGGCTTGCGATCTATC
Source organism: Ceratopteris richardii (assembly GCA_020310875.1). Taxonomy (NCBI): domain Eukaryota; kingdom Viridiplantae; phylum Streptophyta; class Polypodiopsida; order Polypodiales; family Pteridaceae; genus Ceratopteris; species Ceratopteris richardii. The sequence goes on from CM035409.1 coordinate 126,323,741, forward strand.
GTGATAGGCGTGTCTATCGCGATCGACAAGCATCTATCATAAAACTGATCTGTCGCGAGAGTCAGTGTATCGTGATAGACGGTTCGGTCTATCATGATAGATGGGTATGTATCACAGGGTTGGTCTATCACGAGGGTCCGTCTGTCACGATAGACTGTGTCTATTATGATCGACGACATCTATCGTAAAACTGCTCTGTCGCGGGAGTTAGTGTATCAGGATAGACGGTTCGGTCTATCGCGATAGATGGGTCTATCATCTATCGTGGATCGGTCTGTCGCATTAGATGGGTATGTGTCGCAGGGTCGGCATTTCGTGAGGGTCGGTCTATTGCAATAGGTTGTGTCTATCACGATCAACGGCGACTATCATCTGTCGTAGATTTGGTCTGTCGCAATAGACCAAAATATGGCGAATTCTTATGATCAAGCTAGTGATCCTGGAAGCTCTCGACCTTCGCTTTGTCCTGGTGCACTCAGAATCATGAAAGGGGAAACTTTTCGGTTTGTCGCGATAGATCAAGGTCGACATGTCGGGGGTTGTGGAGACAAATTCCATACCTACTAAGCTTGCTAGAGATGATGATGTTGAAACCTGCAAGAACATGCAATAAAACCACACAAAAACACTAATACACTCTAGCTCTCTCTCAAACTCTCACTATGCAATGAGGTGAACGAAATGGAAGTGGGAATATGAAGGGAAGATGGAGATGGATGTAGAGTGGAAATGGAGATGGAGGTGAAGAAAATAGTGAAAAAGAAAGAAATTACCTACTACTTACCATTCCAATGCATCCTCTCTACATCTTACCATCACATGCTCGTCCTGAAAGCTCGATCCTCGACAACGGCACCAAAATTTGGTGTAGCTCAGTGTTGAGTAGCACCTCCTTTAATGTCAATCCGGGTAGACATGAGGATGGTATGAAGACCTCGAGCAAGTGGTGACACAAGTGTGTGAGTGAGAAGCACACTAACATGCACACACATACACACACACAAGGCAAGAACAAAGAGAGGAACAATGGAGTTCTTTAGATTACTCAAAAAGTCTCATATACAAGCTCAAATCACTAACAAGATACCCCCAAAAATGAGCTCTCTAGGTCTTTTTATAGTTTTTTTACTAGCTTTGGTCTTGTCCAAACCTAGTGTCCGGCCTAGTGTGTTTGTGTTTTCAAGAATTTTACCAATGCTTTGCTCCATGCTAGTGCTATTGTAGAGAATTGTAAAGAAGCATGATCCTCTAGGGTATTCTCCTGTCATTCTTGGCTGTTGCTAACATGTTCATGTATGTCCTTTGGCATGTCTAGCTATTATACTCCTAATCTTTTCAATTCTTTGATTATCCCATAAACTCCCTTATGAATCTTCCATCGGTTCACATGAGCTTGCTCCATTAAGTTTTTGTGTTGAGCTTCTTCGACACATCTCAATAATATGCCATTTGGTTCTTTGTAGTACAAAGAACCTGCTACAATATGTAAGTTACATGATTGAAGAAAATGGTGTGGTCCATGCGTGAGGATTGGTATTAATTTTTCAACCCACTTCAGACACACTTCTAAATTGAATAAATATGTATTTGGTAGATTATTAGCCACTCTGTTGGGTGGTTCTTCATGTGTCATTCGAGATAGATGATCCGCTCTTACATGAGAATTCCCTTTTTTTACTATTACTTCAAAATCAAACTCCATCAGCAATAGGAACCATCTCACTAGCCTTCTCGTATTACAAGGCTTATTGACTAGATATAATAATGTCTGATGATCGATAAAGAACTTGAATTTGTTGGCGAGAAGGTAATGTTGGAATTTCTTGACTGCATATACCATTCCTAGGTCTTAAATGTCTTTTCGCATTCCTCCGTCCAAGTGAATTGAGTCAGTAACCCATATAGAGGCTTAGCGATCATAGCATACATGTGGATGAACTGGTGATAGTATCTACAATGACCCATAAAGGCTTGTGCTTTCCTTCGCATTTTTAGGTCTAGGTAATTCTAAGATCACCTTACTCTTATCCTCATCCGTGGAAATTTCATTCTTTCACAATATGTCCCAAGATGTTTCCTTGCCTTACCATAAAGACACATTTTTCTGGATTTAAGCATACTCGATACTGACGGCATTTCTAGAATATCCTCCGTAGTTCTGGAATGTGTTCACTTCTTTGACAAGAATAAGTACACAAATCATCTACATATATTTCCATGCTTTTTCTTAAAAATTCTTTGAACACAGGACACATCAATTGTTGTAAAGTTTGGGGGCATTGGTGAGCCCAAATGGCATCACTCGAAAGGCGTATACTCCCCATTCAGTTGCAAAGGTGGTCTTATGTTGGTCCTCCATAGCAATGGCTACCTAGTTATAACCTGAGAATCCATCCAGGAAGCTGTAGACTTCCTTGCCTGCAACTCTTTTCAATAGATTGTTGGTGATAGGTAAAGGATAGCTATCACGTATAGTAGCTACATTCACTTTTTTCAGGTTGATGCAGACTTTGACCTTACCATTCTTTTTGGGTACTACAACTAAAGGTGATACCCACTAATAGCTTGTCAATCTCTTTTTTGTTGAATAAACATCATTATATGTGTATGGACGCTACTTTGAGGGTTTTGCTTTAGGTGACATTGGGATTCTATGGGAGCATATGGATGGATCTACTCCCTTGAGGTCCTTGTAGGTCCACGCAAATACATCCCTATATTCTCGGATTACTTCTTTCAGTTCTTATTCTTCTTCAAGAGATACATCTTTTCCAATGTAAGTACATCTTTCCTCTCCCTCTTCCATGGTTACTAGTACTTTCTTGGTTTGTTCCTTATTATCGTAAGCTTCTCCTTTGATTGCTTCTCTCTTTGGCATTTGAATAGCTATCTTTCGTTCTTCTACTTCATATCTTTTGAACTGTTCTGGAACTTCAAAAAGATCTAGTGGTTGTTGTACTTTGTATTCCCTTTCCTCATTGTCTTGTCTTGTTGGGATGTCTTCTAATGAAAATACTTTTGGTGTCTCCTTTTCATTTTTCACCTCAATATCTTCTAAATATCGTTCCTTTGAATTGAATTCTGGTTCCATTTCTATGCTTTCATACTCCTCCTTCCACTCCTTTTCTAGTGATTCTCTCGCTTCCATTTCTTGAAGGATTACCATGTAAAGATTTACATCATAACCTTCTTCATCCACACACTTGTCCATGGTGAGTACTTCCTCATTTACACACACATCGAGGGTGGCTAATATTTCCATCCATCCATGTGGCTTGAATGCTTCATCAGGGAAGATTTGAGGCATGTATGTTGGATCATCTATGGGTAGGTAATTCTGATGCCCTATTGGCCATAAATGAGTTTTTTTTCTTCTCTTTTGGCCTCTTTGCACATCCATAGTTGAGCATCCTCATTCATCCATGATTGGTCACTAGATCTTGAACTATGAATGGAAAAATCATCTTCTTCTCAATGGACTGGGTTCCATTATAATGGGGGTACATCCCTATATGAAAAGGTGTGTAAATTTATCTTCGTAGTTGTCCCTTGGTGTTGCAAATACAAGGCATCTCTTCCCCAATCTTGTACTACTATGAGTTGTCTCATGAATGGTCATCCTAAAATCATTTCATAATTATTGGCTTTTCCGAACCGACATATAGCTAGAGTATGTTCGAACTCTACCCTGCAGGTGATCAGCTTGATTTTTTTCTAGTATTCCTAGTGGCCTCTTTACATGACCGTCTGCTAGTTGAAGTTTCATGCATGTTGGTCGTAGGGTAGGATTTCCCCACTTTTGCCAAATCTCTTTGGTAGATATGCCTACACTAGCCTTGGTGTCTAGGATGGCTTTCGTCATATATCCATTAAAAGTGATGGGGAGGCACATATTTCCTTCTGCACTAAATTCTCCAACTTTGTTGATTGGGATTCAGATGGTTGATAGAGCTTTAGTTTCTTTCTTCTCAGTCGTGGGTTCTTCAATTTCTATTCTCAAATGTCTGGCTAATTGCTTCCATAATTGTGGTTTCTCTTGTAGTAATTCTTCTATTGTCAATAAGCATTGTATCTTGGTTTTCTTGAGCTCTGATAAGTTGTGTGATGTCTTATCTTGTGACCTTTCCTCCTTGCCTTTGATCGTAGGAGCATGGAATATTATTGACCTTCTCTCATATTCTCCCGTATAGTTGAGTAGCATGGAAATGTTGTTCAGTTCTTCTCTATTTTGGTTTAGGACAGACACTTCCTCATATATCTCTTCTAAGTTTGGGATAGGTTGATTTTCCCAAGTGTTTAGTTCTTTGAAGGGTGGCAGAGATTTCTCATTCTTTTTCCGTCGTTCCTCTTGAATCCTGACCCACAAGTCCTGTGGTGAATTGGCTTCTAGTTCTGGAATCACAGATATCCATTCTCCCTTGTTCCTCTATTGGTCTCTTTCACTACTCTCCTCTTGTTGTGTCTTTATTGATTTTTGATTGTCGGCTTCTAGGCATTTGTTCAATTGATTTCCTGGTATCCTCATCTTTGGAAGAATTGGAATAGTACGTTTTAGAGTGGTTTGAGCTATTTCTATGAGTTTCCTCTGTATTGCCAATCTCATGTTCCCTAGCTCTCCTTGTGGATAGAGTTTCTCATGTTGCTATATGCTTGGTCTGGTCGCGATTCTGGACTGATAAGCCTTTATCCACATATCCAAGTCTTTTGGCAATGGGTCTGCTAGAATTGATCCTGCTTTGATCAATTTTGATGCTTTAATAGTCTGATGGGCATTTCCTTGTGCTTGTGGCTCCTGAGGTTTCTTACTTTCCTTCATTGGTTTTTCATCTCTTCACTTTTCTTCTTCATCCATTTATTCTTGAGTTTTTCTCTTTTGGTCTTCCATCTTTGCGTCTTCCTTGTTTTGTTAGTTTCTCCTAGGTCTTCTAAATCCTCCACTACCTAGATCTTATGTCCTAAATTTTTATCTATCTGTGGCTCAAAATCCATCTTTTTTACGACTTGTCTCTTGGCTTGTGCTCGAGTAATAGCCTTGATTGGTATTGTGTATTTTTTGTCACTTCTAGATGATTCGATGACTTCTAATATGTTGATCTGTGTGGTGTTATGACCCTTATTGGGGTTTTTCGGGCAATCTCTAAACAGATGCTCCTTGCCAAAATCATTGCAATATCCTTCCCATTTCCTAGGGGTTGGTGGGTTGTATGGTAGCATACATTCCCTTATGAAGTGATCTCCGCCACATCTATAGCACGATCCTCTTGGTGCAAGTGGTCTAGTAGGCAATCTCATTGAGTCTTTATGAAGTTCCTTGCTTTTCTAGTTCCCCTCTATCATTGACCTTGATATGGGTTTTCAATCACTACATATATCTAACCCAACTTGTCCATATAAACTCCTCCTTCATACTTGACGGTAGGTCTTGGAACTATTTCCAAATCAATAGTGTTTGCCATTCATGCTATTGACCTATTTATAGCATTGAGATAAATGGGCACTCCTTGTAGGTTTGTGGACATGTACTGTAAGGATGTCCGGTATTCTCCCTCTATGGTGGACATAAAGCTCTCCCTTGGGACTGAACCATGCATGTCCTCAGAGGCCATCGGTAATTCCTCTTCTGAGTCACTAGATGTGTTCGAGTAGATTGAATGAGAATTTGGTTGGGCAACACTTCCTACCGATAAAATGATGCTTCTTTGACTGCCTAACACTCGTTTGGATCTTAAATTCATTCACAGATCAGGTCCTATAATTTCTTTAGTCTCTTCCCAAAGTTTTTGTTTCTCTCACTATCACTTTTAGGTGGTTGGAGTTTTTTTCCACAATACACGATACTGGTCTTCCCGATAGCAAGTCTAGATGATACACGATACTAGATTGGGATGATATGATACATATTAACCTCCCCGATACACTATACCAATATGGGTGATACCAACCCAGGATGATACACGATACCACCGAGGGTGATACCTAATACTGAGTGATGCAATATTGATCTAGCCAATATGATACTGGGAAAGATCATGACATGATACCAACTTGTCTCACGATACGATACCTTTATCGAGATGATATGTGATACCATGAGATCTAAGGCATGATACAATACCTAGTGCTTCATGATACATACCTCTAGAATGACGATACACGATACCTCCTGCTACACGATACGATACCATTTGGTGGATCGCGATACGATACCACAATGTACATCGTACGATACCACTTAAACCACAATCGTGATACCTTGACTTGGCGATACATGACACCAAGATGATATTGCGATACCTCAAGGAGGTACTGATGATACAATACTTGGCGAGTATCGTGATACTAGGGAATTTTGGTATCGTGATACCAGAACTCGACTGATCCAAGCCATCCAAAGTAAAGCTAGCAAGGGCAAACATCAAGCTTGGGAGAAGGCTTCTTGGGCTTGCGCAGCAACCTGAACAACACGTGATTTGAGGTTGGAAGTTCTCTCAACCCTCCTTTGTCAATTCCTAGCTTGGGCTATGTACGACCTAGGTGTGGTGATTAATTAGGGTGACGTTAAGCATGAATCAAGTCCAAGAGACCTAATCACCTAAGTACAAGCATTAAGTAGGTATGAAGTGCAAAAACCCTAAGGGACAAAAGTACACTTGAATCGACCAATTATCAAGTGTGATATTCATTTAAGTATTCCCAATGACGTGATTTCAAACAAGGGCCTAACACAATAATCAACTAAAAAGAACAAAGTGATTGATATGAACTAACCTGCAATGAGATTGTACTTGGGACTAGAGGGTAAAGAAACTAGGCATATGAACCTTCGGTTAGGAAGACACCTAAGCAGAGATAGACAAAGCCTCAGATCTTCAGAAGCTAGTGTCAATCATATTGCTAGGTCTTGGGCCTAATAGTTGAGTGATTATCCATACATTCTAAGTTCAGAAACAAGCGATTCTGAGATGTCTTATAGCATGGAGAGACCAATAGGTAGCTCAGGAGTGGCTTACCTAGAAAAGCCAGAAGGACCTTACAAGAATCAATTAGAATATATCAGGACCAACCGTCTAGGTGCTCACATCTATGAAGACGGTATGAGAAGATATGTTGTCCAGATTAAAAACCCAGATCGACCCCTTGGACTAGAGCATCCGGTAGTCAAATTCAAAAATGGAGTATGCCTAGATAAAGAAGGAATGATGTATGTGGTCACCACCCACCCAGATAGGACAGACGAGTTCGACAATGTGATCTCAGAGGCTGACATAGGTGACATAGAGCAAGGGAACTTAGGAAGAGAGCCAAGAACTCCCCGAGACAAATCTGTCCTGACTAGAATCATCACTCCAGAATGGGTTCCCCAGGACAATAAGAGTATAGATCTACTCTTACACTAAGAGACCGACGAGGCCTTTTGGAGGTATAAGACTGACCAGTCTAATGAAGCAGGAATGCTTACAATCTATGAGTTTAAAGATCCTGATAGCCCAGGCAAAGTGACCTATTTAGACAATACTTCAGAAAGGATCTTTGTGGTCACAGAGCATGGTAGGCATGCCTACACTTGGAAGGGTGAATTTATTTTTCCACAACCAGGATCTAATGTCTCTTATGGCCACCAAGGATCTGGAACTTCCCACGCTCATGGAGCTCAAAGGGACAGGAGTAGAGATAGGTCAAAAGTGAGCTTTGCTAACCCACTGGGAAGAGAAAGAACGAGAACGAAGATGGATAGAATGGAAACCAAGAGACCTAGAGACCCAAGGAACCAAAGAAATATAGATGAATTTCCTCTACCAAGGCCTAGGGAACACATGAGGACCTTGAGGCCTACACAATTAGTTAAGTCCATGAAGAACTGCTTCGATGGCACCGGAGACCCGTACGATCATGTGGTAGAGTTTAGGCAAGTCTTGAGAGCCGAGCAAGTTGATGACCTATTCACACAGTACGATGCCTTTGGATTAACTCTCAAGAACACAGCCCTGACATGGTTTCAATCACTATATGAGAGGCAGTTCAGGAACATAGACCAACTTCTAGAAGCTTTCATCATAGGATTTTCTAAGAGTGGCATACGACACAATACTTCCTCACTGATCCATAGCTTCAAGCAGACACCTGAAGAGACAATTAGACTTGCGGGAAGAAGGTTTAGGCAATACCTAGAGAGATGTCTTGTTCCAGAGTTACCCACTCCAACCAAACAAGTGGCTTTATTCTTAGATGGATTGTTGAGTACCAAGTTGAGATCTTATGTGGACTTGAAGGACCCTAGGACCATAGAAGAGTGTGTAGGCATGTGCATAGACATTGAGGACAACCTAGGGGAGGAATTAGAGCTTTCAAAAATGTACAGAGATTCAGATAGCTCTACGAGCCTCAATTCAAATCCATCCACATCTATTGAGGAACTTGCTGAGAAAGTAGCTCAGAAGTCAAGAGTCTCAAGCAAACAGATACCAAGGTTTGCCCCAGTGAAAAGATGTTATACTTGTGGAGGCGACCATATGGCGAATGTATGTCCCATTATGGCTCAACCCCAAGTGAACCCTAGCAGCCAATACTGCACCATAGAGCGAAGATACACTAACCACACTTAACAAACAAAATATAAGACAAAATTATCCTAAGACATAAACACAACAAGGAAGATACCAGAACTAGTACCCACCACAACAATATGGCAGACCATAGCAACCCTATCAACAACTTTACCAAACCCAACAAAGGCCTTAGCCTGTGTTAGCTCTACAACCTCAAACTCCAGCCAATGTAATTCCAGTAAAGTATGCAACTGTAGAAGAAAATCCGAATAGAGCCTTAGTGCCAGTAACACCATTGCTTTCAGAAAGTGACCCAAGTGATCATAGTTTTGACTCCACTCATATTGATAGCCCATAGGCTTACCACATGCAGTCACCTGAGCATAATGAGTCATATTACTATGAAGACCCGAGTGAACCTAGTTGGGAGCCAACGTATGCAAATGTCATGTATGCAAACCCCAACTCTAGATCCCAACCTAGGTAGATAAGACCTCCATTTCCTAGAGGACCATGCTACCAATGTCAGGGAGATCACCTCATTCGTGACTGGCCTCTACCTGCACCTACACAAACCCAATCGGTGACAATTCAAGGATTCTGTCAAGATTGTGGGAAGGATCATCTCTTGCGAGATTGTCCTAAGGACCCCAATAATATGCCAAAAAACACTCCTATCAATGTTATTGGGTTAGTGGTAGACTCTAATGGAAGTGTGACTCCCATTGCCCTAGTGCAGATGGTCTCTAGAGCTCAAGCTTTGCAGGAAAACCAAGGGTTAGGACATGAAAAGAGTTCTGAGGTTAGCGAGATTGAGAGCATAACTAAGAAGAGGACTAGAGCTTGGAAGGATAGTCGCGAGAGAATGAGAAGGCAATGATCAAAGAAAATGAGAAAAGTTGAGGAAAGCTTGAGAGAAACAAAAGCAAAGATAATTGAACTCACATCTCAAACTCACTCTCACACTACTCCACCACCATCCCCATCACCTCCCATCCCACAACATTCTAATCCACCACACGTAACCCACCCACCACCCCGAGTAGGATCATTCTTAGTAGATCCCACTCCCAAGGACATAGGCATGATGCTTAGGGCATATCAGGCCATAATCTAGGAAGGGCCAAATGTAACAGATCCTTAAAAGTGTTACCCTAGAGCTGACCTAGAGCTAGAACAAACAAAACTTTGTGCCAAGATGGTGGAATTGGCTCAAGCCATGTTTGAAGCCAGTCGCCTCTTTAATTGTTCTAGCTCCACTAGAACATCATTGCATTTTGATGGTCTATTAGACAGATTGGAGAGGTTAATTGCACAATTGGAAAGGAAGCCACCTCCCAGGGTAAGGACAAGGTGAGTGAAAGAATGAGCATTCCTCCCAAGGATGCTTATGTGCCCAATTCCACTAAACCAGACACCACTTCTTCTATGGATCGATATTCACTAGAATTTTTAAGAGAGATTCAAGAAGAGAAATGGGCTAAAGAAAGTGAAAATCCTCCTCCAATTGAACTTGTGGATGAAGTGCATGATCAATTCCCACAAGACATTCATTCCATTTATGAAGAGCATGAGGATACTGAGTTCGAGTCTAATTCCTTGCAGGAATTACCCCATTTCACAGGCCCATGGGAAGCAAAGTCCACTTGTATGAGAGCACCCACAATCATGGTAAGGAATGAAGACTCAATAATACCTAGGAATACGGAGGTAGTGAAGAACACTAAACTGCAGCGCAATCACTTTAGAAGAGCTACTCAAGGTTAAGCCAGAATTTTTTGAAACATGTAGCCAATCAGGTGCCAGAAGTAGTAAAACCTCGTTCCCAGGCAGGATCTCATAGAACAGTTCCAGAAATACCCTTGGACAAGATAGGAGACATGAGCGAAGGGGAAGAAGGAAAGACCTATCTTCCAATTACCCATCAAGGTTACACCACCAAGGCAATTTTGGACTCAGGTGCAGGAGTGGCAATTGCTACCACTTCCCTATGGAAGCGTTGGGGCAACCAAGCACTCAGGCCAACGAGAATGAAATTGCAGATGGCCAATGGTCACATAGAGAGACCCTTAGGACTGCTAGAAGGAATAACTCTCACTACATGTGGTGTAGAGTTTGAGCATACTTTTGCTATATGTGACTTTAGCAAGAATCAGGCCTATGATATGATTTTGGGAAGACCATTTATGTGGCAGTTGTAGGTGGTACAAGATTGGGAACCAATTCCTTGTATTTGCAACACTTAGGTGTTACAACCAAAGTCAATCTCAAGGATTACTCTCATAGAGATTTACCCCCTATTCAATGGAATCCCATCCATAGAGCTAAAGATGATCTCGAGTCGGTTCATTCCATAGGATCAGGATCCTCATGGATGCATGAAGACACTCACTTGTGGATGTGTAAAGTAGTAGTAGAAGAAGAGAAGAGAGAAATAGCCAGAGAGGTAGGTGCAAAAGAAACTCATAGATCAATTCAAGACCCAGCCTATGCACCTGTAGTTTTCCCAGACGAAGAATTTGAACCTCATGGTTGGGCAGAAATTTTAGCAACAATGGATGTAGCCATCAATGAAGAACAATGGACACCCCACAGTGACGAGGATGGCTATGACATTTCGAATCTTCATCATAGAGCCAATAATGTGTGATTCGGTTATAGAGGAATGTGAACCTAGCACGGATGCATTCGAGGATGCAAGTGACTCCGATCTAGAGTCAATTATAATGGACCCACCTTTTGCATCAGATGAAGAATATTTCTACGAAGTAGAAGTTCACCCTCAGAGACATGAAGAGCTTACAAATGATGTGAGGTTAACCACACAAGTGACCACCAAGAATGAAGGCAAGAAAAGGAAGAAGAAAAAAGCCACATCAAAGGAGGACGAATCCTTGTTTGAGATCCCTGAAAATTTTAAGAAGTATGAGATAGAAGATAGAAGAGTCATGATAAGAATGCCTAAACGTGATGCACAAGCTAGAGAGGCCTACGATAACAAAGAAACCACCAAGAAGGTTGTTGTAACAATAGAAGAAGGAGAAGAGAAATGCACATACATTGGACATGACCTGATGGAGGAAGAGGAGCAAGAGTTGATAGCCTTGCTAAGAGAATACAAAGATGTATTTGCTTGGAGTTACAAGGACTTGAAAGGTGTAGACCTTGACATATGCTCACATATGATTCCTATGACCACAGGTGCCAAACCCTCTAAACAAAGGAAGCCATACACATATGATGATAACTATGCTGCCAAGATCAAGGAAGAGATAGATCATTTGGTTGAAGTTGGATTCATCTTTGAAATTGAGCACACTGAGTGGGTATCCCCCATTGTAGTGGTACCCAAAAAGAATGAAAAGTTACGTGTATGCATTAACTTGAAGAAAGTTAACGCATCGACTATTAGAGATAGTTATCTACTTCCTATCACCGAGCATCTCTTAGAGAGAGTAGTAAGTAAGGAAATATACAACTTCCTTGATGGCTTCTCTAGCTACAATCAAGTGGCCATAGCTCCAAAAGATCAGCATAAGACAACCTTTGCTACGGAGTGGGGCATATTTGCCTTTCGAGTAATGCCATTCGATCTTACCAATGCACCAACCACCTTCTAAAGGTTGATGTGCCACGTGTTTAAAGAATTCTTGAGGAAAAATTTGAAAGTCTATGTTGATGATCTCTGTGCTCATTCCAACATTAGACAAGCCCATATCCCTGAGCTGAGAGCTATCTTTGACAAATGTAGAGAATATCAAGTCTGCTTGAATCCAGAGAACTGTGTTTTCATGGTCAGGCAAGGCAAGATTCTAGGACACATAGTGTCAAAGAACAGCATATCTACGGATGAGGAGAAAGTTAGAGCTATCGTAGAACTACCTAGCCAAAGAATGTCAAGGAAGTGCAAGCTTTCATGGGGCATTGTGACTATTACCGACATTTTATACACATGTATGCCATCATTGCAAATCCTCTATACTCCCTTTTGACAAATTTTGAGTGTACTAGTGAATGTGTAAAATCCTTCAATGAGCTTAAAAAGCAACTGTGTCCAACACCAATCTTGACCACACTAGATTGGAACAAACCCTTTCATGTTCATGTGGATGCATCCAACTATGCTATTGGATGTATGCTCGCACAACCTACGGGTGAAGGTAACATGGATCTACCAATTGGATGCATTATGTATTGGTAGAAAACGGCTTGTGGAATATTGTGAAAGGTCTTGAAATATATCCCCTACACCTGCAAGTCATGTGATAGAAGGTGATGTAAATGGTGTTTAAGATGATGATCTTCATGCCCTTGGTCCTACTGCAGTTATATTGATATATCTAGGTAGTGATGTGTGTGAACACACTAGGACCATCCGGGTACTTTTTTCCCTCTTTACGAGGTTTTTTCCCTAGCTTGTATATACATCTATAACCCTAATGGGTTACTTATCTTTGTACATTCTCTTAGTAATACATTCAGTATTGTGTGTTGTGCTCCAAGCTTCTTCTTCTTTTTCCTTGTGCTATTCATGTGCTTTTGTAGACCTCAAACTCCGACAGTTGGTATCAAAATAGTTCAATGCTTTATCGAGGGCACACCCCTCCCGTCACAGTCTCAAAATCACACAAAATTTGGTGAACATATTCAAGGAGATTAGGAGTTCAAAACGGATTTGTTTTGTGTTGTAGAAATCAGGATTTGAGCTCGTTTTGACCTCCGAATACACTATCTTGTGGTTCTACATGCAATTTCATCTTTTTGTGCCAAAGATATATACAGGTTTTGGTTCGCCAATATAAGCGGCTCAAAGTCTACTATAGGTTTACCAGAACTCAACAAGGTAATTATGCTCAACTTTTTGAGATATGATCATTTTTTTGCATTATGGTATTTTAGTCAGTGACCATGGCTAAAAGCATTGATGTATTCTGTATGTTGGTTGTTGAGGATAAGTTGGATGGTACCAATTACCCATTATGGGCTTGAACATGTCATGTATTGGTTGTAAAAGGACTATGGAATATTGTGTAGGGTGCTGAAAAACATCCTATTTCACCTGCAAACACAGTTGTTGAAGGTGATGCAGATGGCATTGAAGATGGTGATATTCTTGAGGTTCTTGTCTATGCTATGGTTCTTGTTGCACCTATTGTAGAGCAACTTCGATGGGATGGCAGAGATGTGCAAGCACATGCATTGAAAGCCTTGTCTGTCAAACATGCCATTATTCCCCACCTTCACTCCTCCAAAACAGTAAAGGATGCTTCGGATACACTAACTACTTTATACCAAGTAAGGAATGAGGCTCATGTTTCTTACCTTCAAAAACAATTGGAAAGTGAGCACATGAATGAAGGAGATTCCATGGACAGTTTTTTGACAAAGATCAAAGATTTGATGTAATAGTTGATTTCTACTGATGAAATTTTGCCTCACTGTTCACTTCTGCATACTGTTCTAAATGATCTTCTAGATTCATATCAGAGTTTTGTTTCAACTCTTCGATTGATGATGAAAGACAATCCAAATGCCTTAACATTTGAGGAGTTAGTCTCTGTTCTATTGCAAGAAGACCAGTCCAAGCAAAACACGTCCATTATGCATGTTGTAGATCACGCTTTCCTGGTTAGGCAGAAGGTCAAAGGTAAATGAAGCTCATCTACTAGTAAGCAAAAATCTGCTCATTCTGCATAATCAAAGAAAGATGACAGAGATGAGAAGAAAACAGAAAAGTAAAAATTGTTTTGAAATACCATAAAGGAAATGATCACGTCAAAAAGAGTTGTCCAAATTTGGCTACAAAAGAGGCAAAGAAGAAAGAGGCTAGAATGGTTGTTGCAGAGGCCTTTACACCCATCATAGTGTATGTCTATAATAAACTCAAATGTTTGGTACTTTGATAGTGGGGCAATCAAACATATTACCTCGTAGCGCAATTTCTTCACTTCACTAGATCCTGCCCCTATAGTGAATACGGTCATATGTGCCGACAACTCCTCTTATCCTATTATTTGAGTTGGTAAGATCATTATAACTACTATTGATGGTGGTTCATTTACATTATTGGATGCTTTATTTTTGCCAAGGATCAAGAAAAATATGTTATTAGTTTCAGCATTAGCCAAGATTAGCTTGGCTATGAAACTTGTTTATGAAAGATATACAATTCATGATCTATCAAATGTCAATGTCATTATTGCCTCTGGCATTTTATGTCATGGGTTGTATAAGCTCATAGACTATGAAAAATCTGTGAATGATTAATCATGTCTAGTACGTGATTCTCAAGCTATGTCAGATGCAAAGCTTTGGCATGCATGCTTTGGTCATCCAAATTTTGCTACTTTTCTACCACTTTAGAAATCTGAAATGGTCTTGAAAAATGTAGTGTTCCTCATTCCCAAAGGATGGTTCAGTTCGAGCTACTTAAAAATTGCAGCTTGTTCACAGTGATGTATGTGGTCCTATGCATACACCCTCCAACGATCTTTACTTCATGACTTTCATTGATGATTTTTCTAGGCATGCAAGGGTATATCCATTGAAAGCAAAGTTCGAAGTGTTTATGTGCTTCAAATAGTTTTTGGTTTTGGCTTCAAATCTATCATCATGTAAAATGGGCACCCTCCATTTTAATTGGGGGGGTATATATCTTCTTATTTTAATGCATTTCTGGCTGAATGTGGGATAAAACATCAGTGCACAATGCCATATACACCTCAACATAATGGAGTTGTTGAAAGGAAGAATAGGTCACTCATGGAGATGGCAAGGTGTATGGTCAAGAGTTAAGCTTTACCACTCAGTTTGTGGATTGAGGTTGTTGTGTGTGCAGCATATGTACTTAACAGGTGTCCCACTAAAGCACTGCAATCTATCACTCCATATGAGGCTTGTGATGGTCACAAACCATCTATTGCTTGTCTGTGTGTTTTTGGTTGTCTAACATATGCATTAGCGCTTGAACATCAATGTAGGAAATTGAATGATAAAGTAGTGAAATGTATTTTTGTTGGGTACAGTTCTGGAAACAAAGGCTATTGTATATATCATCCACAGATTAAATGCATTCTGGTTAGTCATGATGTTGTTTTTGTGGAAGATGTTATTCAACCATTACATTCATGTACTAAGGAGACATTAGTTAGCTCCAAAGATATGTATGATACTTTGCTGCCTTTTTTTATAGGTGGACAGTCTAGTGCTGGTCCAAATGAGGCAATTTATTAGCCTTTATAGGTTTCATGTGATGATGCAGATCATTAAATGGCTGGTGCAGACTTGTGATAGCAAATTAGATGCACCTCCATCATATCGTACTTTTTCAAGCTCTCATTTTGCTTCTTTTGCATCAGATTGGTATGCTATGGTTGCCTCTAGTCTTTCTGATGACAATGAGCCTATTTCGTTTGATGAAACACAAAATTCAAAAAATTGGATGGCTGCTATGCAATCAACATATGATGTTATCATGAAAAATGGTACCTGGTTGTGACTTGCATCCTGGCAAGAAGGCCATTGGCACTAAGTGGGTATACAAGCTAAAGTGTAAATCTGATGGAACAATTGATAGGTATAAGGCTAGGCTTGTTGCAAAGGGTTATGCTCAAGAAAGAGGCATTGATTTTGATGAGACCTTTGCTCCTACATGTTGAATGACTACTATTCGTAGCATATGTGCACTTGTAGCTCATCATGGTTGGAATGTACATCAGTTGGACATTAAAACAACATTTCTAAATAGTGACTTGCATGAAGAATTCTATGTTTTTCATCCCCGTGGCTTTGTACAAAAAAGGGCATGAAAACCAAGTACGCAAGTTAAAAAAGGCATTATATGGTTTGAAGCAAGCACCACATGCTTAGTATGAAAAGATACATGCCTACCTGATTGCACATGGTTTTGAGAATAGTCCAATTGAGAAAACCTTATACATTAAGCATGCAAATGATGTGATTCTGAACATTGTTGTTGTTGTCTATGTTGATAATATGCTGCTCATTGGTCCTATTAAGAAGCATATTGTTGATTTTAAGGTTGATTTGCATGCCTCATTTGAGATGTCAGATTTGGGGCACTTGCATCATTATTTGGGCATTCAATTTCTGCAATTTGACAGTAGAATAGCTTTGTGTAAATTAAAATATATTGACACATTATTGCAATGTTTTGGCCTTGAAGACTATAAACCTATTGTCACTCCTATGAAGACACATTTATTGTTGAGACTTCATGATGTTGAAGATGCATTTGATGATGTTCTCTATCAGCAGGCTATTAGATGCTTGATTTACTTATGCATTACTTAGCAGATATTCAGTTTTCTATCTCACATATGAGCATGTTCATGCATTGACTAGGTGTCAAGCATTGGCAGGTGGTTAAGCACATCTTTCTCTAATTGAGTGGTACCCGACTACTTGGATTGTTTTATCCCAAGGGGGAATCACTACCACCATATTTACATGCTTTTTTTAACTCTGAATTGGCTAGTTGCTATGACACTCGTGTGTCCACTAGTGGCTTTTGCTTTTTTCACTACAAATGTTGAGTGTGTGTGGCTCAGTTGCCTTATGGCTGATTTGGGTGTTGGTCAGTCATCTACCACCATCATCTTCATTGACAGTCAGAGTGCATTGGTAGTTGCGAGGAACCCTGTGTTCCATGCTTGCACTAAACACATTGAGGTGCATGATCATTATGTCAGGGAGAGGTTCTATGCTGGAGATATCAATTTGGCATATGTACCCACACACGAGAACATTGCAGGCCCTTTCACAAAGGCTCTACCTAGGAGAGGTTTGAAGCTTTCCGCAAAGCTTTGGGCTTACTTCCTTTTGTGGATAGATTCCACATAGCTTGGCACTTCCTTATACATGAGTCCCAACTCCTTGTTCATCGCATCACTCCCAAGGGGGATTTGTTGATATATTTAGGTAGTGATGTGTGTGAACACACTAGGACCGCGGGGGCACTTTTTTCCCTCTTTAGGAGGTTTTTTCCCTCAACTTGTATATATGCCTATAACCCTAATGGTTCACTTATCTTTCTACATTCTCTTGGTAATACATTCAATATTGTGTGATGTGCTCCAAGCTTCTTCTTCTTCCTTGTGTTGTTTGCATGCTTTGACAGATCTCAAACTCCAACAAGTTCCTATTACACCTATTGTAGAGTAGCTTCCATGGGATAGTAGATATGCATAGGTATATGCATTGATGGAATTTTCTATCAAATATTCCATTATCCCTCCCATTTACTCATGCAAAACAAGCAAAGATGCTTCGGATACTTTTGTGACACTATACTAGGCAAAAAATGAGACTCTTGTTGCTTACCTTTGAAAATAGTTAGAGAGTGATCACATGAATGATAAAGATTCAATGGAAACTTTTTTTACCAAGATCAAAGATTTAAACCAAACATTCATTCTTGTAGATGAAATCTTTTCGGATAGTTCACTTGTGTAGATTGTTCTTAATGATCTTCTAGATTCTTATTAATGTTTTTCTTATATTCTTTGTTTGATGATGAAGGGCAATTCAAATGCCTTAACTTTTGAGGATTTAGTCTTTTCTTTTGCTATAGGAAGAGGAATCTAAAAAAAATAGGTCAATTATTTGTGTTTTAGATCAAGATTTGTTAGCTAGTTAGAAAGGCAAAGGTAAATCGGTCTCATCTACTAGTAAATCTGCTAATGCGACATAGTCAAAGAAGAAAGATAAAGATGACATGTAAACAAAAAAACAAAAATAATTTGCAAGTATTGTAAGGAAAATGATCATGTCATTAAGATTTGTCCTAAATTGATTGTAAAAGAGACAAAGAAGAAAAAGGTTGGAATGGTGGTTGTAGAGGCCTCTACTCCTAAAACTGAGTCCACTAATCTTGTTCAAAATGAAGAATGGGATAAAGGGCTTTGGTGTGCAAAACAAGAGGAATAAGGAGGAGATGGAGGGAGAGAGAGAGAGAGAGAGAGAGAGAGAGAGAGAGGAGAGGAGATGCCTTGTATGTACCTAAGTCGTGAAGCCTTAGGGACTCGTGTTGACTGAGATTGTACCTCAATCACCCCACAAGTGCATATAGTGGTGGATTAATACACGTTTAATTATCAATCCGAGAGATTAGATGTATAAAGTGTATGAAGACATGTGCACACATGATGGTAAGTGAAGTGTCAATACTACAATGCATGTGGCTTGTCTCAGCTACCTCTCCAACTCACTACTTCTCTGAGAATGCATGTCGTGATACCTGTTATAGCACTAAGCACAAATTCGAACTTTTCTCTCACGTCTAAACTTCAACTATGGTTACTATTGGTTCATTTCAAAGCTCTTGATGAGATGCATCTAATTATGGTATTCTCAGTTGAATCTAACAAATGCACTTCAAGTTATGAGCAAAATAATGAATGGAAGGAAACACCAACACCTACTTCACAACTTCTCAAGTCTCACACACACACTACAACAGTTCTAAAGCGATGGGAAGGGGTAGACAACACATTTCAAGCATAAAACACACACACAAGCTCTTGGAGAAGAAGATATTCAACAGGAAAGAGGAAAATTCAAAAATTAAGCTTGAATTCTCACAATGGCAAAAAGTTCTTTACAAGAGTCACCAAGTGAATTATATTCATGTACCCTAAAGTTGGTCCTTTCACACAGGATATTGGCACTTTTATTGAAAAACACTAAATTCCTACTATGTTACAAGGATTATGTTACAAATGGGGGTTCATGCATTTAGATGTCTCCTCTAGTGCTTTTACATAGCTTCATGAGGTCTTAATAGAAACTAAAAGAAGAAAAATTATGCCCATGATTTGAAAATTTTTGGGGCTTCCTTTTCCGAGCTTCTTTACCTTGCAACACTCTCCTGCTCTTTATCTATGTAGCCCCTTGACAGGCTTTGCTTCTTGTCCAAGGCTTGCTTATTGTTCTTTCCATACACGCACCAAGCGGTCGAGGAGACAGTTAGGACCTTCAGATAATTTGTTACTTTATCTGATCCTAAGTCCAATGCTTCTGCCATCCCCTTGGTATTCCTTATATTCATACATCTGGGTTGCTATGATAATTCGGGCTGCCATGCACACACTTAGTGCCTAAGAGTGTGATTATCTTAGTCACCCATTTTTTCTTTTGAGCCTCTACCTCTTTCTAACTTTTGGCCTTTGGATAAATCTTTGTTTTCACACATCTGACCCTATTTTATTGTTTAAGCCTATTTATTTCTTCTAATCGTATACATATAATGGCTATGAATGTGATTATCTTAGTCACTCTTTTTTGCTTTTTAACCTCTACCCCTGTCTAACTTTTGGCCTTTGGAAAAATCTTTGTTTCCACTCTTCGGGGCCTCCTTCTTTCGCATTGTGGCCTGATGCATGCCCCTGGGGGTCTTTGAGTAGAGGGTGGGTTTTATTCATTGGACATCTTTTCTTTTTTATTTTCTTCTTCTTCTTCTCTTACTTGATTCTCCCTCCATACATCCTTCCTCCTGAACTCTGTTGTCCGCGATAGGCTTTGGTTGGCAATGTGAGTATGTCTCAATGGTTGTTTGCTCTCTTTGATTCAACATATTAGCTTCACATATCATTAGTTCTTTCCATTGTGCTGATTTTAGTCCATCGTTTGGTGCATGTCTATGATCTGCAAAGTAACTTAATTCATAGACCACCAATTGAGCGTTTAAATTAGAGGTCATTTTGACAAAAAAATTCAAGTCCACTTCAAAAAACCTGTGAAAAATGCTTCTTCGAATGTCTGCATATACTGACTCAGTAAGAACATCAAGCATGAGTATATACCCATGATAGTAAGGTGGCTAGGCATGATAGAGAGATACAAAATGAGGGCTTCTGTGCCTTGGTTAATGGAAATGAAGTTAAAAAATGTGTGTTGAGCATGTTTGAAGACTTTCAAAACTATTAGTAGCATGCTCAATACTTTATTTGTCATCTTTATTGCTAAGTCAGGGAATGTAGCATATCTTGAAAGCCAAAATTCTATCATATGTACTATATATTCTTCAGTAGGTAAGTAGTTATGTGGTAGGCTTGGTAACAATGCATACTTCAACCACTCATTATTGAGTGGGCCCTCGCATTGTTGTTCCCAAAATTGTGTCTAGGATCTTCTTCTGGGTACAGAGCAAAACTTGATTTCCAGCGTTGCACTCAAGTTATGAACACCTTGAAGCCTGCTTTGCACGATCCATTGCTGCCTGAAGCTACCCATTTTTGTGCCAAAAATGACTAAGTACCAAAATTAGGGTTTCTACCCTAAAAGGATTTTTGGACTGATGTGACATTGTTTTCCAACAATCCCCCCTGCAATGTCATATTGTTACAAAGTAAAGTGGATATGTAACTTCATTCATCAACAAACTTTCAAACTTCAAACTTGTACTCCCGAATTGACTTCCAAACCTTTTCTTCAAAAGTTTTCTTCAAAACTGAATTTGACTTTCTTCAAACTTCAAACACCTGAACTTGTTGAATATGAACCATAATACTTGAGAAAATATGCAAACTAGATAGCCAATAGTGTACTCATCAAGCCATCACTGCTTGATAACAAATGTAGCAAGTACTGACACTGAATCTGCTATCTCTGTCTTCTCAAACCTGAAAACATACACTAGGATCCACATATTTGCATTTACCTTACAAAAGTTTCTCAACGTACTTCTGCTATGCCATGTAGATACACTAAAAAAAATCAAGAACTAAATCTTGGAACCTGTGACTGACAATTTAGAACTTAGTGTATTATGAACACTGCTGATTCATCTCTGACTGTACTCAACTCAACTCATGAGTCTCATCAAAAAATCTATGATGTCATCATGTCATCATCCTTGTTCTAGCTGTAAGTCCGTCATACCTCTTTCCTTTAGGATCTGGTATAAACATATATGTGTGCACCTTTAAAACATACCTCTCTAAAATATCAAGCTTCTCTTCAATAGAATTTTGGAACCTTCTCCTGAACAGGGTATGAATCTGCATTCTTTCACATATGGCTGAAAATAAGTCTTCATGTTTCATCACCCCCCTGGATGATTTAACACAAGTATCCAAAATTCTTCAAATATATCAGACTTTATGAAATCTGGAATGTCTTCCTTCATAAATCCGATACTTCATAACATTAATATCTGTGTCTGAAACAAAATCTATGAACCCTTTAGCACTGTACACATGCCAATAGCTTTCCCTGTCATACCTCAACTTCCCTAAATCTAGAATAAGGTTAGCTCAACATCATAAAACCTTGCTAAAAGTATTTTAGGATTCATAACCTTCTACAACATAACATGTATCTTCTTCTATTTCTCTGCAACACAAATCTAATAGAATCTGAATCTTTGACTTACTTCTTCCAATGCTAAAGAACTTTCAAACAGAGGATACACAACTGAGTCATAAATACTCAAGATCTTCATGATCATTCAAGATCATCCAAGATCATACAAGATCTATCAAGATCTTATAAGATCATACGAGATCATCCAAGATCAATGATCTCTCCAACAAAATACCTATGTAGAATTTGCTCTCATCAAACCTTCATGACTGAATGTTTGATTTGCTACCTGAATTTCTCTAAGTGTCCATGCTTATTATATAAATTTGTAAAAACTTTTCTTTAACCAAATCCTTCCCAAGAATCTGCAACTCCTACTTGAAACATAAGCGAAAAAACTCTCACCTTCAGAACTCCAAAAGGTGCAAGTTGATACTTCATATCTTCATGTCCTACACGCGTGAAATGTGGTAGTATCTGCTTGACTTTCTTTTGGCTAACTCCACTTCTCAATCAAGTGATAGGATCTGATGGAACAAGTTTTTTGAATGCAAGCATGTACACAAAAAATAAGACAAAAGTAGATTTTCCATCTGACTGGTACATCAACAAATTTGAATTTTCTGAAGTTTTTTGAAAATACTGAATATGTGGTAACCTTTCCAAACACAAAATCTAAACTCAAGTCTTCAACATCTGCTAAAAAAAACTCTTTTACCTCAAGAGTTAGATAAAGAAGAAATATACTTCTCTCCAACTTTTCATATACAAAGTAGCTCTGAATTGACACTCCATGAATTCTTTGAGGGAACACATAGCTGCTTGCTCAAAATCTTCAAGTTATATATAACTCATACATGAGTCAAAATATACAAGCTGTCTTCAAAATTTGCTACTTTTCTTTTTCTCAATGCAATTCTTTATCAAATCTACTAAATCATGACCAAGTATAATGCAAAACAAGAAACTAATTCTTTAAATTATCCTTTTCACAAGATGTTCTCGTAGACTTGTCTTTGGATGTAGAGGATAAAGTAGGAAAAGTATATGGAAAATATAAGAGAAAAGGAAGTCTTACTTTCCCTTTGGAATTGTTGGACCTTCTTTTTCTACATCTTTCTTCCACCTGAGGATGTCAACATCTTCAAACTTCTCTTCCATACCTTTTGTTCTCTTCATCTTGAAGTAGCAAGCACTCTTAACTTCTTCAAATGAACTTTTCTCTTCCTCTAGTGCTAAGAGTAAGAGACAAAACAAACATGGTATACAAATGGAAGTGAATAAAAAATCATGTTTTACCATCTCCTCATATCTCTGAATCAAAACTCTGCTTCAAATGTGATTGATATGATTGAATTCACCAACCTTTTCCTTGAGTTGGCTGAATGCTGAATTATCTCTCTAGTGTACCTAGATCAAATTCTATACCTGGATATCCAACCAACTTACCACACAAAATTGGCTGAAAAAAAAACTCATCTTATCTTCAAATTTGTCTTTTTAGATGAGCTTTCTTGCCATGAAAGAGATTTATCAAAACTCATCTAATCTCCTTGTTCTTGATAGTTTTGATGTAGCGAATGCTTTAACTTTGAAAAGATGAAAGTGTATAAAAGAACTCCTTGAATCCTTCAAATCTCTTCATAACTGCTCTTCTAAGATATGACCTACCAATGATAATCTGATAGTAGATACTGATACCTGTGATTTGATGTTGATCTAATTCCTTCATCTTCTCCAAACCATTGTTCTTCCTTGAATTTGAAGTAGCCTTCTCTTCATCAAGTCTGGTCTTCAAACAATACTTCTGTAAAGTATTTGCATACTCTTCCAAAAATATTCGGCTGCTAACAGATTATCAACTAATTCTCAAATCTCTACTCATCTAGATTAGGTGTGTATGTCAAATGTCAAATGTTAGAAGATGCTCTTAAATCATATGTTGTAAACCTGGAAGTCAGGGAGCCTGTGAATCTGAGAGCGTGAATGCTCTAATGTCAAAGCCCTAAAGCTCTGATATTAAATGTTGGAAATTTAGTAGGCCCATAACTAATACCATAGGTCCATAGTTCCATAGATCCAGAATCTGCAACAAAAATTTCAGCAATCTTGCAATATTGACAAAACATGAACATACGACACTTAATCATACAAATGATGAGACAAAGATAGAGAAATATTAGACATGTTCAAAGTGTTACGTAAGCCACTGCTTACTCACAAGAATATTTAGATGTATGGACACAAATCTGAATATATATGAGATGTGTGACCTAATAGGTGGTAGAAGAGTAAATATGATTGACATAAAGAGGAAGGATTAGTCTAAAGCTAATAATCAGCAAACCCTCATCTAAACTTAGGCTATGGAAGAGCCTAAGTCAGACATGTGTGTGAAAAGATCACATACTTACAAAAGTAGCAAAGAATGCTAACATGTTTACTGCCAGAAATCCTCAAACTCATATGAGCCTACCTTCTCGAACACCTCATCCAAATATGCATAAAGCATACATGTACTGATTCTCTTTTACCTATGCCGAATAGGACTCCTCTTGATATGGATGCCACTTCCATATGCTTTAAGTAGTACCTGTGTGCATAAAGAGAATATGTACCTGAATTCTTAACATAAGATGTAAATCTTATGTTAACCACCATCCAATGCTTTGAAGTAACCAGAAATCTTCATGTAGAAGACAATCTTCAAATACATCATGTAGATGGCTGATCCACACCACCAAGGTGCTGATGGATATGTCCTCTCCATAAGCAAGAGTGTGAGCACACTCTTCTTCTTCAAGAACAACTCCATAGCCGCTCCTCAACATGCTCCAAAATAGCACCATGGCTGACCCATGTGCTAAGAGCACCACCTCTAATGAGGGACCAAGCTCCAAATCTTATGTTGCAAAAGGTGTAGGATGTCCTAGAAGCGACCCAAACACTTCTTTATATAGCCTTGAGTGTCTCATGCGAAAGACTCACTAAAAAGCGCTTTATTTTAATCTCATTGCTTTTGCTTTATTTTTAAGTGAGTTTGCTTTATTTTTAAGTTGCTTTTAGCTAACTTTAAAAATAACTTCTTGACGTGCTTTTTCACAATTCTGACTACTTGATGAATGATGTGACAACATTTTTATGATCCTCATGCTGAGAGCTATCATATAAGGTCAAAACCCTAAATTAGTAGAAAATTAGGGTTAGGGTTATCTCCCAAATTTGATTTCTGATGATTGAATGTCATATACCATTGGAAAGCTCTCCTCAAGTTCTACAAGATAGGCTCATAAAAAATTTACCCATTTTTGTGCCAAAAATGACTAAGTACCAAAATTAGGGTTTTTTCCCTAAATGGATTTTTGGACTGATGTGACATTGTTTTCCAACAATCCCCCCTGCAATGTCATATTAGTACAAACTGAAGTGGATATGTAACTTCATTCATCTACAAACTGTCAAACTTCAAACTTGTACTCCGGAATTGACCTTCAAACCTTTTCTTCAAAACTTTTCTTCAAAACTGAATTTGACTTTCTTCAAACTTCAAACACCTGAACTTGCTGAATATGAACCATAATACTTGAGAATATATGCAAACTAGATTTCTAATAGTGTACTCATCAAGCCATCACTGCTTGACAACAAATGTAGCAAGTACTGACTCTGAACCTGTTATCTCTTGTCTTCTCAAACCTGAAAACATACACTAGGATCCACATATTTGCATTTACCTTACAAAAGTTTCTCAATGTACTTTTGCTATGTCATGTAGATACACTAAAAAAAATCAAGAACTAAATCCTGGAACCTATGACTCACAATTCAGAACTTAGTGTATTATGAACACTACTGGTTCATCTCTAACTGTACTCAACTCAACTCATGAGTCTCATAAAAAAATCTATGATGTCATCATGTCATCATCCTTGTTCTAACTATAAGTCCTTCATACCTCTTTCCCTCAGGATCTGGTATAAACATATATATGAGCACCTTTAAAACATACCTCTCTAAAATATCAAGCTTCTCTTCAATAGAATTTTGGAACCTTCTCTTGAACAGGGTATGACTCTGCATTCTTTCACATATGGCTGAAAATAAGTCTTCATGTTTCATCACCCCCTGGATGATTTAACACTAGTATCCAGAATTCTTCAAATATATCAGACTTTATTAAATCTAGAACGTCTTCCTTCATAAATCTGATCCTTCATAACATTAATATCTGTGTCTGAGATAAAATCTCTGAACCCTTTAGCACTGCACACATGCCAATAGCTTTCCCTGTCATACCTCAGCTTCCCTAAATCTAGAATAAGGTTAGATGATTATTACATCATAAAACCTTGCTGAAAGCATTTTAGGATTCATAACCTTCTACAACATAACATGTATCTTCTTCTATTTTTGTGTAACACAAATCTGATAGAATTTGAATCTTTGACTTACTTCTTCCAATGCTAAAGAACTTTCAAACAAAGCATAGACAAATGACTCATATATACTCAAGATCTTCATGATCATTCAAGATCATCCAAGATCATCCAAGATCATCCAAGATCATACAAGATCATACAAGATCTTACAAGATCATACGAGATCATCAAAGATCAATGATCTCTCCAACAAAATACCTATGTAGAATTTTCTCTCATCAAACCTTCATGATTGAATGTTTGATTTGCTACCTGAATGTCTCTAAGTGTCCATGCTTCTTACATAAATTTGTCAAAACTTTTCTTTAACCAAATCCTTCCCAAGAATCTGCAACTCCTACTTGAAACATAAGCAGACAAACTCTCACCTTGAGAACTCCAAAAGCTGCAAGTTGATACTTAATATCTTCATATTCTACACGGGTGAAATGTGATAGTATCTGCTTGACTTTGTTTTGGCTAACTCCACTTCTCAATCAAGTGATAGGATCTGATGGAACAACTTTTTTGAATACAAGCATGTATACAAAAAACAAGACAAAACTAGATTCTCCATCTGACTGGTACTTCAACAAATCTAAATTTTCTGAAGTTTTCTGAAAATACTGAATATGTGGTAACCTTTCCAAACACAAAATCTCAACCCAAGTCTTCAACATTTGCTAAAAAAAACTCTTTTACCTCAAGAGTTAGATAAAAAAGAAATATACTTCTCTTCAACTTGTCATATACCAAGTAGCTCTGAATTGACACTCCATGAATTCTTTGAGGGAACACATAGCTGCGTGCTCAAAATCTTCAACTTATATATAACTCATACATATGAGTCAAAATATACAAGTTGTCTTCAAAATGTGCTGTTTTTCTTTCTCTCAATGCAATTCTTTGTCAAATCTACTAAATCATGACCAAGTATAATGCAAAACAAGACACTAATTCTTTAAATTTTCTTTTTCACAAGATGTTCTCGTAGACTTGTCTTTGGACGTAGAGGATAAAAGTAGGAAAAGTATATGGAAAATATAAGAGAAAAGGAAGTCTTACATTTCCTTTGGAACTATTGGACCTTCTTTTTCTACATCTTTCTTCCACTTGATGATGTCAACATCTTCAAACTTCTCTTCCATACCTTTTGTTCTCTTTATCTTGAAGTAGCAAGCACTCTTAACTTCTTCAAATGAACTTTTCTCTTCCTCTAGTGCTAAGAGTAAAAGACAAGACAAACATGGTATACAAATGGAAGTGAATATAGAATCATGTTTTACCATCTCCTCATATCTCTGAATCAAAACTCTGCTTCAAATGTGATTGATATGACTGAATTCACTAACCTTTTCCTTGACTTGGCTGAATGCTGAATTATCTCTCTAGTGTACCTAGATCAAATTCTATACCTGGATATCCAACCAACTTACCACACAAAATTGGTTGAAAACAAAACTCATCTTATCTTCAAATTTGTCTTCTTAGATGAGCTTTCTTGCCATGAAAGAGATTTATCAAAACTCATCTAATCTACTTCTTCTTGATAGTTTTGATGTAGCTAATGCTTTAACTTTCAAAAGATGAAAGTGTATAAAAGCACTCCTTGAATCCTTCAAGTCTCTTCATAATTGCTCTTCTAAGATATGACTTGCCAATGATAATCTAATAGTAGAAACTGATACCTGTGATTTGATGTTGATCTGATTCCTTCATCTTCTCCAAACCATTGTTCTTCCTTGAATTTGAAGTAGCCTTCTCTTCATCAAGTCTGGTCTTCAAACAATACTTCTGTAAAGTATTTGCATACTCTTCCAAAAATATTCGGCCGCTAACAGATCATCAACTTCATATTACTCCACACTGATGAATAAACATGTAACAAAATTGTCTAACTCTCAAATCTCTACTGATCTAGATTAAGTGTGTATGTCAAATGTTAGAAGATGCTCTTAAATCATATGTTGTAAACCTGGAAGTCTAGGAACCTATGAATCTGAGAGCCTTAATGCTCTGATGTCAAAGCCCTAAAGCTCTGATACCAAATGTTGGAAATTTAGTAGCTGGCCCATAACTAATACCATAGGTCCATAGTTCAATAGATCCAGGATCTACAACAAAAATTTCAGCAATCTTCTAATATTGACAAAACATGAACATACCACACTTAATCATACAAATGATGAGACAAAGATAGAGAAATATTAGACAATATGTTCAAAGTATTACGTAAGCCACTGCTTACTCACACTATCATATATACAAATGTCAATTTACAATGTGGGATCAAAACTCTCAACCACTCTATGTGAACTAAAATAGATGGATGAATGAATGTACAAATGTAATAAGAATATTAAGATGTATGGACAAAAATCTGAATATATATGAGATGTGTGACCTAATAGGTGGTAGAAGAGTAAATATGAGTGACATAAAGAGGAAGGATCAGTCTAAAACTGATAATCAACAAATCCTCATCTGAACTTAGGTTATGGAAGAGCCTAAGTCAGATATGTGTGTGAAAAGATCACATACTTACAAAAGTAGCAAAGAATGCTAACAAGTTTACTGCCAGAAATCCTCAAACTCATATGAACCTACCTTCTCGAACACCTCATCCAAATATGTATAAAGCATACATGTATTGATTCTCTTGTACCTATGCCGAATAGGACTCCTCATGATATGGATGCCACTTCCATATGCTTTAAGTAGTACATGTGTGCATAAAGAGAATATGTACATGTATTCTTAACATAAGATGTAAATCTTATGTTAACCACCATCCAATGTCTTTGAAGTAACCCAAACTCTTCATGTGGAAGACAATCTTCAAATACATCATGTAGATGGCTGATGGGTATGTCCTCTCCATAAGCAAGAGTGTGAGCACACTCTTCTTCTGCAAGAACAACTCCATATCCGCTCCTCAACATGCTTCAAAATAGCACCATGGCTGACCCATGTGCTAGGAGCACCACCTCTAATGAGGGACCAAGCTCCAAAGCTTGTGTTGCAAAAGCTGTAGGATGTCCTAGAAGCAACCCAAACACTTCTTTATATAGCCTTGAGTGTCTCACGTGAAAGACTCACTAAAAAGCGCTTTATTTTAATCTCATTGCTTTTGCTTTATTTTTAAGTGAGTTTGCTTTATTTTTAAAGTTGCTCTTAGCTAACTTTAAAAATAACTTCTTGACATGCTTTTTCACACTTTTGACTACCTGATGAATGATCTGACAACATTTTTATGATCCTCATGCTGAGAGCTATCATATAACGTCAAAACCCTAAATTAGCAAAAAATTAGGGTTAGGGTTTTCTCCCAAATTTGATTTCTGATGACTGAATGTCATATACCATTGGAAAGCTCTCTTCAGGCTCTACAAGATAGGCTCATAAAAATATTACCCATTTTTGGCACAAAAATGACAAAGTACCAAAATTAGGGTTTTTGCCCTAAATGGATTTTTGGACTTATGTGACATTGTTTTCCAACAATAACCCCCTGCAATGTCATATTGGTACAAACTGAAGTGGATATGTAACTTCATTCAGCTGCAAACTATCAAACTTCAAACTTGTACTCAAACCTTTTCTTCAAAAGTTTTCTTCAAAACTGAATTTGACTTGCTTCAAACTTCAAACACCTGAACTTGCTGAACATGAACCATAATACTTGAGAAAATATGCAAACTAGATATCCAATAGTGTACTCATCAAGCCATCACTGCTTGACAACAAATGTAGCAAGCACTGACTTTGAACCTGCTATCTCTGTATTCTCAAACCTAAAAACATACACTAGGATCCACATATTTGCATTTACCTTACAAAAGTTTCTCAACGTACTTTTGCTATGTCATGTAGATACACTAAAAAAAATCAAGAACTAAATCATGGAACCTGTGACTGACAATTCAGAACTTAGTGTATTATGAACACTATTGGTTCATCTCTGACTGTACTCAACTCAACTCATGAGTCTCATCAAAAAATCTATGATGTCATCATGTCATCATCCTTGTTCTAACTGTAAGTCCTTCATACCTCTTTCCTTCAGGATCTTGTATAAACATATATGTGGACACCTTTAAAACATACCTCTCTAAAATATCAAGCTTCTCTTCAAATTTTGGAACCTTCTCCTGAACAGGGTACGACTCTGCATTCTTTCACATATGGCTGAAAATAAGTCTTCATGTTTCATCACCCCCTGGATGATTTAACACTAGTATCCAGAATTCTTCAAATATATCAGACTTTATGAAATCTGGAACGTCTTCCTTCATAAATTGCATCCTTTATAACATTAATATCTGTGCCTGAAACAAAATCTCTGAACCCTTTAGCACTTTACACATGCCAATAGCTTTCCCTGTCATACCTCAGCGTCCCTAAATCTAGAATAAGGTTAGCTGATTATTACGTCATAAAACCTTGTTGAAAGCATTTTAGGATTCATAACCTTCTACAACATAACATGTATCTTCTTCTATTTCTCTGCAACACAAATCTGATAGAATCTGAATATTTGACTTACTTCTTCCAATGCTAAAGAACTTTCAAACAAAGGATAGACAAATGACTCATAAATACTCAAGATCTTCATGATCATTCAAGATCATCCAAGATCATACAAGATCATACAAGATCTATCAAGATCTTACAAGATCATACGAGATCATCCAGGATCAACGATCTCTCCAACAAAATACCTATGTAGAATTTGCTCTCATCAAACCTTCATGACTGAATGTTTGATTTGCTACCTGACTGTCTCTAAGTGTCGATGCTTCTTACATAAATTTGTAAAAACTTTTCTTTAACCAAATCCTTCCCAAGAATCTGCAACTCCTACTTGAAACATAAGCAGACAAACTCTCGCCTTGAGAACTCCAAAAGGTGCAAGTTGATACTTAATATCTTCATATTCTACACGGGTGAAATGTGATAGTATCTGCTTGACTTTCTTTTGGCTAACTCCACTTCTCAATCAAGTGATAAGATCTGATGTAACAATTTTTTTGAATACAAGCATGTATACAAAAAACAAGACAAAAGTAGATTCTCCATGTGACTGGTACATCAACAAATCTGAATTTTCTTAAGTTTTTTGGAAATACTGAATATGTGGTAACCTTTCCAAACACAAAATCTCAACCCAAGTCTTCAACATCTGCTAAAAAAAACTCTTTTACCTCAAGAGTTAGATAAAGAAGAAATATACTTCTCTACAACTTGTCATATATCAAGTAGCTTTGAATTGACACTCCATGAATTCTTTGAGGGAACACATAGCTGCCTGCTCAAAATCTTCAACTTATATATAACTCATACATATGAGTCAAAATATACAAGTTGTCTTCAAAATCTGCTTCGTTTCTTTCTCTCAATGCAATTCTTCGTCAAATTTACTAAATCATGACCAAGTATAATGCAAAACAAGAAACTAATTCTTTAAATTATCTTTTTCACAAGATGTTCTCGTAGACTTGTCTTTGGATGTAGAGGATAAAAGTAGGAAAAATATATGGAAAATATAAGAGAAAAGGAGTTCTTACTTTCCCTTTGGAATTGTTGAACCTTATTTTTCCACAACTTTCTTCCACATGATGTCAACATCTTCAAACTTCTCTTCCATACCTTTTGTTCTCTTCATCTTGAAGTAGCAAGCACTCTTAACTTCTTCAAATGAACTTTTCTCTTCCTCTAGTGCTAAGAGTAAGAGACAAAACAAACATGGTATACAAATGGAAGTGAATATAGAATCATGTTTTACCATCTCCTCATATCTCTAAATTGAAACTCTGCTTCAAATGTGATTGATATGATTGAATTCACCAACCTTTTCCTTGAGTTGGCTGAATGCTGAATTATCTCTCTAGTGTACCTAGATCAAATTCTATACCTGGATATCCAACCAACTTACCACACAAAATTGGCTGAAAACAAAACTCATCTTATCTTCAAATTTGTCTTCTTAGATGAGCTTTCTTGCCATGAAAGAGATTTATCAAAACTCATCTAATCTCCTTGTTCTTGATAGTTTTGATGTAGCTAATGCTTTAACTTTCAAAAGAGGAAAGTGTATAAAAGCACTCCTTGAATCCTTCAAATCTCTTCATAAATGCTCTTCTACGATACGACCTGCCAATGATAATCTGATAGTAGAAACTGATACCTGTGATTTGATGTTGATCTGATTCCTTCATCTTCTCCAAACCATTGTTCTTCCTTGAATTTGAAGTAGCCTTCTCTTCATCAAGTCTGGTCTTCAAACAATACTTCTGTAAAGTATTTGCATACTCCTCCAAAAATATTCGGCTGCTAACAAATCATCAACTTCATACTCCACACTGATGAATAAACATGTAACAGAATTGTCTGATTCTCAAATCTCTACTCATGTAGATTAAGTGTGTATGTCAAATGTCAAATGTTAGAAGATGCTCTTAAATCATATGTTGTAAACCTGGAAGTCTGGGAACCTGTGAATCTGAGAGCCTAAATGCTCTGATGTCAAAGCCCTGAAGCTCTGATACCAAATGTTGGAAATTTAGTAGGCCCATAACTAATACCATAGGTCCATAGTTCCATAGATCCAGGATCTACAACAAAAATTTCAGCAATCTTCCAATATTGACAAAACATGAACATACCACACTTAATCATACAAATGATGAGACAAAGATAGAGAAATATTAGACAACATGTTCAAAGTGTTACATAAGCCACTGCTTACTCACACTATCATATATAGAAATGTCAACCTACAATGTGGGAGCAAAACTCTCAACCACTCTATGTGAACAGAAATAGATGGATGAGTGAATGTACAAATGTAACAAGAATATTCAGATGTATGGACATAAATCTGAATATATATGAGATGTGTGACCTAATAGGTGGTAGAAGAGTAAATATGAGTGACATAAAGAGGAAGGATCAGCCTAAAACTGATAATCAGCAAACCCTCATATGAACTTAGGCTATGGAAGAGCCTAAGTTAGATATGTGTGTGAAAAGATCACATACTTACAAAATTAGCAAAGAATGCTAACACGTTTACTACCAGAAATCCTCAAACTCATATGAACCTACCTTCTCGAACACCTCATCCAAATATGCATAAAGCATACATGTACTGATTCTCTTGTACCTATGCCGAATAGGACTCCTCTTGATATGGATGCCACTTCCATATGCTTTAAGTAGTACATGTGTGCATAAAGAGAATATGTACCTGAATTCTTAACATAAGATGTAAATCTTATGTTAACCACCATCCATTGTCTTTGAAGTAACCCGAAATTTTCATGTAGAAGACAATCTTCAAATACATCATGTAGATGGTTGATCCACACCACCAAGCTGCTGATGGGTATGTCCTCTCCATAAGCAAGAGTGTGAGCACACTCTTCTTCTTCAAGAACAACTCCATAGCCGCTCGTCAACATTCTCCAAAATAGCACCATGGTTGATCCATGTGCTAAGAGCACCACGTCTAATGAGGGACCAAGCTCTAAAGCTTGTGTTGCAAAAGGTGTAGGATGTCCTAGAAGCGACCCAAACACTTCTTTATATAGCCTTGAGTGTCTCATGCGAAATACTCACTAAAAAGTGCTTTATTTTAATCTCATTGTTTTTGCTTTATTTTTAAGTGAGTTTGTTTTATTTTGAAAGTTGCTTTTAGCTAACTTTAAAAATAACTTATTGACCTGCTTTTTCACACTTCTGACTACCTGATGAATGATGTGACAACATGTTTATGATCCTCATGCTGAGAGCTATCATATAAGGTCAAAACCCTAAATTAGCAAAAAATTAGGGTTAGGGTTTTCTCCCAAATGTGATTTCTGATGATTGAATGTCATATACCATTCGAAAGCTCTCTGTAAGCTCTACAAGATAGGCTCATAAAAATTTTACCCATTTTTGTGCCAAAAATGACTAAGTACCAAAATTAGGGTTTCTGCCCTAAATGGATTTTTGGACTGATGTGACATTGTTTTCCAACAATGAAAATATGTGCATGTCGCTACACATCTTTTCATGAGAGTCTCATGAAAAGATGTGTAGTGACATGCATTAGTCACCAAGAGATCATTGCAAAATTAGCTCACAACAGAAGGCTACATTGGCTACACATCGGTTATGGAAGGGATTGCGGTCTCCCCTTGTGGGGATCAAGATTAATTTCCATAATAATGTGTTATCCTTTTGTAAAAGATCTTTTACACAGGTACTCAGGATCAAAATGCAAGACAAAAGATTTACAGGTGCAAGCACCAGCCCACCAGTAGTGAAATTTGAAAATCTACTGGTGGAGGCACACCCTTCCATGATACCTCCAGAGTTTCAAGATTTCATGGGGCCAATGCCAATTGATGACCCTCCGATCGGAAGGACAAAGCTAGTGCATAGTAAATCCCATTGGTTCCAAGGATTAGCAGGACCTCTTGCAGATGTAGAACTTATTTATGATGTAACTTTATGCCTTAGTGGTGACACATGGAGAAGATACTAGTTCTTCTCTAGGGATTTTGAAGCACTCCAAAACTCAGAGGAATTAAGGCCAATATGGGCAAGGTTTCACAAAATATTTTAGTGCACCCCCTCTTAAACCTGACTTCTATCAATGCTACTATCTTGTCACTACTTTACAACCACCAATCAGGAAGGAACTCCTGAGTACTTTTATACTACCATCTTTAGTCATAGACCCACCTTTTAAGAAGTTCTATCTCTTGCTGGAACTCATGAGGGCAGCCTTAAAAATTCATGGTACGCACATGCCCATAGAAAGAGGAAGGCTAATCTTGGAACCCATGAAGAAGGGAGATGGTTTGAAGTGGGTTGACATCTCAACCATTACACTCGAACTATCAAAGCCATTGCGTGTCTGCATGCAATATTTTTCCTTCCCTGCATAGGATTGCTTCACTTTGCCACAAAAACGTATATGGTTTGGACTCCATCTAGCAAACACTGACCCACAAACTATCAACCCAGCCAGCTAGATACAAGAATACCTATTTTTGGCAAACCAAAGATGGGAAAGAAAAAGATTCATCCACGGATATTGTGCCATTACATGAAGTGTATATATGTTTGGCATAGGACATTCCTATAGAGAGAGCCTTTTCTAGCATATAATTACAACAATTTAAAGGCTCTACCAAGTCGTGTAAATCATCAAAGTCAGGAATCAAAAAACGCATGAGGGGAACTGTGTACCTAAGCCAAGAAGCCTTAGGGACATGTGATAATTGAGACTATACCTCAATTACCAAAAAGTGCATATAGTGGGGGATTAATACACACTTTAATTTATCAATCCAGAGAAGTAGACATATCAAGTGTATGAGTACATGTGCATATGTAATGGTAAATGAAGTGAATGTGCAAACAATGCGTGCAAATTAGGTAGAAGAACCTCTCAAGTCACCTAGTTCCTTGAAAGTGTACATCATAATACTTGTTACAATATTAAGCACAAATTAGACCTTTTCTCTTATATCTTCGATACTTGAATATGGTCTATTTGGGTTCTTTTATAAGTCTCGATGAGGTGCATCAAAGGGTGGTAATTTCACCTTAATTTGACAAACGTGTTGCGAGTTATGAGAGAAATACTAAGTGATGGGAAACACTAACTCTAGTCCACAATGGGGAAAGGGTAGATAACAACACCTCTAGGCACATATTTCAAGCATCAAACACATATGCAAGCTCTTGGAGAAGAAGATATGCAGGAGGGAAAAAGAAAATTCAAAATTTTTAGCTTGATTACTCACAATGGCCAAAAGTTCTTGCAAAGAGTCACAAAGTGACTTATATACATGTGCCCTAAAAATGATCATTTCACACAAGAGATCAACACTTTTATTGAAAATCATTAAATCCCTACTATTGTACGAGGGTAATGTTATAGTGTTCAGGGATCATGCTTCTAGAGGACTCCTCTAGAGCATTTACATGGCTCTTTGATGTTTTATAAAGGACTTTGCAAGAAAATAGGTTTTTTAAAAATGAAAATTTTGGGCTCGGTTTTCTTCACTTCTTTCTTCTACAACACTCTCCCCTTCCTCGTCTCTGTCATCCCTTGACAAGCTTCTATAGGTTTCTCTAACATGCAACAAATGGATGAACCTGGGATCCATATGGAAAATGAGGCTTGTTGTCCTCTTGCACGTCTTGCTAGCTTATTCCTGTTTAACCCGATGCTATATTTTTAATTGCCCATCATCAGCCATCAAGGAGCCTTTAAAGATTCAGAGGCACTGTGTTACCTTATTGGAGCCTCAATCCAATGCTTCCATCTTTTGTTGCGACCATCCACTTTGCATCAAGAGGCGTGCTATCCTTCAATCTGGCTTGTTAATTTCTCTTTAGCTTGTATAATTCTTTTCACTGTGTGCTCCCAGTGACTAGTGTGACATTTATTTAGTCACCTTTCATTAGAGTTTGTCCTATGGTTGTTGGAAGGAACTTGTTTAACTTCTTTATTTGCACTCTTCGGGTCCTCTTCTTTTGTGTTGTAGCCTAATGCATGCCCCTATGGGGCTATGGGCAGAGGGTGAGTTTCTTTATTGAATTACTTTGTGTTTGGATTTCCTTCTTCTTCTTCTCTTGCTAGGTTCTCCTTCCACATGTCCCTCCTCCTGAACTCTATCGTCCTCGACAAACTTTTGTAGATGGCACGAGTAGGTTTGGAATACTATTCTTTCGGTTTGATTAAGCATATTGGCTTCACAAATCATGAGCTCCTTCCATTCAGCCGATTTTATTCCATCATTTGGTGCTTGTCTGTGGTGGGAACAGAAAACTTAATTCATATGCTACTAATCTAGCATTTAAATTGGTAGATATCTTCAAAAATGCTTCTGAATCTACTTCAAAAATATTTAAATTGTGAAGAAGGCTTCCTCGAACATCTACATGTAAGTACTTGGCAAAATCATGATGCGAGAATAGATTGCCATTAGTGTGAGTCATCTTGGCATGATAGAGAGGTCAAAAACTAAAGCATCTGTCCCCTCATTAATGTCGATAAAATTCAAAAGTGAGTATTCTGCATGTTTTAAGACTTTCAATATGGTGAGAAGCATGCTTATCACTTTTTTTTTTCATTTTTATCGTTGTATCTAATAATTGAGGCATATCTTGATAGCCAAAATTTGATAGTCCGAACCATACAATCTTCTATTGGTAGATAGTTATGCGGTGGGCTCAGTAATAATGGAAAACTGAGCCATTGATTATTTAACATGCCATTATGCTGTTCTTACCAAAATTGTGTCCATGGCCTTCATTGTGGTATAGGGCAAAAAGAAGGATTTACCTGTAATAAGTATGGTGCATCTTGCAAGTGCACCCGCAATGTAGGATTCTTCTCAAAAAACTGTCTCTATATTGGATCAACTTTTTCAAACTCTTCCTGTTCATATGAGAATGTAGTTGCCTTAAAGTTCAAATGCTGCACTAGAATCTTCTGGTTGTCCTCTTTATATATTGGCATGTTTCTTCTTTTAGAATCCCATATGGTACATTGAATGGTTTCATAATCTGATCTAAGTCTTTACTTTTGATCTTGGCTTCTTTCATCACTTTCACCACTACATCTTCAAAATGTCATGTGAGTCGGGACACCAGTAAGGCCCATTCTTTTTGGCTTATTTCTATAGTGTTCAGCATTGAATTATCATCAATTTGTATCTCCACCTCAAGATGTATCAGTGAATAAGTAATGGGGGGACAAAGAGGGCATCCCTTAGTCTCCTAAGTGGCCACTTGAGAACTTGGCACTATTGGTGTCCCCATGTTTGTTTTTAGTTTTAATTGAGCTATAGATATGCAATAATTTGGTCTTGAGAATTAATCTATGCTTTGGCTTCTTTGAGTTCTTACTCCCTCTTGATTTGGTTGGCACACATTATAGCAAGTCGATCAACATCTTGTGTGCATTGTTCTGTGTATTTGGACATAGCTTCTTTCCATTTATTCCTTAATTCATTTGTGTCCCACATGTACTTTGAATCCCATTGGACTCAGTGTGCTTGCTCCTGATTGAGTTGATCACCATACTTTTCCATTTGTAGGGTTGGATGTTTCTATAGGTTGATTGAGCAAGAGTGAATTCATTAACTCTTTATTTCTATTTCCAAGTACATCCGCCTCGTCCATGTATATCTTAATTTGTGTTTTTAGAATTTTGCTTTGATTGATTAATTGTGCCTACTCTACTTCACCTAT
This sequence comes from Ceratopteris richardii, assembly GCA_020310875.1. Taxonomy (NCBI): domain Eukaryota; kingdom Viridiplantae; phylum Streptophyta; class Polypodiopsida; order Polypodiales; family Pteridaceae; genus Ceratopteris; species Ceratopteris richardii. The sequence continues at coordinate 126,362,289 of CM035409.1, forward strand.
ATCATATTTCTATTTTAATTCCATTAATTGAGCTATCAATCTGGTGTTCTCTTCTTATAGCTTATTGACTTCCTCCATAGCTTTTGTAACTTCTTCTTCTTTCTTGGTCAAAGCCTATTGGGATTGCACCACCTCTGTAGATAGTTGTTCACTTAAAACCTTGAAATGATCTTTTTTGACATGTACCTATTCATATTCTTTATCGGCTTCAACCAAGTGTTGTTGTGTGTCCATGGCCATTTCTATCATATGTTTTACCACTGGCTTCAACTCGGTCACGTCCACATTTAACCAAGTTTGTGGTATTATTGGTTCTCCTCCTGTCTGTACATCTGTGCCTTGGTTAACATGTAGGAAGTCATTAAAACATTGCCGAGTTTGAAGGTTAATCTGTTACTCAACCTCTTTAGCTTGGTTCTTTTGTGAATTGCTTCTTTCTAAAATCATGTCCATTAGGGATGGCTCCACCACTACTCATATTGGTTCAAAAGTTTCCTTATCATCAAAATCACCATCCAATGCTTTTTTCTTAGGATGCACCATTATTTCTTGGCCTTCAATAGTAATTTCTTTGAGTTGCATTTTAGTGGTCTCATACACTTGAATGGTATACACATCTTCTGTAGGGTGGATGTCGTCTGGTTGTTCTTCAGTGATTATGTTTGTTTCAGTGTTTTTCTCTTCAAAAGCCACCTCTTAATGGTCGACTACTTGGTCAAGCTCATCCCACTTGACATCATCGTTTGTTTCAGTTTGAATATCATCATTCATTGTGGATTGTTGGTTATCATCTTGAGATTTTGATGAAGAGTTTGAATTTTTCAACCCTAAATCTTTGTATCTATGCAATTGAGTTAGTCTTTTACATGGTCAGTTTTGCTATACGTCACTGGAATGCCGATAATGATGACCTTGGATAATAGGTTCACTTGGCCTTCCTTGTATGTATGCGTTTGTAGTAATGCTTCTTGTAATTCAACTTTTGTAATAGGGTTTGGCTATACTAGAGTTTTTTTTGGAAGTACATGCATTCTTTTTGAAGCTAGAGTGACCTTTACTATAGTTTCTTCTTTCAATCTTTTTGCTCTTTTCATTAAAGGTTTTGAACTTGTTCCAACTTCTTCTATAATGAGTGCACTTTTTCTTTTCTTTGGGACAGTTGTTGACTTCACATATTTTTCCATTTTGAAAGTCGAGGGCATTTCTCTAAGGCGCTCTTAGATGTTCAGACCATGGTATATTGACACAATCAATGCAATACTACCATTGAGGAACTTTTTGATAACCCATTGCTTCTTAGCTTCAAATAGTCTTTCTTGGACATAAGGTATGAAATGTACTTGATTTCCCACCTATTTCATCACATGTGAGAGTAGCTTGATGAGTAGCTACACTATTATTTTTTGAGGTGCGGTGTATCTATGCATGTTTGGAAAACAAAAGTGTTGCTTTACTAGTCATGCAAGCTCTTCTATATTGATTCTGTTGATATCTAAGGACATTCGCTTTTTTTCTTCATGACATTCTTCCTTGAGGTTTTTAAGGCCATCCTTGGTCCACCCAAATGCCTCTTTGATCAATTCGTGAGTGAATTTGATTGTTGTCCAATCAACTTGTAAATTCAGTACCTTTGCTTCAGGCACTGTTGGCATGTTCAATGTAGGATACAAAGTATTCAATACTTGAGTACACCTTTCAAAGTCAGGCTTATAGATTGGCATGGTAAAGTATCCCACAATGCAAGCTTTTGTCCATATATCAACTATTGATGGTATTTCATGTAACACACGGAAATCTTGAGACATGACAAGGAATTGATGATCCATTTCCATGATTCTGATAATGCTAAAAAACAAATGATCGCTTGCAGGCTGATCTTTGCAAAACTAGTGTCCTCTTGCTTTGGTAGCACTTTCTAGAGGAAATTCCAATATCTCCTCTCCTTGAGTCACTTCAAAATCTTTGGAAGCCATTTGCACTTTAAATTGAAGCAACCATTAATTGCTATTTTCAAAACATAAAGGTTAAGTATAGCCAAAGCGATTGTTAGCATGTGTTAGTGAATTTTTTTAGACTTAATGTTGTACAAGCTAAGTCCTATCCCTTGAAAGGAAATGTTGGTCTGATGATTGAGCTTCCGCTAATCATCTAGGTATCCATATTTGTAATATCCTTGATCCAATTTGCAATAAGTGTTGATTTTTGTTGTTTCCTCATCTCTTGGGTTTCTTGTGAATCTCCAACTTTTCCTTGCATTGGTATGATTGAAGTTGATCCTTGTGAACCCATACTTGTTTGTTGCCTTGTCTTTAATGTTTCCGTGTTGCTCGTGAGACTGTAGACAATGTGACCTTCTCACAAGTCCCTTTAGGCTGAATGACCTTCCTCAATCACTCAGTTTCAATCTCTTGAGAAGAAGGGATATCTGATCATGCAATTTACAAAAAGGTGTAGGTGTATGGAGAATAGAGGAATCATTAGACAAGGTCTTTGATGGAAGTTGCTTAACAACATCACCTAGACTTGTAATCCTAGGCTTTTCCTCCCATGCTTTTTTTAGGGATTTCTCGTCTAGTAGACTAAAGACCTCTCTATCATCTATTTTTTTCCGATATGTATCCTTGGGCAAGGTGGATAATGACTTCAAATTCAAAAATCCAATCCTGTCCTAGGACCGATTCTTCTAGAAGATTTGAGTTCTTACAAATTAAGAGTCTTTGTTGCATGGTATTGTTTCTTAAATGTAAAGACATTGAAATCTCTCATAGGCACTCAATGATGTTGCCTCGGATCCCTATCATATGCACCTTTGTTGGAATAAGTGTTGCCCTCAACTTCTTTGCTAGCGAGGCTTGTATACTACTTAAAATTGCTCCCGTGTCAATCAATAAATCCAGTAAGTGGTACTCCATCTTTACCAATACCTAGGTTTAAGTATGGTTGTTCGAGGAAATTTCCTAGGGTTTTTGTTCGATTGCTATGGTAGTTTGCCATAGGAATAGTTTCTTCTCCTCGTAAATATCTTTCTTCATGTTGTCGTATCCATTCTTTTTGTTTCTGTATTCCTTCTAATGCTTCCACTCTAGCTTCTTCTCGTATTCTTTCCTCTTCTTTCTTTCTATTTTGCACTCCTAAGAGTCTTGCTACCATTCTTCTGGTTAATGGTTCCATATACTTTGACCCTACAACAACTTATGTAGTTGGATAAGATGTCTCCATCGAGTGTGTCTAGGTTGATTGCTCCACTTGTAGAGATTCTGTTTATCAGCAGTGGTCCATATCCTTGTTGTTGCAATTTCTTTGCATGTTGCTTAAGTGTGTATATTAATACTAAGTCTCCTTCTCTAAGTGCCTTTTCCTTGATGTGAGATCATAATAGGCTTTTTGTCTCCTTTTTCTGCATAGATGCCAGCTAAAGCTTGTAACCTAGTCTCATGCAATTTCTCTATTTGATCTAATTCTCTTGATAATTCATGTCCTATCCACTCATATTTCTCATCAAATCTTAAAGTAGGGACTAAGAAATCAATTGACAATATCGCATTCTGCCCATATACTAGATTAAAGGGAGTGGTTCCAATAGCCTTTTTATATGCTATATGCAAGGCCCATATTGCATGATGCAATTGTTTATCCCAGTCTGACCTTCGATTGTTCACTATCTTAGTTAACACCATGCATAACACCTTATTGGAACTCTCGACTTGTTCATTAGGTTGCAGATGATAGGGTGCTAACTTTTTACGGATCGCTAGAAAATCATTCATGAGGGACTCAATGACTTCATTAATAAATTGTGTTCCTCCATCACTTACGATTTCAATTGTTAGTACAAATTAAGTGAATATATTTTCAAACAAGAATTTTGTCATAGTTTGGGCATCACTTTTCCTTGTAGCTTTTCTTCCACCCATTTTGTCAAATAGTCCATGGCTATGATGATATATTCAGCATGTGATCCCTTTGCTGAGGGGTTTATTGGTCCAATGAAATCAATACTACCCCATTTTGAGAAAGCCCATGCACTAATTATGGGTCTCAAAGGCATGTCATCTTGTCATATAGGATACTTCATTTTTTGACATACATCACAACTCCATACATAAGTCTCTGCATCCATATGTAAAGTAGGCCACCATAAGCCCATGAAGAGAATCATTTTTACAGTCTTATTAGCTCAAAAATGACCCCCTGCTGTTCCTGCATGAGCCATCTTGAGCACAGGAGGTATTCTCCTTCATGCACACATAACCATAATTGATTATCCTTCCCTCTTTTAAATATTTGCTTCCCAAGAATTGTGTAGTTTTTACTTTGTTCCTCGAGTGCTCTCTTTCTAGCTAGGATTTCTCCTTTTGGATAAGTATGGAACTTTAGAAAATCGATTAGCTGTTTACTCCATCAGGGGTAATTTTAGAATAGTATAACAACGAATGTTCTTCACGTGTATTTTCCTAACATACTTGGTAGTTATGTATATTTTTTGTGCACATACTTTTGCATGTCGGGCCAATACACACCTAATCTTCTTAATTCTTGAGTTGTTCCACTAATGCCCTTGTGTTTTCTCCACTTCTTTTCATGGGTCTATTCTAGGAAACTCTTTTGCTCCTCATCTTCTGCACATATTAGAAATACTCTATTAGATTCTCTAAAATACAAAATACTTGCCACAATGTGGAGGTTTTGTGATTGATAGAACTCTTTCTTGTTGTTCATATTGATCCCATGATGTGGCCCATGCGTGAGTATAGGAATCAATTTTTTGGCCCATTTTGCACATACTTCTAAGTTGAACAAGTATGTGTAATGTAGCTTGTCCACTACTCTTGTGGGTGGCTCCCCATGAGGCATGCTTAATAAATGGTCCACCCTCACATGTGTATTACCCTTCTTTACTACAACCTCAAAGTCAAACTCCATTGGTAGTAGAAACCATCTCACTAGCCTTCTTGTATTACATGGTTTGTTAACCAAGTATAATAGTGTTTGATGATCAATAAAGAATTTAAATTTGTTGGCTAGGAGCTAATGTGTGAATTTTTTCACTGCATAGACCATCCCTAAGCCTTCTCATTCAGTAGTAGTGTAGTTTTGTTCAACTTGATTTAGTTGTCTACTTGTGTAAGCTATAGGGTGATCTAATTTTCCTTTTTCGGCTGGTTGTGCTAAGATACATCCAATTGCATAATTGGATGCATGCACGTGAATATGGAATGTCTTATTCTAGTTAGGCACTTTCAAAATAGAGGATAAACTCAATCTTCTCTTTAATTCATTAAAAGTTTTTTCACACTCTTTCATCCAAACAAACTGAGTCAACAACCCATACAGAGGTTTAGCAATTATGGCACACATGCGGATGAGTCGTCGATAAGAACCACAATTTCCCATAAAAGGCTTGTACTTCCTTAGAGTTCTTTGGTCTTGGTAATTCCAAAATGACTTTTATTTTATCTTCATCGGTTGAGATGCCAGTCTTGGACACTATATATCCCAAAATTTTGTCTTGTCTGACCATAAAGGCAGATTTTTTTGGATTCAGAAAGACTCAATATTGTGTACATATACAAAGATTTTCCTTAACTTTGGTATATGAGCTATGCATTGAGAAGAGTAAGCACATAGATCATCCACATAGACCTCCATACTCTTCCTCAAAATCTCCTTGAACACATAAAATACCAATCTCTGCAAGGTTCCTAGGGCATTGGTCAACCCAAATGGCATAACTCTAAAAGCATACACCCCCCATTCAATAGTGAAAGTAGTCTTATGTTGGTCCTTAGTAGAAATAGTTTCCTGGTACATGAGGCCTCATTGGAATACTTTTTTGGCTTGCCTATCCCAAGATAGGGCTTGTATGACTTTGGGAAGTCCTATGGGGGTTCTACGAGGTGGTTGCCAGATCTCGGAGTGGGAACATTGGGGTCCCTGAGTACCTTGATCTCGATCTTTCCAATTCATCTAATAGATAGTACCTTCTTTTATTCTGATCCAAATAAGTGACTCTAGAAGAGTCTTCTGGATCACGGAGTTCATAAATAGTTGTAGGGTTGATATCTTCTCCCTTTAGGGGTGAAGTGGCCTATAGTAACATATCCAAACCATTCACCATATATATATATATATATATATATATATATATATATATATATATATATATATATATATATATATATATATATATATATATATATATATATATATATATATATATATATATATATATATACATATAAGTCAAATTATCGTCTTGAGGAATCTTATCTCCTCTCCATACCATACTTTTGATAGATTTTCCTCTAGGTGTAGTTATCGTTTCTCCACTTTCCATCCTATTGCATTCTCTAGATCCTTAGTTTTTGCTCTTTCATTAATCACCTACAAATGTTCAACCACAATATACAAGTGTCCCTGTTTGTCCATATAACATCCTCCTTGATATCTCACCGCATGTCTTGGCACTGGCTCTGAGTCCATTACTTTCTTCATCCACACTAGTGATCTGTTTAGACCATCACAGTTGTAAGACAGTAGTTATGCAATATAACATAGAAGCAGTAGTGGAGAGGATAACAGATATAGAAGAATCTCCACAATTTTCTACTAACAGCAAGTATAAAGATGATGGCATTGTCCACTCGTGCGCTCTCAAGGTAGAGCTTAAATGGTGATCTATACAACTCTAGATAGGGAGATACAAGGTAGAGGTATGCTGGGTGTTGAGGGTTCTCCGGTTCAACACAACATCATCTAACTAGCAAAATCAGATTTTTCTATTCTTTCCCATTGCGCACTGATCCTTACTTCCCCAGATGTTCCACCGGAAATGTCTCTTAAAGCACCGAAATGTCACCGGAGCATCACTGGAATGTCACCGTAATATCATCAGAAACATTCATTCTGCTAGTTTTCTGCTAATTCAAAGTTTACACAGTCCTTCTCCACTTTATTCTTGCAACAGATTTACAGATTTCCTTTTTGCACTCACATATATTTCAAATCAATTGCACTCTGACATAGTACAGTCTGAGTCACTCAAAACAGACTTAACCGTAAACAGAAGACTTTCAGCATTATAACTGTGCTACACAGACATTTGGTTGATTATTCATTGGTAAACGCAACACCAAAAATACAGATTATTGTATTGTAAAGATTAGAACTTCAGTACGAGAACTTGATTAAACCGCCAAGATCGTCATTCAATCGTTTATCTATACATTGGTTTTTGATTGTAGAACCTGGTCTTTTCCGGTCCTGACAAAGGAACTCCTTCTTCTCTGACTTCGTTTCACAATTGTTGCACCTACACTTCTTGCACCCTCGTCTCTCTTCTGATCATTGCGTCTTTACGTCTCGTACCTTTCCTCCTCTTCCTATTGTAGCGTCTTCGTTCCTCGTCTACCTTCTCCCTCCTCCTCTTACGGTTGTCTCTAACTCCTTTCTTATAACTTCCCCTTTTCTTGCGACACATCCTTATAGATCTCCGCATAGTCGTCTTTTTCTTTTTATTCTTATTTTATTTCTCCAGGTTTTTCCTGCCTTCAACACCTGGCATAGCCCGGTGGGTAATTTTGTCAAAAATTAAACTCGAATTTCACAATCCCTTGATCAGATATCTCCCATGACTGTGTGGAAATCTGCTCTTCTTGTACTGCTAATGCTTCAATATTAATATCTTCTTCTGCACCATCCTGCTTTTTTGGAAAATTTACATCAAATATCTTCACCTTTTCTTCGAGTGTCTCTTTCAACAACTGTTCCCGCAGTTTTGCAATGATTTGTGTCTGCTCTTCAATATGCTTTTGTTGTTGTGAAATTATACATACCAAATCTTTTTCATGTTTGGAAACAAAACTTGTCTACATTTGTTCATGGTGCATCTTAATCATACCGAACCAACGACTTTGAAAAACACTCCAGATATCCTGAACATATTTATGCAGATGCTGCTTTACCTCTCCTATATCCATCTTCTTCATTAACACAGCATCTAACTCCACACCTTCCTCTTTGAATATGTGCTCTTGTAATTCCTGTAAAACTTTGATTCTCAACTCAAGAACTACCTGTTCTGCCTGCAATGTAGCATTTACCGCTGAAAAATTCATCATCTCTGTTTGAATCTGCATTTGTACAGTCATCTGCCATTCTTCAAATTCGTGAATAGACTTCTTTGTATTAGCCAATTCGACCACCGATTGCTTCTTATCATGCTGCAACTCTTCCAACCTACATTCCTTCTTATCCAATGCATCCTGAAGTTCTGTAATCTTTGCTTGCAATGACTGATAATCAGTCTTATTAATAAATATTTGAGTCTGTTCATACCGAAACAATCTTTTCTCCTAAAAAACTAAAAAATCCGACACCTCCTGCAACTTCTTCTTCATCCCTGACACATCATAATATGAAATATTATCATCTTTCAACATTTTTTCGGCTTCAACCTGTAATTGCTCTTCGACTCTTCTTTTCCTAGACAACCTAAAAGCAGTCCCGAATACTTTCGGATCCTCAATACTATCTGGCACTGGAAGCAAAATATCTTCCTGTATCTTTGCTTCATATTTATCAGATTCAATGATTTGACTAACCTGTGTCCTTTCTTGTGCCATATCACCAGCGCAAAGAAAATCTTCAGAAGTCTGTGAAGGTCTATTCCTTACCTGTTTCACTGCTAACTGTTCCGGCTCTTTACTCATCGCTTCATGATCACAAAATTTGATCTGCTTTGGCCACATGATCTTTTGATCGTCAACAAACTGCACAAATTCGAATAAAGCAGCTAAATATGCTGATAATCGACTATTTGTTTGCGTCTTACGCCTATCCCCAATGAAAATCTCACTTTGTAAGTGATCATACATCCAATGAGCCCAACTCACCTTTTCTCCTGCCTCTGCATAGGCTAAAGGTGCAAAATTCTCCCTAGACATAGAATCATATTTAATGATTAAACATAATCTTTCCAAATACCATTTTAGTTGTTCCCTTCGAGTATAGCTTACATTCCTCATCATATAGTACTGCCGTCTTCCTTCCCGGGGTCCAAAGTCTTTCTCCAAAACCTCCTCCAAACATTTGGGAACAACAACATCCTCGTATATAGGTAATTGAAATACTTCTGCAACTAATTCTGGTGAAAATTTTACCTGAAAGGAGAGCTGACCCTTCATTTTCCGCATAATCTCCAATTGACTCTTTACCTCAGAATTGCCTCTCCAACGTTCCCATGGCAACATAGCGAACTGTAATAATCCAATTCTTCTGAGCCAATTCTGCTGTAGATCAGACTGTAGATCAACTTCTACTTTAAAATCCTTGAATGACCCCATAAACGTATGCACACCCTTAGTCTTTGTATATGGTGTTGAAATTGCATCTGCATCGTCCCCTTGTAATGAGCTATCACTTTCCTCCGATGTGGTTTCCTCCCTTCTCACTGTCACTTCTCTCTTTCTCATACATCCTCTCATGATACCTGATTCAAGCACTAATACAGAAAATGCTGAAGAAAATATTATGCTGGAAGCCTTTATGTAGAACCAAAAATATTCGTTCCACAAGTGCGAATGCTTGAACTGCCACTTTCTGTAATGATAAACATACTAACACACATAACACTTTATGCGACTCAATAATATTGGAGTGTGGGTTATCATAAAAATCCTCCACAATCGATTGCCCCACTTATCAATAACCCGCTGAATGAAACTTCCACACATGCCAGAAGAATCATGAAAGAAAACACTCATTCGGACCTCAAGAGGATGAAATAGATATTTTATCTTCTCAATACTGCATTGTATAGTGCAAAAACTTTTAACCATACAGTTCTGACAGATTATACTTTGCAAGATAAACATTGGTCGACTACTAACTTTGTTTTCATATTCTCCGCGATGCCTCCGCCGCTTATGAATCTGTTGACACGGAATACAAGGCATACTCCTTTTGCACACATCATTATTGGCAGACCCAACATATTCTTTAGCTTGTCGACCCTCATTCAACAATACTTCATTATTCATCATTGACCCTCAGCCAACCGATAACGCATTGTTGAACTGCAACTGTAAACCATGTGCCCATTGTAATCGTAAAAATTTACTCAATGTAATTTTAGACCAACACGAGGTCAAAAAACACTGTACCACTGATAAAAATGTAGAAAAATACACTCTGTTACTACGATGATCACAAACATTGCTGACGTGTTGTTTTGAGCGACATACAACTTGCACCACATTAGCAGATAACCAGTCCAAATGTGGCGGCTTCCCTTGAAATAATTTCAACCGAAATCCATTTATGGGCTTGTTTAACCATGTGCCAAACACATCTGCCACACGAAAAGTGCCTTGACCCAAACCTTGGACAATCTGATATGGGCCCTTGTATCTCAATGTGAGCTTTCTTGGATGGGGTCCTAGCTTAGAATTATACACCATCACCCAATCGCCTTCTTTGAATATTTTAAACTTCACATTCTTATTTACCCAGGCTTGTCTCTGCCTTTGAATCACTTCCGTAATATATGCACTTATCAAACGATCCTCCTTCATCTGTAAAAGGTATCTACTCCTGCACATTCTATGGACATCAACTTCCATGGTTGCAATTAGCACATGTAGGTCCATTAGTAAGAGGAACCATCTTACCAATCTGCCTATATTGCATGGCTTGTTTACCAAGTACAACAGAGCTTGGTGATTCGTAAAAAATTTTAACTTATTTGCAAGCAAATAGTGTCTAAACTTTTTAACAGCGTATACCATGCCTAATCCTTCTCGCTCAGTGGTCGTACAGTATCGTTAAGCTACATTCAATTGTCTACTAGCATAGGCAATTGGAAGATCCATATTACCTTCACTAGTAGGTTGTGCAAGTACACATCCAATAGCATAATTGGAGGCATCCACATGAACATGGAATGGCTTGTTCCAATCTGGTGTGGTCAAGATTGGTGTTGAACATAATCTTTGTTTGAGCTCCTTGAAAGAGTCCTCACATTCATCAGTCCACTCAAAGTTAGTTAGAAGAGCATACAGAGGCTTTGCAATGACTGCATACATGTGAATGAACTGGCGGTAGTAACCACAATGCCCCATGAAGGCCTGTACCTCCTTGACATTCCTTGGCCTAGGTAGTTCTACAATGGCCCTCACTTTCTCCTCATCTGTTGATATGCCATTCTTTGACACTATGTGCCTTAGGATCTTGCCTTGCCTGACCATGAAAACACACTTTTCTGGGTTCAAGCAGACTTGATATTCTCTACATTTGTCAAAGATTTGCCTGAGTTCAGGTATATGGGTCTGTCTAATGTTGGAATGAGCGCAAAGATCATCAACATAGACTTCCAAATTTTTCCTCAAGAACTCTTTAAACATGTGGCACATCAGCCTCTGGAAGGTTGCAGGTGCATTGGTAAGCCTGAATGGCATTACCCGAAAAGCAAATATGCCCGACTTTGTGGCAAAAGCCGTCTTATGCTGATCTTCTGGTGCAATGGCCACTTGATTGTAGCCAGAGAACCCATCCAAGAAGCTGTACACTTCCTTGCCTGCTACCCTTTCTAATAGATGCTCAGTGATAGGAAGCGGATAACTATCCCTGATAGTGGCTGCGTTAACCTTCTTCAAGTTAATGCATACACGTAATTTGCCATTCTTTTTAGGCACCACTACAATGGGGGATACCCATTCAGTGTGCTCAATTTCATAGATAAATCCAGCTTCAACCAAGCGATCTATCTCCTCTTTGATCTTGGCAGCATAGTTGTCATTGTATGTGTATGGCTTTTGTTTAGAGGGTCTGGCATCTGAGGTCATGGGGATCGTGTGTGAGCATATGTTAGGGTCTACACCTTTCAGGTCCTTGTAACTCCAAGCAAAAACATCCCTATATTCCCTTAGCAACGCTATCAACTCTTGCTCTTCTTCTTCCGAGAGGTCATGCCCTATGTAGGTGCATCTTTCTTCTCCCTCTTCTATGGCTACCACTATTTTCTTGGTAGTTTCCTTGCTATCATAGGCCTCTCCTGATTGTGCCTCACGTTTAGGCATTCTTATCATGACTCTCATATCGTCTATCTCGTATTTTTAAAAGTTTTCAGGGACCTCAAACAAGGACTCTTGCTCTATTGGTATGACTTCTCTCTTCTTCCTTTTCTTTCCTTCACTCTTAGTGGTCACTTGTGTCATTAATCTCATATCATTAATGATCTCTTCATGTCTTTGAGGGTGAACTTCCACTTCATGGAAGTATTCTTCATCTGATGCAAAAGGTGGGTCCATAATGATTGACTCTAAGTCGAAGTCACTTGCATCCTCAAAAGCATCAGGGCTAGGTTCGCATTCTTCTAGAACTGCATCTCCCATGATTGGTTCTATTGAAAAGACTGAAATGTCATAGCCATCCTCATCATAGTGGGGTGTCCATTGTTCTTCATTGATGGCTACATCCATTGTTGCTAAAATTTCAGCACAGCCGTGAGGCTCAAATTCTTCGTCAGGAAAAACTACAGGTGCATAGGCTGGGTCTTGAATTGATCTATGGGTTTCTTTTGCACCTAACTCTCTGGCTTTCTCTCTCTTCTCTTCTTCTATTGCTACCTTACACATCCATAAGTGAGTGTCTTCATGCATCCATGAGGATCCCGATCCTATGGAATGCACTGACTCAGTATCATCTTTGGCTCTATGGATGGGATTCCATTGGATGGGGGGTACATCTCTATGAGAGTAATCCTTGAGATTGACTTTGGTTGTAACACCTAAGTGTTGCAAGTACAAAGAATTGGTTCCCCAATCCTATACCACTTGCAACTGCCGCATGAATGGTCTCCCCAAAATCATCTCATAGGCCTGGTTTTTGCTAAAGTCACATATAGCAAATGTGTGCTCAAACTCTACACCACATGTAGTGAGAGTTGTTCCTTTTAGCAACCCCAAAGGTCTCTCAATATGACCATCGGCCATTTGCAATTTCATTCTCGTTGGCCTGAGTGCTGGCTTGCCCCAACGCTTCCATAGGGAAGTGGTAGCAATTGCAACTCCTGCACCTGAGTCCAAAATTGCTTTGGTTGTGTATTCCTGATGGGTAACTAGGAGATAGATATTTCCTTCTTCTCCTTCACTCATATCTCCTATCTTATCCAATGGTATTTCTGGCACTATTCTATGTGATCCTACCTAGGAACGCGATTTTGCTATTTCTGGCACTTGTTTGGCTACGTGTTTCCACACTTCTGGCTTAACTTTGAGTAGCTCTTCTAAAGTGAGGTTGCACTGCACTTTAGTGTTCTTTACTACCTCAGTATTTCTAGGTATGATCGAATCTTCGTTTCTTATCATGACCGTGGGTGCTCTCATGCAAGTTGACTTGGTTTCCCATGGGCCTGTTGTTGGTGCAATTCAAGCCTTCACAATTTGGCTTGGATTACTTGATGAAGACACCACTTGAAGGAAGGACCATAGGAACTTATGCTTATAAGTTCTTACCATTTTACTGCTTGTAAAAGTATAAAAGACTTGGCATTTCTTATGTACACACCTACTTGATTAGAGTCATGAAAAAAGTTGTTGATTGATTGAGAGAATATCTCATTACCTTTTAGGTGAAAGATTCTAGGAACTTGAAGTTTCAAACTCAACTCTATAAGAGAAGCAAGTAAAAAGTCGCGGGCAGCTTAGCTCATTTTGTCTAGCTCAATTCCCGAGGCTTACACTACTGATCATTGAGTGTGTGAGGTCTACTCCATAGCCTACACCTCTGAGTACCATTTGGCAATACTAATCATGCCAATGGGAATGTACATCAATGTGATTTAATACATACATTTACTTCCATCACTACTGAATTCTCTGTTTTTTCTACATCCAACTCTGTCAACTTCAAAGAGGCATATCTCAGTGCCTACTGCACCAAATCGAGTGATTCAAAGCTTGATGAATCAAGCTCAACGCATACTACAAGCATACAAAGTTTGAAGCAACTTGGTTCAGCCAATCTCAAGAAATCGGCGTCGAAGTGCTTACTGGTATTTGTCTGCATACTTCCTAAAAAGACGGGGGTGTCCATAAAATTGCTAAAGTTATTTCTCCTAGTATAGTTTATCATTTTGAATGATTCCACTTGCAAATGGTAGCTTACTAAGCTAGTAGAATACCTCTAGAAGGAATTTTGCCAATTGTAAGTGTACTGGTCATACTGAGTGAAAGACTGAGCAGGTATCAACACCAAAATAGAAAGTTTTCTAACTTTGTGATTCACAAACTCATCTGTTTTGATCAAGTCATTACTCAAACCTTTTCCAAAGTACATATAGCACTTCTTGGTATCATTTGGAAGCTAAGGGTGTCTACTAATCATATCTGGAGTCACTGAGGGCTGGTGCAAAGCAGGATTAGCAGCATCTACTTAATCTTCTGGAGGATCCATCCATCTTTCCCAACACCTGTGAAATGGGGTAGTTCCTGTAAGGAATTAGACTCGAAGTCTAATCTCTCTTGAGATTGGGTGCTCTCCTGCTCTTCATAAATGGAAGGGATGTCTTGTGGGAATTGATCATGTGCATCATCCACAAGTTCAATGGGAGGAGGGACTTCACTTTCCTTTGCCCATTTCTCTTCTTGAATTTCTCTCAGGAACTCTGGTGAATACCTATTCATAGAAGAAGAGGTGTCTGGTTCAATGGAGTTAGGCACATAAGCTTCTGGGGGGGAATGCTTATTCTATCACTTGCCCTCTCCTTAGCCTGGGTGGTGGCTCCTTTTCCAGACTTTGTAAGTAACCTCTCCAATCTATCCAACAGACCATCAAAATGTAGCGGTGTTCTAGTGGAGCTAGAGCCATTGAACAAGCGACTGGCTTCAAACATGGCTTGCGCCAATTCGACCATCTTAGCACAAAGCTTTGTTCGCTTTATCTCTAGATCGGCCCTAGGGTAACATTTATCATGATCTGTCACGTTTGGCCCTTCCTGGATTCTGGCCTGATATGCTTTAAGCATCATGTCTAGTTCCTCAGGAGTAGGATCGGCTAGGACTGATCCTACTATGGGTGGTGGGTGGGCCATGTATGGTGGATTAGAAAGTTGGGGGATGGAAGGTGATGGGTTGGAGGGAGATGGAAAGGGTGGTAGTGGGGTAGTGTGATAGTGGTTTTGAGATGCGAGTTCACTTATCTTTGCTTTGGTTTCTCTCAAGCTCTCTTCAAGTTCGCTCATTTTCTGTGCCTATTGTCTTTTCATTCTCTCCCGACTATCTCTCCATGCTCTTGTTCTCTTCTTGGTTATACTCTCTGTCTCACTAACCTCAGAACTCTTTTCCTGCCCTACTCCTAGGGTTTGCTGCAAGGCTTGAGCTCTAGTGACCACATGCACTGGGGTAGTGGAAGTTACACTTCTTGTAGAGTCTACCACTAACCCGATGACATTGATAGGAGTGATTTTAGGCATGTTATTAGGGTTCTTTGGGCAATCTCGTAAGAGATGCTCTTTTCTGCAGTCTTGACAGAAACCTTGAATTGTCACTGGTTGGGGTTGCGTAGGGGCAGGCAGTGGACAATCACGTATGAGATGATCTCCCTGACATCTGAAGCAAGGTCCTCTAGGAAATGGCGGTCGTACATGCCTAGGTTGAGTTCTAGAGTTGGGGTTTGTGTACATAACATTAGCATACTCAGGCTCCCCACTATTTTCACTTGGGTCCTCATAATAGTATGACTCGTTATGCTCGGGTGACTGCATGTAGTAAGCCTGTGGGCTATCAATATGTGTGGAGTCAAAACTATGGTCACTTAGATCACTGTCTGATAGCAACGAGGTGACTGGGACTATGGCTCTGTTCAGATTTTCTTCAACAAATGCATATTTCACTGGGATGAAGCCCAAAAGTACCTCAATCCCCTCAATCAATTCACCCTAGAAATTCATGCATTAAGCCGGTGTATCACGATAGGTCGGTTCGGTGTGTCGCGATAGGTGGGAGTGTCGTGATAGGTCGAGGTGTCGCGATACTTGGGAGTGTTGCGATAGGTGAGAGTGTCGCGATAGGTCGAGGTGTCGCGATACTTGGGAGTGTCGTGATAGGTCGAGGTGTCACGATACTTGGGAGTGTCGCGATAAGTCGAGGTGTCGCGATACTTGGGAGTGTCGCGATAGGTCGAGGTGTCGCGATACTTGGGAGTGTCGTGATAGGTCGAGGTGTCGCGATACTTGGGAGTGTCGCGATAGTTCGAGGTGTCGTGATACTTGGGAGTGTCGTGATAGGTCGAGGTGTCATGATACTTGGGAGTGTCGCGATAGGTCGAGGTGTCGCGATACTTGGGAGTGTCGGGATAGGTGGGAGTGTCGGGATAGGTGGGAGTGTCGCGATAGGTCGAGGTGTCGCGATACTTGGGAGTGTCGCGATAGGTCGGGGTGTCGCGATACTTGGGAGTGTCGCGATAGGTCGGGATATGGTGAATTTTTCTGATCTGTCTAGTGATTCTAGAAGCTCTCAGCTTGTGTAGTGTTGTGGTGCACTCAGAATAGTGATTGGGTCAACTTTTCGGTGTGTCGCGATAGCTCGAGCTCGACGACTCGGGGCTTGCGCAGAAGGATTCCGGACCTGTTGAGCTTGCTGGAGATGGTGATGATGCTGAAACCTGCAAGAAACATGCAAATACACACAAGGACAAGAACACACACTCGCTCTCTCTCAAACTCGCACAAAGCAAATGAGGAGAATGGGGAGGAAAAGGGAATATGAAGTGGAGAAGGAGATGGAGATGGAGATGGGGGTGGAGATGGAGATGGAGAAAAAACAAGACAATTACCTACTACTTACCATTCCAACGCGTCCTCTCTACGTCTTACCATCACACGCTTGTCCTCAAAGCTCGAATCCCCGGCAACAGCGCCAAAATTTGGTGTAGCTCAGTGATGAGTAGCACCTCCTTTAATGTCAATCCGGGAAGATATGAGGATGGTATGAAGACCTCGAGCAAGTGAAGGCACAAATGAGTGAGTGAGAAGCACACAAACATGCACACACATACACACACGCGCACACACGGCAAGAACAAAGAGAGTAAGACAATGGAATCACTTCTATTATAACCAAGTTCTCATACAAGCTCAAAACTACAAGAAGCCACCCCACAAATGAGCTCTCTAGCTCTATTTATAGTTTTTGACTAGCTTTGGCCCTGTCCAGACCTAGTGTCCGACCTAGTTAAAAATTAGGTGCCAGGGCTTATTTGAGGGCTCAAACGAGATCTAAAAAATATGAAAATTGGCAGGCAACTACTTCTAAGGCTCCCCAAGCTCGAGGACTCCTCGGCTTGTACAAAATGGAGCTACAAAAAGATGAAATGGTATTTACAAAGGTTTGTAGTGATGAGAATCACTTTTAAAATGATGTAAGGTTTGGAAAAATTTTAGTAGGTTGCCTTAGTGCTAGATCCGCATGCATGCCCATACTTGACTTCTTCCCATATGATGCCAACATGGTTCTACTTACTTTGTCACTTTCATAGATGATGCTACTAGAAAAGTTTGGGTATATCCTATCAAATCGAACGATGAGCTATTCCCTACTTTTAGAAAATGGTTTGCTTCAGTTGAGACTAAAAAAGGAACTAAGCTATGTAGATCACCTTAATGGGGAAGATAACGAAGGTAGGGTTTCTACACCCCGAGGTAAGTCTAAAGTGACCAGGATTTGGAGAGAAGACAAGATGCCTCAGGATGATGCATTGATCGATGTGTATATGGTAATCGGGATGGAGAAACTACTACAAGCCCCTTCATCTTTGTGGGGAGAAAGTAGCAACCGTGTCACCATTTATGAGCTAAAAGATCTAGAGGATCTCTCTAGAATCACCTATCTTGACACGAATATGAGAAATTATTGGCCCATGTCAGATCTAGACAGATCCCGGTTAAGATATCAAGGCATTCCAACGTTTCCTCCTAGAGACTCAAGAACCGCTTCCCAAAATCCTCAAGCAGCATACCAAAGCTATGCATATCAAAACTCTGGGCGAAGAAATAGAAACCCTGTTCCTGAGAGACAACCATTAGGTAGGGGAATTGGAGTTCAAGTGAGACATCTAGTCATTCCTGTTATGCCGAGACCACCAGAATCGGGTAGAAGATTACAAACAATTCAAGTGGCCAAATGCAAGAGGAGCCACTATGATGGGTTTGGTGAAACCTATAATCACATAGCTGAATTGAAGCAAGTAGTTTGTGTTGAACAAGTGGAAGATTTCATGATCAATACGAGTCATTTGGGTTGACCCTTACGGATACTAGTTTGGCCTGGTTCCAACCACTTGAACCCAATAGTTTCCTAAATATGGAACATGCATTTCAGGAAATGATTGAAGAGTTCATTAAGACTGGCATTAAGAATAACTCTTCATCTTTGATTCAGAGTTTCAAACAGTCCCCTATGGAATTAGTACGACTAGCTGCTCGGAGATTTAAGTAATATGTGAATAGATGCCCCCCAGAATAAAGACCCACTCAGCATAAAATGATCTCATTATTTTTAGAAGGACTAGTCAATGGATCTCTAAGAGCACTAGTTTATGTAAAGAATTCCAAACATTGAGTCAATGCTTGAAGGAATGCATAGATCTGGAAGATAACTTATCCGAAAGACTTGAAGATTCCCCAAACCAAGGGTAAGAGCAAAGATAGTTCTAGCACCATCTCTAGTACAAGCAACAATGTAGAAGAGATTCCAGACTTAGTGGCCAAGAAATTAGGCCTACAGGGACAAAAGAATTACCCCAACCCCCCATTACGAATGCCCATGCTAAGGAGATGTGTACATTGTGGAGGGAATCACCCTTCTCATGTGTGCAATAGGGGAATTGTTCCATCAAACCCATATGGTTACAACCGTCCACCAACATAGAGTCAAGCCTAGTACTACAGTATTGAACAGAAATACATGAATCACAATGCTGAAAACTGTCCTTACAATAGACAACCTAGACCAATCCAACCACCACAATTTAGGCCATATGGATACCCAACTAGAGACCCAGGTAGGGAATTTCCTAGATATCCTCAAGATCAAAGCCCACCTCTAAATCAAAGTCCTTACGAATACCTAGGATACAATCCACCACAACCGATGTTGGGAAAACAACCACCTCACCCACAGAATGTAGTTCTAGTGAAAATTGCCCAAGCCAAAGAGAACACACAGAGGGCCCTAGTACCAACTACTTCATTAACTGGCCTAGATAGCATCAAACCTATGATCAACACTGAGGAGATTACTATAGATACGAAGCTGACTCAATGAATTAGGAGCAGGCCTACGAGCAATACCCATATGGAAAAGACGTCTATGACCAATCATACATATACGGAGCTGAATATGCTACACTAATGTACACAAACCCAAGAGCACAAGCACCTTCTAGACCTATGATTAGGTCCCTTGTCCCTCGAGGACCTTGTTATCGTTGTGGAGGATACCACTTCATTTGAGAATGTACTTTGCCTTACCAGCCACCACATAAGGTTTGGGAAGGATATTGTTGTGATTGTGGAAGGGAGAATTTGTTTAGTGATTGTCCCAAAAACCCTAAAAAGACGAACCACACCACTCAAGTGAATGTAGTAGAAGTGGTAGAGTCCTCTGGAAGTGACAAAGAATATATGGTGCCATTGAAGGCGATTACAAGAGCAAGATCTAAAGAAGGTCCATAATGGTTAGATTCAATTATGCACTAAACCAACAAACCATAAACTTTGGTGCCTCAAGTAGTGCCGTATTTGAAAGACTCTGAAGAAAATTCTAAGGTAAAATAGACTCAAAGATGGAAAGCTCGACGAGAGAAACTGAGAAACAATTGGACTCAAAAGAAGGAGTAAGAGAAGAGAAAACATGAGTAAAATCAAGCTGCAAATCCTACAACTAGAAAGGATTTTATTACAGTAGAGTAAGAGCAACATAAACAATAAGCTGGGTCGGTTTTCGCAGATCTGATACCCAAAGATCTAGCCATGTGGATAAATGCTTATCAATCTAGGATCAAAGCAGGACTGAGTGTGGAACAACACGAAGTGAGCTATCAAAGAGGGGGACTGGAAAAAGAAAAGCTAGAAATCTACAAAAAAATGATCAAATTAGCTCAAAACACACTGGAAAAACCTTTACAAAACCTTTCAAAAACAAGAATACGTAATAGAGAATTTCAAGAAGGTTTGAGAGCACATGACCCTCTAGAAGAGAGAGGGATCGTAGAGAAAGCTGAACGTGTAGCCAATGAAAACCATGAAAGAATTTTTATGATCTCAAAAGTAGAAGATAATTGGCTTCAGGATCTATGGGCTAGAGTCTAGGAAGAGAGATGGAGAAAAACCAAGGGTATTAATCCACCTTTTGAAGAATTGGATGCAAACGAGAACCTAGGAACGATGAATCAAGAAATAAAATGTGAAAATTGTTCGGAGGAATTAGAAAGCATAAACACACTACCTAACTACATAGGAGAGTATAAGTGGAATTTAGAACTTTATCATGCCCCAACAATAAGAACAAAAGGAAAAGGAATTTCTAGCAACATGTTAGACATAGCATGAAAGCTAAAGGAGACAAAAGTGCAGTGCTGTATAACTTTGGAAGAATTACTAAAAATGGAACCACAAGTATGGACTAGATTGGCGAAGCAAATCAGACAAAAATAGGTAAAGGCAGTCAATAAGGAGGCCAACAAAGATGCACATACAATTCAAATCCCGATAGTTAAAGTGGGAGACTTCAATGAAGGAGATGAAGGTAACACATGTCTACCCATTACTTTTCGAGGATACACCACAAAGGCAATCCTAGACACAAGAGCTAGAGTAGGAATAGCCACAAAAGAAATATGGGAGAAGTGGGGAAAACTAGCATTATGACCCACAAGAATGAAATTACAACTAGCTGATGGTCACACCGAAAAACCCCTAGGATTGCTAGAGAATGTTGTGCTTACAACATGTGGAGTAGACTTTGAGCACACATTAGCTATTTGTCAATTTGAGAGAGCTAGTAATTATGAAATGATCTTGGGAAGACCATTTATGAGACAACTAAGGGTAGTGCAAGAGTGGGGTAGAGATGCCCTATATCTACAACATAGGGGTACCACTACTTTAATAAACCTCCATACGTATGCTTATCGAGATGTCCCACCTCTATAATGGAACTCTATACATAAAGAAGAGGATGACCTATCAGTCCATAATGACGGGTCTGAAGACCAATCCTAGATGCATGAGGACACCCAACTATGGATGTGTAAGGTAGCTATGAGGGAAGAAGAAAGAAGACTAACATGGCAACGAGGTTGTGGAATCTCTAGGCAAGTAGAGGATCCAACATATATGCCACAAGTATTTCTAGATGAAGAGTTCAAGCCCCACAAATGGATGGAGATATTGGACACATTAGATGTGTGTGTCAATGATGAATCCTGAACCTAAATGAGTGCATAGACAAGGATCGATACGATGTAAGTCTATACATGGTTGTTCTACAAGAGGAAGGGGAATAGATAGAGAAAGAGTGGACAGAAGATTATGAGAGTATAGAAATGGAACCTGAGATTCAGGAAGAAGGACTTCAGTTAGAGGGAGAACATAAAGAAACTGATATTGGGAGCATTTCCATCTCAAAACAAAAGGGAAGTCGAGAGAATATCAATTCAGAAGAGACTAGTAGGAAAGAGAATGTACCACAAGAACAATTCAAAGTTCCTGAACATTTAAAAAAATATGAAGCGGAGGAAAGGAAAATTGCCATCCAAACGCCTAAACAACAGGCACAAGAAGGAATAGCATATGATAATAAAGAACATACTAAAAAAGTCACTGTGACTATAGAAGGAGAAGAGGAAAGATGCACCTACATAGGGAAAGATGTGTCAGAACGTGAAGAATGAGAACTTATAGAATTGATTTGAAGTTATAGGGATGCATTTGCTTGGACATACAAGGATTTAAAAGGAGTAGATCCCTCTATTTGTTCACACTGTATTCCCATGACTCCTTATGCTAAACCGTCCAAACAATGACCATACACATACAATGATGTAAACTCTGCCAAAATTAAGGAAGAAATAGACAAATTATTGGTAGCAAGATTCATTTATGAAATTGAACACACAAAATGGGTGTCACCCTTGGTAGTAGTACCCAAGAAAAATGGAAAACTTAGGGTGTGCATCAACCTCAAGAAAGTTAATGTAGCCACCATTTGAGATAGTTACCCTTTACCCATTACAGACACCTCCTGGTGAGAGTGGTAGGCAAGGAAGTTTATAGCTTCCTTGATGGATTCTCTAGTTACAACCAAGTTGCAAGTGCTCTAGAGGATCAACACAAAACTGCATTTGCCATGAAATGGGGTGTATATGCTTTTAGGGTTATGCCATTTGGACTAACCAATGCGCCAACCACCTTTCAAAGATTAATGTGTCATGTCTTTAAGGAATTCCTTAGGAAAAGCATGGAGGTATATGTTGATGATTTGTGCGCTTATTCCTCTCAAATAGTGGATCACATACCCGAGTTGAGAAGAATTTTTGAACCAAAAGGAATTCAATCGAAGGCGACATCGACCTGAGCAATTGATCAAAGATAGGTCCACACACGTAGTGCAAGTATGGATACCAAAGATATCAAAGGCAGCTCAAACTTCAAAGAATCAAATATGGATACCCAAGACAATAATCAAGATCATCAAGGAGCAGCCAACAAATTTACTTAGAGATCGAAGCCAATACAGGCAACTCTTTAGGAGACAAAGAACTCCCATGAAACAGATGCCACCAATAAAACAAGTAGAAACTCCTACTAAAATGCGGTACGAAGGGAGAGTGAAATTACAACGAAACTGACTACCTCCAACAAACGTAAGAAGCTTCCAAAAGGACATTCAAAGCACCAAAGCTAGGAAAATGTGGATTTCAAAGTCAGGCATAACATCACCGATGATCAGAGCAAGAAATTCCTCTTGCACTCATGATGAGTCCCATGCACCTCAAGTAAGCATAATAGGGCCACATTAAAAGGCCATGCATTCAACACAGTAACATCTCTGTCCTACTAAGTACGCACATTTCCCTCCATGGGAATAGGAAACACCTTGTACAATAAAATAATAAATAAAATTGCCTCGGTTATGTCATTAATGTTTTTTGTTTCCACTATAGCTTAAGAAAAAATATAAGTTTATAAACAGACTAGGTACTATGTTCCTTATACACTCTGTGAGCGAGGACACAACACACGGAGTGAATGATCGAAAGACCAAGACAACTTACTTCAAGTTTGACACTAATCATTAAATCCTTCAATTGCAGATGGCTTCCTCTAACTCTGAAGCTACATAGGAGGCATCCTTTGATTTTGAAGCCACTCACGAGGCAAAAATATTAGAATTTCCTCGAGAATCCGCTATTAAGGCTCAAGGACACTGGTTTAGATATGAAAATCCCACCAACGAGCATTTGTTCCTCATTACTGTGAAAATCATGGATAGAGAGCATCAATTCCCAGTGATGACTCAAGACTTTAGAATCTTGCATGAAATGCCAAGCATAGTAAATGTGTGGACACAAGCAGGAATAGAGGCCTATTTGAAGCTTCCTATCTACAAACCCGACTTTCAAAGGTGCACCCAAGTCATGAATACTCTGCATCCCACGCTTGATAAGCCATCCATCCCTGAAGCTATGGCATTAGATTGCAATGGGGAATCACAGACTATTCGGTTCACACATGAGACAATCAAGACAACATTTGGCTGGATTGTGGATGATCTTACCAATCTTAAGGACGAATGCCATGAGGCTAAGAAAAGGACCTTCTTGGACATCAATAGAGTTGATATTGAAGAAGAAGTGATACTTGTGCATAAACACTTTTGCTTTCCCAATATGCATCGATACACAACTCCACAGAAGATGGTAGTCCAATTATTATCCCACGCAGTTAAGCAAATTGGGAACCAAATCAATCTAGCTCCATACATTCAAGAGCGGATATTTGAAGCTAAAAAGCAGTGGGGCAACAAGAAATTCTTAAATGGAAGCTCTGCTTTGACACTACTTATCTATCAAGCATTAGACATGAAAGACTGTTTACGGCCTATGATATCAACCACAAAAATGGCAAAATATGTGAAGGCCACCACTATACCAAAGAAGAAGAAGGGTGTGGCCATAGTGGAGGAAGTTGGCACTAGCTCCAAAGCCACCATGAGAGGTGCAAAACGAGCTCGAGTGGCAGAAGCATCAGAAACCCCATAGTCCAAGAGAACACATGTACTTTTGAAGGTACCCTTAATAGCAACATCGGCCATTACAAGAAGGGATCTCTCCACCACATTAAAAGCCACATATGTTTATATGAGAGGTCAAGTCAACCTTACAGTACAAGGCCACTAGTATCACTAGTCAAGTAAGAAAAGAACATCACAAGTGGCAAAGAATGCATCACAAAAAGAAAGGTATAAAGAATTGGGGTTAAATGATTCATCATCCCAAGATCATGATACACTTAACATTGATATACCCATGGATGAGCATGTGGGAGAAGAATGGGAGGAATTGGATCTAGTCCAGTGGTCAGCAGAAAAGGAAGATGAGCAAAGAGCTCAAACATAGTCTCTGTTTGAAGAACCAAAAGAAAGAGGACATATCATACAATTGAACGTGCAAACAAGGATATCTCTCAAGGAAATGTCACCTCCCAAGTCCTGAACAGTTGTACATCCAAAGATAGAAAAAAACATCACCAAGGTACAAAATGAACAAGAACCGGTCTTACCCATCCGAGTGGTTGTTGAACCATCACCATTGGATGTGGTGGTCGAATCTCAAAAAGTGCCCTCAGAAGAACCAACCACAAAAGAAATAAGAACCAACACCGAGCAGGTTGAGTCAAGAATTCACTTGCATATAAGGCAACCACATCAAGAAACACTACATGTTGCGCAAGGCAAAGATGTGCAAACAGGTGAAGAACGAATTACATAAAAAACATGGCTGAATGTAGATGTAAACCAACTAAAGCTTATAGTTTGAAACATGATTGACAGTGCCATTACTGCTCAAACCCTATTGATGGATGAGGAGAAGGAAAAGGTAGAATTATTTGAAGCAAGAAGTTGATTCTAAAGTATAAGTGAAGAGCTATCAGCCAAGAATATAGCCATTCAAAAAGAAATCGCACAGAAAATAGAAGACTTGGCAAAGAAAACGAAAGAACGCAATCGTGTCCAAGAGGAAAATGTGTTGCTAAAAGACAAGTTATAGGAAGTGAGTACATCTGTCTCAGAACTTCAAGTTGAAGTGAAGACATTGAAGAAGCAATAAGAAATGTATGAAGTGGAAAAAATAAGGATGATCGATCGCAACAAATTATTAGAAAATCAGATTAAAGTGTATATGGATGAAGTCGACAACTTGCGTGTGAGGAATAAAGAGTTAATGAACTCTATTTTGTTAAATGAGCAATTGGAAAGCACTGATGACACACGATTACAGGAGTTGTAGGCAAAGTTGTCAGCAATGGAAGATCAGCTTACACAAGAGCAGAGAAAACAAGCCGAGTTAGAGACCAAATATAAAGCGGAGACCAAAACATGGGAACTTAAGTGCAATGAAGCAGTACACAAATACATGGAGCAATGTAATGAGGATGCTAATCAGCTAAAAACCATTTGTGAAGCAAAGGAAAAAAAAAATGAAAGAAGAGCTCAAGGCTACTAAAATACAACATGATGAGAAAGACTAAATTATAGTAGAGCTCAGAGCAAACTTAGAACAGAAAAAGAACTTGGGGACACTAGTAGTGCAACCATCCAAGATGGCTACTAACAAGACTGAGAACTAAGTCAGAAAGAGCAGGCACTCATGGTGTCTTGACTTACAAAAAATTTTGAAAGTGAAGTAGTGAAATTCATGAAAGAGGCCTAGATCAAAAGTAAAGATCTAGATGTGATAATAAAGCCCTTCAACCTCCCGTATGGAATCATGAAAGAGCAAACCCAAAGATACATCAAGAAGACCATGGGAAAGGATCCGGAGGAGCAGCTCAATTTCGAAGCAACCACTTTTAATTATACTCAACAAGAGTTTGAAGCTGCCAATCCCATTTGGAGGAGAAATTTTTTGGAGAAAAATCCAACATTGTGGGTGCATTGTCAGGACGCACCATATTTACTTCATGTTAATCTAGCTTTTTGTCATGTGCCACGTCGATGATACTGGCCAGAATTTTGAGAATTTCAAAGTCAAGATAAACTAAATAAATAGAATTTTGTCCTATGCCCATCACATAACTATCTGCCCACGGAAGAGTACATGGTCAGAACCATAGAATTTTGGCTATCCCGGTATGCAAAGGTTCCTGATCTAACAATCAAGCTAAGGAATAAAATACTCAACATGATTCCAAGAGTACTAAAAGTCTTCAAGCATGTAGAATATACATTTTTGAATTTTATTGGCATTAATAAGGAAACATATATTTTGGTATTCGATCTTTCTGTCATGCCAAGCCAACTAACTATTATGGCTTACTACTCGAGGTTAATGTTTTTACCTAGTACTTATATGCAAACTTTTGAAGAAGCATTTTTCATCGATTTTTTTGAAATTGATTCAGAAGTATTCCTAAAGATGTCAACTAACCTAAATGCACAGCTAGTAGCATATGAATTAAGCTTTTTTGCTAATCACCAACAACCACCCCACGATAGTGTTAAGTTAGAACAATGGAAGCAATTAATGATATGTGAAGCCAATCTGCTAAATGAAACAGAGCAAAACATATACAAGACGTACTCCCGTCGACTTCCAAAGCCTACCGAGGACGACATAGTTTAGGAGGGGGGACATGTGGAAGGAGCGAGAGGAGAATCAAGCAAAAGAAGAAGAAGAAGAAGAAGAAGAAGAATATAAAAAGAAAGACTGTTCAGTAGGAAGCACCACCCTCTGCCCAAAGCCATGCAAGGGCACGCATCAGGCTGCAACACCAATGAAGCAGGTCCCGAAGAGTGGAAACAAAGAATCACAACCAAGACCTTTCAAGGGGAGGTTGTACATTAAGGACTTCAGATAAGATAAGAAAACAAATTGTCTAAAGGTCTTAATTGTCTCCTCATCCACTAGATGCATGCGATGGAAAGAAATGAACAGGCTAAAGAAAAGCACCAGGTCCCTTAAAGAATTAATACATTGCCTCTGAACCTTTGAGGCCTCGATAGGTGCATGCGATGGTCAACCATAAAGATGCTATTAACAAAGAACCGGACCTACTGCAAAATCAAGACCTAAGGGAATAATCAAAGCCTGTTAAGGGATGATAGAGACAAAGAGGGGGAGAGTGTTGCGGAGTAAAGAAGCACAAGAAAAGGAGTCCCAAAAATTTTCAAATTATGAGCTCCAATTTTCTTCTTCAAATATCTATGGAAACCTCAATAAGTCATGTAATTGCACTAGAGGAGTCCTCTAGATGCATAAATCCCAAACATTGTATCATAATCCTTGTAAAATAGTAGGAATTTAGGGTTTCTATAATAAAGTGCAAGTCTCTTGTGTGAAAGGACCATTTTTAGGGCACATGTATATAAGTCATTGGATGACACTTTGTAAAGACTTTTTTCCATTGTGAGTAGGAGAGAACTCTGATTTTCGAATTTTCTTCTTCTTTCTCTTGTATCTCCTTGCTTGTGAGCTTGTATGTGTGATTCTAGCTTGGAATGAGTGCATGGAAGTGTTGTCTATCCAATTCATTGCTTTTCTAAAGTGTGTAATGTGTGTACGAAGTGTGAGGAGGTGTGTGGTGAGACTAGGTGAGTTGTGCAGCTCAATGGCATTGGATGCGTCTTGTCGAGAGCTTCGAAATGAACCCACTATTGACCATATTCCGAGTTCGAAGCTAAGAGAAAAGTCCATTTTTGTGCTTATTGTTGTTTCATGTATCACGACACCATTTCCACTTGTGAGTGATGAATGTGAGGGATGCCACTTATTTGCATGTAAAGGTAGTTGTTCCACTTCATTGACCATTGTGTAAGTGCAAGTCTTCATACACTCGGTTAGGTTCAAGATACTTCTCGGATTGATAATTTAAATGTGTGATCCCCACTATATGTACTTGTTGGTGATAGAGGAATAGTCTCGTTCATCACAAGTCCCTAAGTTTTTGCTTAGGTACGCAGAGTCTAATTCCCTACAAGAGCTGCCACATTTCACGAGTCCATGGGAAGCAAAGTCCACCTGTATGATAGCACCCACAATCATGATAAGGAATGAATACTCAATCATACCTAGAAATATGGAGGTAGTGAAGAACAGTAAAGTGCAATGCAATCTCACTTTAGAGGAGCTACTCAAGGATAAGCTAGAATTGTGGAAACATGTAGCTAATCAAGTGCCAAAAGTAGCCAAATCCCATTCCTAGGAAGGATCACATTGAATAGTTCCTGAAATACCTTTGGACAAGATAGGAGACATGAATGAAGGAGAAGAAGGAAATACATATCTTCAAGTCAATCATCAGGGTTACACAACCAAGGCGATTTTGGACTTAGGTGTAGAATTTGCAATCACTACCACTTCCCTATGGAAGCGATGGGGCAAGCTAGCACTCAGGCCAACAAGAATGAAATTATAGATGGCTGATGGTCACATAGAGAGACCTTTAGGATTGCTAGAAGGGATAACACTCACTACTTGTGGTCTAGAGTTTGAGCATACTTTTGCTATATGTGACTTTAGGAAAAACTAGGCCTAGGAGATGAGTATGGGAAGACCATTCATGAGACAGTTACAAGTAGTGCAAGATCGGGGAAACAATTCCTTGTATTTGCAACACTTAGGTGTTACAAACTAAGTCAATCTCAAAGAATACTCTCATAGAGATGTGCCTCCTATACAATGGAATACCATACATAGAGCCACAGATGAAACAAAGTCAGTGCATTCCATAGGATCAGGATCCTCATGGATGCGTGAAGACACTCACTTATGGATGTGAGGAGTGGTAGTAGAAGAAGAGAGAAGAGAGAATGCTGGAGAGGTAGGTGCGAAGGAAACTCATAGATCCATTAGAGACCCAACATATGCATCTCTAATATTTCCAGACGAAGAGTTTGAACATCATGGTTGGGCAGAAATCTTAGCCACGATGGACATAACCATCAATGAAGAAAAATGGACACCACACTGTGATGAAGATGGCTATGATATTTTAGTTTTCATGATAGAACCAATAATGTGTGATTTGGTTATAAAAGAATGCAAGCCTAGCATGCATGAACTTGAGCGAGAAAGTGACTCCGATCTAGAATCAATCATTATGGACCCTTTTTGGGCATCAGAAGAGGAATACCTATACGAAGTAGAAGCTCACCCCCAACGACGTGAAGAGCTTACAAATGATGTGAGATTAACTACACAGGTAACTGCCGAGTGAAGGAAAAGAAAGAAGAGAGAAGCCTCACCAGACAAGGAAGAATCTTTGTTTGAGGTCCCTGAAAATTTCAAGAAGTATGAGATAGAAGATAGGAGAGTCATGATAAGGATGCCTAAACGAGAAGCCCTAGCAGGAGAGGCCTATGATAACAAAGAGACAACAAAGAAAGTTGTTGTAACCATAGAAGAAGGAGAAGAAATATGCACGTACATAGGAAACGACTTGAGTGAAGAAGAGGAAATGACTTATTAAGAGAATACATAGATGTGTTTGCATGGAGCTATAAGGAACCAAAAGGAGTCGACCCTAAAATATGCTCACATACAATCCCCATGACCTTAGAAGCCAAACCCTCTAAGCAGAAGCCATACACATATAATGTACTTATGCCATCAAGATCAAGGAAGAGATAGATCAGTTGGTAGAAGCTATATTTATCTATGAGATTGAGCACACTGAATGGGTTTCCCTCATTGTAGTGGTGCCAGAAAAGAATGGAAAGTTGCAGGTATGCATTAACTTGAAGAAGGTTAACGCAACCACTATTCGAGATAGTTATCCGCTTCTTATCACTGGACATCTATTAGAAAGAGTAACAGGCAAGGAATTTTATAGCTTCCTTGATGGATTCTCTAGTTACAATCAAGTGGCCATTGCTCCAGAAGACCAGTGTAGCTCAAGCGTAAGCACCACCTCCTTTACTTGTCAATCCGCGGAGACGTGAGGACTGGTATGAAGACCACGAGCAAGTGAAGGCACAAGTGCGTGAGTGAAAGCACACAAACATGCACACACATACACACACACGCGCACAAAGTAAGATCAAAGAGAGGAACAATGGAAAGCTTAGATTGCAAAAGAGTTCTCTTACAAAAGTTCTATTCTCTAACAAGCTAACCTCAAAAATGAGCTCTCTAGCTCTTTTTATAGTTTTTTGACTAGTTTTGGCCCTGTCCAGACCTAGTGTCCGGCCTAGTTAAAAATTAGGTTCTAGGGCTTATTTGAGGGCTCAAACGAAGTCTAAAAATTATGAAAATTGGTACGATGGTACTTCTAATACTCCTCAAGCTCGAGGACTCCTCGGCTTGAACAAAATGGAGTTACTAAAAATAGATAATGGTATTTACAATGGTTTCTAGTGATGAAAATCACTATTTTTGTAGGGGATTCTTCTGAAAATTTGACATACACTTCTTGGAGCTCCCTACTTGCTCTCTCTTCTTCTATGTCCACTTCTTTGATGTGCTTCCATGCTTTGTCCTTGACCTTGAGCTTCAACACTCCCCCCCCTCTCGAGTCTGTCGTCCCTGACAGACCCTTGTTGTAGTGATTGTTCCAAGTACTGCCTTGAGAGGGAGTGTCCCTTCTGTATGAACACAAGTCGTACGACGTTCTTCATCTATCACTTGTGAGTCTTTGCAGGTTGTAGTCTCTCGGTATGTGCTTCTGCCTTGTATTCCAGCATGACTGTGTCGTTGTGAGTCTCCGTTGATGTTTTCTAGATCTTCCAAAGTTGATCTTCATAGTAGTCAAGCCAAGTACTCATAACCCATATTGAGTGATGGGTAAGTGTGTTCGTGCATGGGTTGAAAAAAATATGTGCCTTGTGCACGGCCTTGTAATGTAGCCCTACGCATGCTTACTTGGAAAATGCATTGGAAGGAGTATGGTGCAAAAATTGCGGGTCTTGAGCTAAGTGCTCAAGGGTATGCTGACGAAGAGGTTTCCTAAACTATCATGGTTATGGTGTTTCCAGAGTAAAGATACTTACCATGGCGAAGGTTGATGGATGTTTGCCTCTTCGTGTTGTACACTCGGCCTTTGGGATGGAACCTTGTTGATGAATGTCCATGTTGATTGTCCACGGATGAGATCTTTTGAGTGGTGGATCCCCTCTCCTCTTTTCAAAGCAACCTTTGTCACTAACAATGTGCATTTCTGAGCTTGGGCTCATGCACGTTCACTTCCCTATATTGACACTCAGAGGAATATTGGACACGTGCCGGTTTCTAAGAGATTACCATGCTGATTGACATAGACCATTCACCAGTGCTACTGTTCCATACTGGGTCAGGAAATACTGAGAATTGAATTGCTTTATATTCCTTGGCAAGCAACATCGGGTAACTACACCAAGCTGTGTTTCACATATACTCTTTAGCTCACCATATGCAGGAGTCTTCTCCTCCAGAACTACCTTTTGCAGATATCTCCTTGGATGCTCTGGTACATGAAGTAGTTAAGCATCACGCAAGTTGCGGACCTTCAAGCTCTTCATTCCTACCATGGTAAGAGAAAATCATAGCTGTAGATGCCATGTTCATGCCAAATGCTTGTCCTCTACCAGATAAGGCAGCAATAATCTCACTGCTGGCCGATACACACTGGGAACAAGCTCTCTCCCACTTCTCTTTTTTTTTTTTTTTTTTTTTTTTTTTTTTTTTGAGGAACAGGATATCACAAAACAGGAACACAAAAGTTAGTATCAATAGAAATGTTCGACATATGTCACTGTGCTCTTGTGCATGGGATTCTCAAGTGTGTCTATGCACGGCCGTGTAATGTGGCCCTATATTAATGCATACTTTGGAAATGCATGACCTAAATGGTGCAAAAGACGGGGTTGTGCAAGGAGCACATGGTTGTTGCTCGTTCGAGGCTTTCGATGTTATTTGTGGAGGTTGATGCCGGCCTTAGTGGAGGTATCCATTGAGTCTCGAACTGATGTAATCCTCCTTATTGGAGTCCATTTTAGAACATCATTTGGCACTGTAGAGGTCACTTCAGGCATCTTTCTCTTTGGATGCTTTCTGAACTGTGGTATCCAGTGTGGTTGATGCTTTGGTTCGGTGGAGGCTACTTGCACTTTTGGCTTCCAAACCCATATCCTTTTTGCATGTCTTCCTACTAATGTTGAAGAGCTGATTTGATCTTCCTTTGGTCTCTGTACGTGGTTCTTACCCTTTTCTCTTTTTGGCCTCTTTGTTGAAACCTTTTGCATGTGGGAGAACAAAGGTTGTTGTGGGTGTAGGATCTTCTTAGGTACCCACATCTGTAATTGCCCTTGTTGAGCTGCAGCTAACTTCTTAGGCACCCAAACTTGTTGGATATCTTGTGACGGAGCTTGTCTGAGCTGCTTCCTTCGTCTTCTGGCTTGGTTAGTGTGCATGGATGGGATTTGTGGGGGTAAGGCTGGTGGTTGCTCTCCTTTGCGTACCCAGATCTGCTTCATGCCCGGAACCGCTTTTTTATCGAATGGTGTCTTTCTATTTGATGTAGCAGTTGTCGTGAACGGTTGTGTTTGCTTGTGTGGTGGGCTCACTACTGTGGCTACTTGAGTCTTTGGAGAAGAAGAAAGATCCACCCGCCTTCGAACCTGGTCTTCCACGATTGACTCCTTCTGCATCATAGAGCTTTTGACACATACAACATCTTCTTTCATATGATTAGTCTTGGAAGAACTAAGAGAGTGTGTGGTGCCATGATCTAGGAGCATGCAGTTCTCTAATTCTAATGTAATGCATTGTTCATGTACCCAAACTTGAAGAATTTGACTTCTTAGGTTTAAGTTAACTGCATGGTCATAGATCCAATCTTGACCCAAGACAAGTGGTTCTGTAAGGTTCTCATCTTGACATACTAGCGCTTTGACTTTCATTGGAACATCTTGAAGGTAGATGGGAAGTTCCACCTCGCCCAAACAAGGGGTTTCCACACCTCCCAATCCTATGAGATAAGCTTCTATGGGATTGATGTTCAACCCCAAGTCTTGGCAGTAGGAAAGTTTAACTGCACTACTTGCTGCTCCTGAATCAATCAATGCTTTCACCGTCCTTGCACCCTTCCCTTGTCCTATCTCTATGGTCACAAAGGGTCTTCGGTCAATGACCTGAGAAGTCGCAATGCCTGACTTTTGACACATATCCATGTGATATTTTGGGGCTTTTGAGTTGACATCTAGGCCTAATCGCCTTAACTTATTTTGCCTAATACGCTCTTTGGCCTCTTCCTGTGCTTCTTCTCTCACTCTTAACTCTTCTTCTTTTCGCTTCTTCGCAGTGTTGAGTCTCATTAGCATATCCTCAGTAAGAGGTTCTTGATATAGCTTGACTCTACAGCCACTAATATAGTTTGGCAAGATATCTCCTTCTAGAGTGGCCAACTGAACTGCACCACTAGTGGAAATTCTATTAATGATCATGGGTCCATAACCTCTTTTTTCCAACTTACGGGCATGTTGTTTTAGTGTGTATACCAACACTAGATCTCCCTCTTTCAATCCCTTATCCTTGATGTGTGCATCAAAGTATGCCTTTTGCCTCTTCTTTGCAGCATAGATGCCTGCTGCCGCTCGTAGCCTCGTTTCACCCAAGCGTTCGAGATCAAAGATCCTAGAGGACAATTCATGCCCATTCCACTCATACTCTTGTGCTACTTTTAAGGCAGGGATTAAGAAATCTAATGGTAGCACAGCGTTCTGTCCGAAGACCATCTGAAATGGGGTGGCGTTGAGTACCGTTTTGTAGGCAACTCGATAAGCCCAAACAGCATGATGAAGTTGTTTGTCCCAATCAGAGCGTTTATTATTTACCAATTTTGTCAATACGTTACAGAGGATCTTATTGGTACTCTCGGCTTGTCCGTTGGCTTGTGGATGATAGGGGGCGGATTTCTTATGTATCACCAAGAATTCTTGGAGAAGATTTTCAATGACTTCATTCAAGAAGTGTGTGCCTCTATCGCTCACCAACTCTATTGGTAGTCCATATCTCGTGAACACATTCTCAAATAAGAACTTAGCCGTAGTCTGAGCATCATTCTTTGTTGTGGCTTTGACTTCTACCCACTTTGTAAGGTAATCTGTGGCTACAATGATGTATTCTGCATGGGAGTTTCTAGCTGGGGGGTTAATAGGACCTATGAAGTCTATGCCCCACTTCGAAAATGCACGTCCTCCCATCATTGGCCTCAAGGGCATCTCGTCTTTTCTCACTGGATATTGTGCACGTTGGCATGTGTCACATTTCTTCACATAGGTATGTGCATCCATATGAAGAGTGGGCCACCAAAGTCCTGAGAATAGAATGGTTTTAATCACTCGGTCAGGGCCAAAATGTCCACCTGCAACACCACTGTGTGCAGTCTCTAAGACCCTTAAATAGTCTGATTCATGAACGCATAGTCTTAAGTAACCATCTTTACCTCTTCGGTATAGGTTTTCTCCTACTAAGGCATAGCCTTGAGCCTCTTGCTCCATATTTCGTCTTCTTGCTAGACTGGCCTCTTTGGGTAATCTTCCCGATCTCATAAACTCTATCAATGGAGTACTCCAATCTGGAATTAATGATACTTGATAAAGGGTCGCATGCTCCACTGGTGGTTTCTCTCTACACATTGGACAATTCTTGATCCACTCATGTATTTCTTTGTCCATGCTAGGCCAATACACTCCTAAACGTTTCAAATTCTGCAATGTTCGTTGTTTAGAATAGTGATTTCCTAGCAATCCCTCATGAGCTTGCTGCAACCAACTACTATGTTCATCATCCTCGACACAACAAGCTAATACACCCTCAGTATCTTGTTTGTACATGCTTCCTGCCAATATGTGATATTTTTGTGATTTTACAATTTCTTCTTGTGATGTTTTCACATTCTTATTTGCAGGGCCGAAGGTTAGGACTGGTACCAACTTATTTGCCCATTTAGGAACAACTTCCAAATTGAACAGATAAGCATCAGGTAGTTCATCAGACACTCCTTGTGGTGACTCTCCTGAAGTAATGCGAGAAAGGTGATCTGCCCGAAGGTGGGTTCTACCTTTCCTGACAACAACTTCAAAGTCATACTCCATTAGTAAGAGGAACCATCTTACTAAGCGTCCAGTATTGCAAGGTTTATTGACCAAATATAACAAAGCTTGATGATCAGTGAAGAACTTGAACTTGTTGGCCAATAAATAGTGTCTAAACTTCTTTACAGCATATACCATGCCTAACCCTTCTCGCTCGGTTGTGGTATAATTTCTTTCGGCTGGGTTTAGTTGTCTACTAGCATATGCTATGGGCAAATCTAAATTCCCTTCACCTGTGGGTTGTGCCAGCACACATCCTATGGCATGATTGGATGCATCCACATGGACATGGAATGGTTTATTCCAATCAGGAGTGGTCAGTATTGGTGCTGTGCACAAACGTTTCTTCAGTTCATTGAAAGAATTCTCGCATTCGTCGTTCCACTCAAAATTAGACAACAAGGCATAAAGGGGTCTAGCTATGATCGCGTACATGTGGATAAACCTACGGTAATATCCACAATGGCCCATAAAGGCCTGTACCTCTTTAACATTCCTTGGCCTTGGCAGCTCCGCTATGGCTCGTACCTTATCTTCATCCGTTGAGATTCCATTCTTAGAAACAATATGACCGAGGATTTTACCTTGACGCACCATGAACACACACTTTTCTGGGTTCAGACACACTCGATATTCTCTACACTTGTTGAAGATTTGTCTCAGTTCAGGGATGTGAACCCTTCTTTCTTGGGAATGAGCACATAAATCATCCACATACACTTCTAAGCTCTTTCGCAAGAACTCTTTGAAGACATGACACATGAGCCTTTGGAATGTTGCAGGTTGATTGGTGAGCCCAAATGGCATCACCCGAAATGCAAAGATTCCCCACTCTGTAGCAAAAGCTGTTTTGTGTTGATCTTCTGGGGCAATGGCTACTTGATTGTAACCTGAAAATCCATCAAGGAAGCTATAAACTTCCTTGCCTGCAACACGCTCCAATAGATGTTCTGTGATTGGAAGTGGATAACTATCTCTAATCGTAGCGGCATTAACTTTTTTAAGGTTAATACACACTCGCAACTTCCCGTTCTTCTTGGGTACCACAACAATGGGGGACACCCATTCGGTATGCTCAATCTCATAGATGAATCCAGCCTCAATCAACCTATCAATTTCTTCTTTGATTTTGGCTGCATAGGTATCATTATATGTGTAGGGCTTCTGTTTGGTGGGCTTAGCATCAGCAGTCATGGGGATAGTATGAGAGCAAATTCTTGGATCTACCCCTTTCAAGTCTCTATAGTGCCATGCAAACACATCCCTATATTCCCTTAATAGAGCTATGAGCTCCATTTCTTCTCTTGCACTTAGGTCATCTCCAATATATGTGCATCTCTCTTCGTTCTCTTCAATGGTCACTACAATCTTCTTGGTCTTTTCTTTATTATCATATGATTCTCCTATGATGGCCTCTCTCTTAGGCATTCGTACCAAAATTTTGCGGTCGTCAACTTCATATTTCTTGAAGTTTTCTGGTACTTCAAACAATGATTCCTCCTTTTCTTGTTTCACTGCTTTTCTTTTCTTTTTCTTTTGACTACTCTCACTTCCATCCTTTGAGTTTACTGTTTTAATACTTGTGAGAGGTTCTTCTTCTTTCTGGGTGAACACTCCTATATCTTCTAAATAGTGCTGCTCTGAGTTAAAGCAACTATCCATCACAATAGACTCCAGATCATCGTCATTCTCTTCCTCTTCTATGACATCACTAGGGTCACATTCTTCTAGCAAGGGTTGACACATGAACACTGAGATATCATAACCCTCCTCATCACAATGAGGTGTCCACTGTTCCTCATTGACAGCAATGTCCATGGTGGCTAAGATTTCTGGCCAGCCATGAGGCTCAAACTCCTCATCTGGAAAGATCATCGGTGTGTAGGCTGGGTCTCTAACTGGTCTATCTCCTAACGAAGTTCCTTCTTCTCTTGCCTTTAAACGTTTTTCCTCTTCCTTTGCAACCTTGCACATCCACAAATGAGTATCTTCATGCAGCCATGATGGATCAGGTGAACTTTCAGAATGCACAGAGATGGAATCTTCTTTTGCTTTGTGGATAGAATTCCACTGTAGGGGTGGTACATCTCTGAAGGTGTAATCCTTCAAATTGACCTTAGTGGTGACCCCTAAGTGCTGTAAGTACAAGGAGTTAGTTCCCCAATCCTGTACTATTTGCAATTGTCGTAGGAAGGGTCTTCCTAGGATCATCTCAAAGACATTATTTTTCTCAAAGTCACATATAGCAAATGTGTGCTCAAACTCTACACCACAAGTGGTTAGAGTGATCCCTTCTAGCAATCCTAGAGGTCTTTCAAAATGACCATCAGCCATTTGAAGCTTCATTCTAGTTGGTCTTAATGTGGGCTTGCCCCATTGCTTCCACAAGGAGGTGGTCGCAATAGCAACACCAGCACCTGAATCTATGATTGCTTTGGTTGTGTAACCTTGGTAGGTGATTGGAAGATAAGTATTACCTTCTTCACCCTCACACATGTCCCCTATTTTGTCTAGAGGTATCTCTGGTACCCTTTGCTTAGAGCCTACTTTTGGCATATTGGACTCAAGTTCTGGGACCTGATCCTTCACATGATTCCATAACTCAGGTTTTGCTTTGAGCAACTCTTCTACAGTGAGATGACACTGCACCTTAGTGTTCTTCACGACATCCGTGTTCCTTGGGACCACTGAGTCTTCATTTCTTACTAGTATTGTGGGAGCTCTAATCTGGAGTGATTCAGATTCCCATGGGCCTGGAAATTGAGGCAGTTCTTCTAAGGTATTAGATTCAAAATCTAATCTTTCGTCTTCTTGTTCTGCTTCATCTTCGTAAATAGATGGAATGTCTTGGGGAAATTGATCATGAAGATCATCAATCTCAAGAATAGGAGGGGAATTACCCTTCTCCTTGGCCCATTTCTCCTCTTGTATTTCCCGCAAGAACTCTTGAGAGTACTGTTGAATAGAAGGAGGTATTCCAGCATCCGTGGAATTAGGAACATAAGCTCCCCTTGGTGGTGAGCTTCCTCTTTCAATAACTGGTTGAGCCTGTGGAGGTAGAGAAACTTGTGGTTTGTTTACCAACTGCTCTAATCGTTCTAGTAAGCTCTGGAAATGCAAATCCGATTTGATAGAGTTTGTCTGATTGAACTTTTGACTAGTCTCAAGTATGGCTTGAGCTTGTTCTACCATTTTCATGCACATTTTCATCCGTTCAATCTCTAAATCTGCTCTAGGGTAACTCTTGTCTAGGTTTGCCGCTGTAGGCCCTTCTTGAAGTCGAGCCTGGTAGGCCTTGAACATCATGTCCAAGCCTTCTGGGGTTGGATCTGCAAGAACAGACCCTGGTTGCGGTCTATTTACAATGGGTGGTGGGGTGGGATGAGGTGGAGTGGATGGAGTTTCGGCATGCGAGGGGCTTTGAGATGCAATGTCTTTTATTTTTGTTTTCGCTTCTTTTAAGCTTTCTTCTAGTTCCGATAACTTTTTATTCCACTTGCGATTGGCCTTCTCTCTGGTATCCTTCCATGTTCTTGTTTTCCTCTTACTAGGCTCTCCCGATTCACTCGACTCTGATTGTTCTACTGGTTTATCCTGTTTTAAGGCTTGTGCTCTAGTGACAGCTTGTATAGGAGCCACATTGCTACTACTTGAACTTGGCTCTGCCACTAAGCCTACCACATTAATGGGTGTAATCTTGGGTGCACTAGAGGGGTTTCTTGGACAATCTCTGGGGAGATGGTCTTTGCCACAATCAGGACAAAAAGCCTGTATTGTGATAGCCTGTCCTTGACTCGGAGATGGTGGGTGGGGACAGTCACGAATGAAATGGTCACCATGACATCTGAAACAAGATCCTCTAGGGGCTTGTGGTCTCATTTGTCTCAACTGGGGCCTAGGGTTAGGATTTGTGTACATGACATTGGAGTATTCTGGCTCCCAATTTTGCTCCATAGGTGGTGCCTCATATTGATACGAGTAAATCTCACTATGTTCAGGTGACTCTGTGTAATAAGCATGTGGACTACCTTCATGGGAGTAGTCTGAACTATGGGCATGAGAGTCATTATCTGGTATCAATGGGGTTAGTGGCACCAAAGCTCTATTTGGATTTTCCTCTCCCACAACATACTTGACTGGAATCACGTTGGCTGGAGCTGGTGGTTGGTTTCCCAAGACAGGTTGTGGCCTATATGGTGCTTGATATTGCTGCTGGTATTGAGGTTGATATTGTTGTGGCCTATAATATGGCTGTTGGTACTGATTCTGATACCTACCCTGCTGGTAAGGTTGCTGATAATTTTGTTTAACAGCCTGCCTGTTATAGGGACAATCTTGGGCCGTATGATTTGTGTATTTTCTCTCAATGGTGCAATATAGAGCATTAGGGTTTCCTTGGGGTTGAGTCGTCAACGGGCAACCATTAGCCATGTGATCTCCTCCACATGCATAACATCGCTTCACTGGGGTGACCCTTGGCATTTGTCTATTTTGAACTCCTAGCTTTTTGGCCACCTGCTCAGCTATCTCATCTATCTCAGTGGAGGCTCTAGAGGTATGACTTGTAGAACTATCAGAGTCCTTATAGAGTTTGGATAGTCCTAACTCCTCACCCAAGTTGTCTTCTATGTCAATGCACATCCGTATACACTCTTCTATGGATCTAGGCTCTTTCAAGTATACATATGACCTTAATTTTGTGCTCAATAGGCCATCTAAAAACAGTGCCACTTGTTTGGCTGATGTGGGTAATTCTGGTACAGGGCATCTTTCCAAGTACTGTCTAAACCTTCTTCCTGCAAGTCGCACTGTTTCTTGAGGTGTCTGCTTGAAGCTGTGGATCAAGGATGATGTGTTATGTCTGATACCACTCTTGGAAAATTCTACAATGAATTCTTCTAGAAGCTGACCTATCTCTCTATAGTTGCGACTGTTTAGAGGTTGAAACCAAGCTAAGGCAGTCCCCTTAAGAGTCAACCCAAATGCCTCGAACTGGGTGAACAAGTCTTCAACCTGTTCAGCTCTTAGCACTTGTTTGAACTCCGCCACATGATCATAAGGATCTCCAAATCCATCAAAGTAGTTCTTCATTGTCTTAACCACTTGAGAGGGTCTAAGGGTTCTTGAGTGCTCTCTTGATCTAAGCAATGGGAAATCATGATCGTCTCTTTGTTGCCTATGTGCTTGATATCTCTCTCTTTCAGGTCTTTCATTTTCAGATCCTGACCTATTCCTGCCCACTGTGTGTGCAAAACTTACCTCCGGTCTCTCTCTAGTTCTTTCTCTCTGGGCTTCCTGAGCTTGGGATGACCCTACTCCTTGGAGGCTGTAGGAAACATTGGATCTTGGTGGGGGGAAAATCAATTCATTCTTCCAAGTATATGCATGTCTATCATGTTCTGTTACCAAGAAAATTTTCTCTGATGTGTTATCCAGGTAGACAACCTTTCCTGGTATCTCTGGATCTTTGAATTCATAGATGATAACTATGCCCAATTGGCTAGCTTGATCTGGCTTGAACCTCCAAAAGGCTTCCTCTGTTTCTCTATTCAAAAATAGTTCTATGCTTTTGTTGTCTTGAGGGATCCAGTCCGGAGTGATCACTCGGGTCAAAACTGACTTACCTCTAGGAGTCTGGGGTCCTTGTCCTACGTTTCCTTGTTCTAGGTCTCCTATCTCATTCTCATGAATGATATTTCCAAACTCATCGGTCCTATCTGGTTGGTTGGTAACCACATACATGGTTCCTTCCTTATCAATGTATGAACCCTCTTCGAACTTGACCACCGGGTGTTCAAGTCCAAAGGATTGATCTGGATTTTTGAGTTGGACCACTGATCGCCTCAGACCATCCTCATAGATGCGAGCACCTAATTGGTTGGTCCGAATATATTCCAACTGTGTCTTATAGGGACCTTCCGGTGTTTGTAGATGGGCAGTCCCTGAGCCACCTGCAGGTTTTCCCATACTAAAAGACATTTCTGAATCACTTGTGTCTGATCTGAGTAAAAGATGACCACTTAGTTGTTGTGCCCAAGACTTGGATGTATGGTTGACACTAGCCTCAGAAGATCTAATGCTTTGTTTATCCTTGCCTAAGTGTCTACCAGATCTCAGGTTCATAAGCTTTAGTCAAGAGTCCAAATTTCCCCTTTGGGATGGTTCACAATTCTTTAGAGCCCCCTTGGTTCCCTAGTCCCACCTGAGGGTCAACTTCAAATTATCCTATCTCAAAATCAACGCATTATTCTTGAAAAAAAACAGTTGAGATCGTGTAGGATTTGAAACGAGCTTTCCAACAAGCTATAGAGCTCAAAAAATGGACTTTGGATGAGAAAGTTATGTCAAATCAGGCTCCTGGGGGTCAAAACAGGCAACAGTACCTTTGGAGAAAATCGCGATTTTGTGAACTTTCTGAAAATCGCGATGCTGTGAAGTCAAAAAAAT
The DNA here is from genome assembly GCA_020310875.1 of Ceratopteris richardii. NCBI lineage: Eukaryota > Viridiplantae > Streptophyta > Polypodiopsida > Polypodiales > Pteridaceae > Ceratopteris > Ceratopteris richardii. The sequence goes on from CM035409.1 coordinate 126,404,087, forward strand.
CGCGATGTTGAGCACAAAATCGTGTTTTTGAAAATCGCGATTTTGAGCAGAAAATCGTGATTTGAAAATCGCGATGTTGATCACAAAATCGTGTTTCAGAGAATCGCGATGTTGATCACAAAATCGTGTTTCTGAAAATCGCGATGTTGATCACAAAATCGTGATTCTGAAAATCGCGATGTTGAGCAGAAAATTGTGATTTGAAAATCGCGATGTTGATCACAAAATCGTGTTTCAGAGAATCGCGATGTTGATCACAAAATCGTGTTTTTGAAAATCGCGATGTTGAGCAAAAAATCGTGATTTGAAAATCGCGATGTTGATCACAAAATCGTGTTTCAGAGAATCGCGATGTTGATCACAAAATCGTGTTTCTGAAAATCGCGATTTTGACTCAGAGAATCGTGATTCACAAAATCGTGTTTTTGACTGAAAATCGTGTTTTCTCAGAATCGTGTTTTTGACATGAAAATCGCGATTTTGTCCCACAGAATCGTGTTTTTTTGAAAATCGTATTTTTCACATGAAAATCGCGATGTTGAGCACAAAATCGTGTTTTTGAAAATCGCGATTTTGAGCAAAAAATCGTGTTTTCACAGAATCGCCTTTTTCACAAAATCGTGTTTTTGCTGAAAATCGTGATTGGTGAGAATCGCGATTTTGAGCAGAGAATCGTGTTTTTTTGAGAATCGCGATTTTGAGCAGAGAATCGTGTTTTTTTGAGAAAAACACAGAATCGCGATTTTTTTCAACCACTTTTAGGCGGGAAAACTGAAAATCGTGATTTTTCAAAAAATTTTGAATTTTCACAGAATCGCGATTTTCATCACAGAATCGCGTTTTTTGGCGGGAAATTCAAATTTCTGAGCGTCGGCTATGGCGAGCTCCGTATGAGCAGAAAATCATAAAAAAATGCCGCGCTTGCTCTCCCTTGCACCTCCTAACTCCTTCCCACACAATAATGCATGAAAAATGGTATGAAAATGGTGAAAATGCACTAAAAACAAGAAATTTCTGTGAAGAAGAAGATGGAAGAAGGTGGAGATGATGATGATGATGAAGATGAAGAGGAAAAAACAGAAAATGAACTGAAATGACAGTTTTTTTACCTTCCAACGTCGCAAATCTACGATCTTACCATCACAACGCTCGTCCTCGAAGCTCTCTCCCCGGCAACGGCGCCAAAATTTGGTGTAGCTCAAGCGTAAGCACCACCTCCTTTACTTGTCAATCCGCGGAGACGTGAGGACTGGTATGAAGACCACGAGCAAGTGAAGGCACAAGTGCGTGAGTGAAAGCACACAAACATGCACACACATACACACACACGCGCACAAAGTAAGATCAAAGAGAGGAACAATGGAAAGCTTAGATTGCAAAAGAGTTCTCTTACAAAAGTTCTATTCTCTAACAAGCTAACCTCAAAAATGAGCTCTCTAGCTCTTTTTATAGTTTTTTGACTAGTTTTGGCCCTGTCCAGACCTAGTGTCCGGCCTAGTTAAAAATTAGGTTCTAGGGCTTATTTGAGGGCTCAAACGAAGTCTAAAAATTATGAAAATTGGTACGATGGTACTTCTAATACTCCTCAAGCTCGAGGACTCCTCGGCTTGAACAAAATGGAGTTACTAAAAATAGATAATGGTATTTACAATGGTTTCTAGTGATGAAAATCACTATTTTTGTAGGGGATTCTTCTGAAAATTTGACATACACTTCTTGGAGCTCCCTACTTGCTCTCTCTTCTTCTATGTCCACTTCTTTGATGTGCTTCCATGCTTTGTCCTTGACCTTGAGCTTTAACAACCAGCATAAGATGGCTTTTGTCACAGAATGGGGCATCTTTGCTTTCAGAGCAATGCCATTTGGCTCACACCAATGCACCAGCTACCTTCCAAAGGCTGATGTGTCATGTGTTTAAAGAGTTCTTGCATAAAAACTTGGAATTCTATGTTGACAATCTTTGTGCTCATTCCAATAAGAATCAAACACATATATATGAACTTAGACAAATCTTTGACAAATGTAGAGAATATCAGGTCTGTTTGAACCCTGAAAAGTGTGTTTTCATGTTCAAGCAAGGAAAGATTCTAGGACACATAGTGTCAAAGAATGGCATATCCACAGATGAGGAGAACGTCGGAGCTATTGTAGAGCTACGTACAAGCTAAGAGCACAAACAAGATACTATGTAATGTATTGACAAAATTGGTGAATAATAAATGCTCTGATTGGGACAAATAGCTACATCATGTTGTTTGGGTATATCAAGTTGCCTATAAAACAATACTCCAAGCACACCCTTTCAAATGGTATTTGGCCAAAATGTGGTGCTATCATGACATTTCTTGATACCTACATTGAAAGTAGCACAAGAGCATCAGTGGATATGTCACGAACTCTCTTCAAGGATCTTTGATCTTGAACGGTTAGGTGAAATGAGACTAAGAGCAGCTACAGGAATACATGCGGCCAAGAAAAGGCAAAAGGCTTACTTTGATGCCCACGTAAAGGATAAGGGCTTGAAAACAGGAGATTTAGTCTTAGTGACACCTTGAAGCAACATGCAAGAAAGCTGGAGAAGCATGGCTCTGGACCCATGATTATTAATAGAATATCAACAAGTGGAGCAATCCAATTAGCCACTCTAGAAGGCGACATCCTACCTAGTTACATCAGTGGATGCAGAGTCAAACTATATCAAGAACCCCTCATAGAGGAAATTCTCAACCGACTCAATACTACAAAGAAACATAAAGAAGAAGAAAAACGAATTCGAGAAGAAGCACAAGCAGAAGCTTTGGAACACATCTGATGAATGAAACTAAGAAGACAAGGTAGAAATTAGCCTAGGCCAGACACTCAAGAAGCTCCAAGATATCACATGGCCATGTGTGAAGCCTGAGGTGTATGTTCCCATAGAATAGTTGATCGAGGAACCTTGGTGACCTTAGACATAGGACAAAGAGAGAGTGCAAGGATCGTAAGAGCTTTGATTGACTCAGGGGCAGCCACTAGTGCAGTTCGACTTTCTTATTGTCAAGAATTGCAATTAAAATTCAAACCTATAGAAGCATATCTCATAGGTTTGGGAGGTGTGGAAACCCCTTGCATGGGCGAGGTGGAGCTTCCCACCTACATTCAAGATGTTCTCATGACAATCAAGGTGCTAGTGTGTCAAGATGAGGATCTCACTGAGCCTGTGGTCTTGGGTCAAGATTGGATCTATGATCATGTGGTCAACCTAAACCTAAGAAGTGGACTTCTTTAGGTATGGGTGAATCAAAACCGCATCATAGTGGAGTTCAGAAATCAAGCACTCAGGTAACTAGGAAAAGGTCACTCATGAAGGAGTCGCAGAGGCCAATAAGGAACTCCCTTCTTTTCCAAAGAGGACCCCAGGAAAACAAGCAAGGCAACACAAGAAGCAGATGCAATAGATAGTCAAAGGGCATGCTCAACGACTGGTGCAACATAAAGTAACTCATGCAATAAAGCAGACTTGGATACACAAGGATGAACAACCCTCTGCTCTAGAGATAGGATCCCAAAGATGCACCAAACGAGCTACTCAATCAAGGACTACAATGCAAGAGTGTTGGGGGATTCTTGGACAAGAAGGGATTTGAGTGTTTGTAGGAGAAAAGGGAAAGACAAGAAGAAAGATACACACTGGAAGCCTCTGTCGATTGATTATGATAAGACAAATACAATGTTGAAGCACAATACAATCCAATGCTTCTGTGCAAAATCCCACAAAGTGCTCAAGTACAAAATACCAAATACCCAAGGGACTTGTTGCTGCCGGCCTCCTCTGCACCAAACCTCCACCTTCTCCAAGCCTTCACTTGTGCACACCTTGCACCAAGCTTCCACTAAGGAGGAGGGATGGGTACCTTCTGTCGGCACGTGCACACTTCAATAAGACCTTGGGATCCTTGGGGGACTAGCTTATCACTTCTCTGCACACTTCCTTGGTCACTCTTCATGCACACCTTGCACTTCACTTCTCTGCATCGCACACTGTGTGTCTCTTGCACTTCTCTCTCTTGCCTTGCTTAGACTATGCTCCCTCTTGCTTACACTTAGGATTGTCCAAGTCCTTGCCTTGATTTGAGTGTCGATTCACGTACGCTCCTAACTGCAAGAGTATCTTGGTGCTCACTTTGATGTCCCAAGATTGTCTTCCCAAGTGGCAGCCAACGAATCCCTGTTTTGTCCTGTAGTGACTTTAGCCTAAAACAAAAATTCTAATTGGGGGGCCATACTTTCACTTCTGCGTACGCTGCCACTTCACATACCTTCACATTTTTCCTTTTAATTCTTCACTTTGCACATAAGAGAGGGTTCACCTGAACCTTCCAAAACACTTTAAAAACACTTTGAACCTTAGGGAAATTAGAGAAATACCTCTGCAACATGCAACCCACTTTCTCCAATTTACCCTTTGTGGACAATTAATTGTGCACTACCTGTGCACCACCTGCACTTTAGCACTTTGACTTTGCACCTGTTGACTTTGACCTTGACCAATTTGACTTTGACTAGTTTGACTTTGATCTTTTGACTTTTACTATGGTTGACTTTGAATATGGTTGACTTTGACCAATATGACTTTCATGGGCTCAACAAAGATTATCCTAGGCATCAATCTAGATGGCCCATTTCTATTTGGGTCCCAAAGTGATCAATGATGGCTATCCCTAATGCTAAACATATCTGGGTGCCCAAGACCTGCTTAGGAGATGAAATAGATTCACCTCAGCTCATAAGCTTGAATCAACACTCACAGGAACTCATGACAAAAATCCTAGGGCAAACATCTACACTCCACACCATCATATCTTCGATCACACCTAAGAATATCTGGAAATGGGTACCCAAAAAGTCCCAAATCCAACACGATCTAATCTAGAAACCTTTACATGTCATCACTACCAAAAGCTATGATCCCACAATAAAAGTTTGGAGAATTAAACGGTGTATCAAACCCTTGACACAATTTTGTAAATCAATCCACATCAAAGTAGATACATGTTGAGTATAGTGCACATCCAAAGTATGCATCTAGGGGAATCATTATCCCACTAACCGACATTCGCAAACATCACGAACACCTCACCCACTAACCTCTAACCACTTCGGGTAGCATGTTGGTATTATAGAGGAAACACCATAATATCATGTTTCCTACAAAATGCTAATATGCTTCTCTCCTTCCAACAAATAAACATCAAGAACTATGAGCAATATCATGGCAGAGAAAGTAGGCCCCAGCTCATAGGCAAGAGTGAGTCTAGCAAGTGTTAATATGGAAAATCTACCTATTGAACTGCCACCAACTGAACGACCTATAAAGATGTGACACCTACAACATATACCCATGCCAGATCCTCCCACAGAAATAACAGAGAGAGTTCATGCAAATTCTTACTGATTCAATGGCATGCTAGGGCCATTAGGAGAGGTGTACATATGGGAGTCCAAGTATGAGTATAATATGGCATGGCTACGATTCTAATTCTTTTCAAAAGAGTTCAAGACTCTCCAAAACACAATAGAACTACAAATCATATGGCAATGTGTAGGGCTGGCATAATACTTCAAGGCACCTTTATCAAAATTGGATTTTTTATGCTATCACTATTTGGTATCAACATTACAAGCGAGTGATGTAAAGGAGTGGTCTGGAACCTTCATTATTCCTTCTTTATTGGGCAACAATGATTTGAAAAAGTTTGAACTCACCCTAGAATTGGTAAGAGATGCTCTGAACATGCAAAACACGCATGTGCCCTCTGAGAAGGATGCTTTGATACCCGATAACATGAAGAATAGGAAACTGCAAAAGTTAAAAGATATGGTGGCACTTACACCAAATGTTTCCATCCCTCTCTGAATGTGCATGCAGCATTTTGCATTTCCTAGCCAAGATAGATTCACTCAGCCACACAAATGAATATGGTTCAGTCTTTACTTGGCAGAGATATGCTCACTAATGATTAATCTTCCTGTGTGGATTGTAAGCCGCTGGAAAGGAACTCATATTTCTTGTAAAATATATCCTGAAAAGTCACACGCATGATGTAAAGGCATAGCGCAATGTTGTAGCCTTTGACAAGATTAATGAAAGAGTCGCGTAAAGCAGAAGGTAGACCCGCCGGACTGTTTGTCTGGGGGAGGAGCCGGAAGCGAGTGCTGTTGCAGAACTCTATGTAACTGAGTCTGTTTCGTTGATTAAGTTTAATCATTAAGTGAAGTTAATGAAGTATTAAGTAATTTGATTAACGCGCTAAGTGAAGGAGTTACACGGTAACTTTCTAACGTGAAAGTGCGTTAACGAACGTGTTCAGAGTAGTACTGGAAGATGATATGTTTAGCGCTCAATTCAATGAAGTCATATAATCTTAATCTGCAGTTTGGGAAAATATAAATAGGGCCTCTGTTTACAGACCCCTAACCATCCCAAGAACCCGGTTGTGAATTAAACCTTAACAGTAAAAGGGTTTAACACTTAACACTGGCGCCATCTGTGGCAAATGGAGTAGTTGTTTACACCGAAGATTAAAAATTGATGAAGAATTCTTTGATATATGCTGGTAACATGTTCCGGTGAAGCATACCCCAAGTACCGTAGAGATCAACATCCCTGGGTAGTTCTGAACCTATTAGGGACACCCCTTGGTGGTAGAAGTACAGGACAATTAAGTCCAGTTGCAGAAGGTTCGGTACAACCAGCCAACAGCAATTCCGCTGGTAGTTCAATAGTACATGATGAGATTCCGGTGAATTCAGGTGCGAGTCCGGTACCTTTGGGAGAAAGTACGGTGATTTCTGGGTGTATAGAGACACAGTGCAGAGTCAGTTCCGCATTATCGGGTCAGAATTTGGTCACTTTTGATGATAGGTTCGCGTTATCTGGTGAGCACGTTTACAGTAATAGTGCAGTCTGGTCCGGTGAGAATTCGGCGAGTTTCGGTGAGAGTTCGGGATTACCTGGTAGCAATTCGAAGCTTTTCGGTGAAACTGCGGTGCTGATCGGTGGACACTTATTGCATTCACCACTTTTCGGTGCAAGTCTAGCTAATTTCGACACCAAAGTTGAGGAAGGGCTGATAGACTTGGAGTTAAGCACACGGTTCAATGACATTTTAGGACCGGAAAGTGAGCAAGTTGACCATACAGCTCAAGAAGATCAGAGATATCTCCCCAAGATTCAGGTAACAACAACACCACCAACAACATCACCATGAGTGGCTCACAACAACAGCAACAAACACCGCCACAGCCACAACCACAACATCAGCAGCAACATGTTATCCCACCGTGTCCGGTACCAGTAGGGGTCACGTATACAAAATTTGGAGGATTTTTGGGGGATGATCCAGATGCACATGTGCGGACCTTTGAGATTAATTATGCAGTTCTGAACTACCCAACAGACCTTGCCTATAAAACTATTGTGTTCCAGGCAACCCTGGTTAATGAAGCTGCAAGATGGCTAACCGAATACGATTTGAACCACTTTCGGCAGTATGATGATGTAAAGGATGCCTTTCTACAACGGTTTTGATTGAAGAAGAATCTTGCCGAAATTTTTGACTATTTGCAGAACAATACGCTTAAACCACACCAAACTGTACAGGATTATGCCATGCTATTTCGGACACATCTAAGGCAGTTGCCACCCGCACATGCTAATCTACCAGATGACGTTATCACTCAATGGTTCATCAATGGATTAAAGCCCCAATTGAAGCAGATCATAAGGTGTGTGGGTGGAATGACTTTAGATGTCGTAATTACTATGGCGTTACAATTAGAGAACAAAGTGGGCAGATTTATCGAAGACCTGGAGTGGCTGAAAGCATCTAGGCAATCTAACGAGGACCCTTTGAAACAACTCTACTATGCCAAATGCAAAAACCCAGGGCACAGCAGTTCAATATGCGCACTGAACTAAATGTATTGTGCTATCTGCAACATAACAGATCATACCACGGAGATTTGTCCGTATAATGCCAAGGTACAGAATAGAGCAGCGGTTAATGCCATCATTCAGGAGCAGGGGCAACCGGCTAGCCATTATGTACCACCACAGATGAGGAACACCCCGTACCAGGGATATAGGAATTATCGAGGAGGGCGGACAAATAACTTCGGTCAAGCTCGGTGGAATGCAAGCCCGTCAGGAGAAGGTACATCTAATCCAACTCCTAAATGTCATTTCTATGGGAAAATAGGGCATATCTGAGGTTCTGCAAAGATGTAGTGGCAACATCCGATGGCAAATATGGTGTATATCTAACTTGTGGATATGCAAGCAGCAGCGGTACAAACACGATTGGGCAAGCAACTACAGCCAACTGCGGAAATCTTCGAACTAGGAATTCGTGAGCAACAGAAGGTGTTCACAAAGGCAAGCAAGTGGGCTATGTAGGAACAAGCTATTTTCCGTGATCGAGTTCTGGTGACGCAGCAAAGTATCCTGCCGGAGGTACCAGAGAAGCAAAATTTGACTCATACGATACCAGAGTCCATACCGAAGACCGTACCGAAAATAGCCAAAATTGAGTTGGTGTGGGATGTTCTGTCCAAGGCATCAATTACATTGCCCTTGGGTCAATTATTGGCTTTGGTCCTTGGAGTTCGACAATAGTTCCAGTAGCAGGTTAGTCCAGGCTCCTCGAGTGCTCCTGCAACAGCTACAATCCAATCGGAATTGGACCCAATGGTGGATCATACAGTACCACTGATTACGGTATGGTACAAAAATCACAAAATCACACAAGTCTTAATTGATGGTGGATCTGGTGTCAATATTGCAACAACAGCCCTTTGCAAATGGATGGGGTGGATGCACATTGAGTCTGTTCAATTCTTTGTACGCATGGCTGATCAATCTTGAGTCCATCCGGTGGGCTTGGTGCGAGATATTCCGATCACTCTACAAGGAACTGTTTTCAAAATGACCTTTGTTGTGCTGGACTTACCAGAATCTAGCCTGGACTACAATCTACTGTTTGGACGTCCCTGGCTAAAACAAGCTAAGGTAGTGCAAGACTGGTCAGCACATGAATTAGTCTTTAAAAATAACCACCGGAAATATGTTGTCCCGCTGGACGATATAAAACCCTGTGACTTACATGCACGACCGTATTTAGCGGAGCCTGTACACATGTTGGATGGCCTCTCCGATGATGAAGAGGAAGCTTTCCTAACAGCCAACAAGGATCTGATGGCACTTGGCACTGTAGATTTACAAATGGTGGTTGATAACTGGAGACTGGTAGCCTGCACGGTGGTACCGCTGACCGGAGAACAATGAGGAAAGGCCCCGGCAGTTCTATGTACTAGAAGATCAGCTGATCATCTACAATTTAGGTGACTAAACCAATCCACGACCAGTAAAAATAAAAGCAGGACTGTCTGAGACCTTTCAGGAGCACTTGTTGTAGCTGCTACGAGAGTTCGCTGATGTGTTTGCATGGGACTACAGGGACATGAAGGGGTTGGACCCGTGGATTTATCAACATAGAGTGGTGCCGAACTTGATCGATTATTGAAGGTGGGATTTATTGTGCCTATTGAGCATGCAGAATGGATCTCTCCCATTGTTATAGTTCCGAAGAAAAACAAGCAGCTGCGGATATGTATGGACTACCGAAAGCTTAATGCTGCAACTGTACCTGATCCATTTCCGTTGCCATTCCTGGATACCATGTTAGACGACGTGGCTGGTCGAGAGATGTATTCCTTTCTAGATGGATACAGTGGTTACAATCAAGTCCAAATGGCAGAGCAGGACATACCCAAGACTACATTTATTACCAACTGGGGTGTCTATGCGTGTACTGTAATGTGGTTTGGGCTGTGCAATGATCCTAATACATTCCAATGCTGCATGCAAGAAATTTTTTCCCCTTATCTCACCATATTTATGAGAGTGTATCTGGATGATTTCTCGTTATCCGGTGATACGTTGGCACACCTGTACCATTTACGGTGTTGCTTTTCTAAGTGTCAAGAATATCGCTTATGTTTGAACCCGAATAAATTGGTGTTCTTTGTTTCCTGTGGTAACTGCGTGGGCATGTTATTTCCAAACAAGGCATTCAGGTGGATCCAGACAAAGTGAAGGCCGTCTTGGAGGTTCCTGCTCCTAAGACACCTAAAGATGTGATGCGGCTTTTGGGCCAAATCCGGTGGCATGGATGACATCTGCATTGGCTTGCTCATCTGGCAATACCACTTAATCGTTTGATAACCAGTAGCCCACGTTAGTTCGAATGGACCGAAGAGTGTCAACTTTCTTTTGACTGCCTGAAAACACTGTTAACTCAGGCTCCCATTTTACAAGCACCAAATTCGGAATCTCCATTTCATGTTTTTGTGGATGCCTCCGACAGTGCCATTGGTAGCGTGCTGATGCAGCAGACGGATAAATGATTTCATCTGGTATATTATGCGAGCCACAGATTGGCCCCAACGGAACGTAACTATTCAGTTACTGAACGCAAGGGTCTCGGTTTGGTTTATTCTGTAAAAAAATTTTGGCATTATCTGTTGGGCAGACGCTTCACCTTCCACGTAGACCATGCAACATTGGTGTATCTGGTGCGCCAACAACATTTGGGAGGATGGCTAGCACGATGGATCTTGCTGCTTCAAGAATTTGATTACTCCGTCGTACACCATCCAGGGTTAGCACATGCGCTTGCTGCCTTTCTTTCTCGGTTGGATTTCGGTGAGCCTGTGGAGGGAATTGATGATACAACACCAGCCATCTATGCAGCGGAGAACATCCAGGATGATTCAGAGGAATTACCAGTACCCTCTTCTTACTATGATACCTTGCTTCTGTTCTTGACTAGTGGATGTCCGCCTGGTATGATTTCTTCAGCTGCTAGATGAAGACTAGCCACGTACAGTTGACGCTTTCGGTTGATTGTCGGACAATTATATTATATGGATCACTCGGGAGTACTACTCAGATGTGTTCCCCCACATGAATATGCTTCAGTCATTAACATGGCGCATACTGCCCCAACCGGAGGACATTTTGTGGCGGATCTGACTCACCGAAAGATTTTGCAGAGTGGATTGTGGTGGCCAAAGATGTATCATGATGTGACCCAGTCTATAAAACAGTGCGATGAGTGCTAGCGTTCCGATCAACCTTTACAAAGACATTACTTTCCTCTCCAACCTGTGGTGCCTCTTGAACCTTTTCAAAAATGGGGATTGGATTTTATCGGACCGATTACACCTCCGACGACAGTCACCAATAATAGATATATTTTTACATGCACAAATTACGCAACTAGATGGGCCGAGGCATGGGCTCTGCGATCAGCTACAACGGCCGCGGTTGTTAAATGCTTAATGAAGGATATCTTTCTGTGTTACAGGTTACCCTTGGAGATCGTCACTGATCAAGGTACGCACTTTGCAAATACATTAATGCAAGTACTTACGAAAACATTTCAGATTGTGCACAAATTCAGTTCTTCGTATTATCCACGAGCAAATGGACTTGATGAGAGTACCAACAAATCTCACTTGAACATCTTGAAGAAACTGTTGTTAGATTGCCCAAAGAGATGGGACCAATTTCTCCCTGCTGTACTATGGGCTTATCATACTACATACAAAGTGGCGACCGGAACAACTCCTTTTAAGTTGGTGTATGGATTGGAAGCCATTGTTCCGATGGAACTAGTGGTTCCCAGTTTGCGTGTGGCTCTGGAATGGAAGCTCTTACCAGAAGAATATTTTCCCTTTTGACTTGAGGCCTTACGGTCCCTGAATGAACAGTGTCTAGAGATTTTTCTGGTGCCGCAGGAAGTGCAGCTGAGACAAGCCAAAACCCACGATCGTTTCCTCAAAACCCCCGTGTTTACGATAAAACAATTGGTCCTCTTCTATAACGCTAAGTCTAATAGATCTATTGGAAAGTTTAAATTGCGTTGGTTCGGCCCTTACCATATTGCTGAACAAGTGGGACCAGCAACTTTTCGGTTGGCAAGCTTAACCGGTGTCCTCCTTCCAAAAGCGATTAATGGCTCCAAGCTTCGCCCCTATCACCCGCTGTCTACCAACTCATGAGGTGTCTTCGGTCTTTTTACTCTTTTTTGCTTGTCACTTGATTTTCTTTTCTACTCTCTGTGTTTCAGTTGACCAACTGACCGTAATCCTTCTGTTTTCTTATCTAACCACGATTAATAGCCGCCTATTTCTTTGCAGTGTTTCTACTTAAGCTTGTTTCTTTCGCTCTTAGTCGCTATTGTGTTTTTTTTGTGTGTTTGCGACCCCTGTGTGCTATGTGTCTTCGTTTATCTCTGTGTGCGCCTGGAGAGTAGTACTGGAAGATGATATGTTTAGAGATCAATTCAATGAAGTCATATAATCTTAATCTGCAATTTGGGAAAATATAAATAGAGCCTCTGTTTACAGACCCCTGACCATCCCAAGAACCCGATTGTGAATTAAACCTTAACAGTAAAAGGGTTTAACACTTAACAGGATTATAGACTAGTTGTACGAGGCTAATAAAAGGTACTCTAGGAAGCTAGTGATGAATGGATGTTGGGCAATAATGTGTATCATATACAGATGCTTATTGTATGATGTGCCCATTGAGAGCACATTGACCTAGTCACAACTACAGCTGTTTAGAGGATGCAAAGCTTCCACACATCAATCCAAGCAAATGAGGGGCACGATTCCATGTGTCCAAACACGAGAAGTTCTTACAACTCCGAAGGTCTAAGCACGAGGAGAAGCCAAAGTGTCTCCCTTTACAATTAGAATTCCCTCCTCCGACTCTAGAGACAGCTCGCAAGCAGTGCTCTGTGCACCCCCTATTGGTACTATTGGAGATGTCGAAGGGATGAACACCTTTGAATTTGAATCTTTTTTACAGACCACTCAATTATTGGATGTAGAGTTCTTTTTTGATACAGAAGGACCTGACACATCCTCCCAAAGAAGGGGTAAATCAATGGAAGGTCGCCATGTACACTGGGAAGATGATCAACAAAGGACCCTACCTCAACAACTAGAATGACTAGAGGGTGAAGAAGAGGAAGAAGAAGGAGAAGAAGAAGAAATTATCGAAGCCCCAACATATACTACAAGACTCCTTAGATTATAATAGATCATGGAAAGGGTGCAAGCATAACAATTACTCTCTGAACAGAACAGCAGAATGCTCATGGCCCAACTCTTGGAAGAGGCTAGTGTAGACTCTGAATAGAGTGAAACTCTACTATTGCTAGCAGAAACCTATGGCATAGTGGAAGCCATTCATGCGCATTGCAGAAGCCTCCCATCCACAAAAATTCCAAACAAGACCAAGGTCATGCAAAAACATTTAGATTCCCATGACCAATGGGGAGGAAACTACCACCACAACCAAACTAATTGCGACAACATCCCAAGCAAGTGGAACTCTTGGCCATGAACCCATGGTCATCCATGAGGAATCCAAAGAGCCACTACCTCCAACAATCCCACCATCACCTCCTCGAACAGAAACTATAAATATCATCCCAACTACCAACCCCACAGAGCAAACCTTCATCTTCCACAATCCCATTTCCAGTTCAACCTTGTTTTCCTCCTTTGACAACCCTTTATATCATACCATCACCATTACCACCGAATCCCTCATAGAGCCTGCCTTAGGACATCCAGCCTCCATGACCTCAGTCATAGGCCAACTAGACATTAGATCCACATTGCTAGGTTTCCCTATTTCCAAAGCTTCATCCATGGCATTCCCCCCTCCAAGCTCTTACATTCCCACTTCTGTCCCACCAATTCTTCAACCCATCCACGCCGCTTTCTCGAGCATGTTCCAGCCCATGTCTCGATTAGTTCCACCATTTTCATTCTCAGCACCCACTTCACACTTATTCACCATGATCACACACACACACGACCTACCATTCCGATGTATATGGTAGACACCACACTCACCTCCATGCCGAATAGCATGGACATTTCACCACCCATAGCACCTCCCCCTCCCCCCACTTTTCCACCATCCCCCATTCCCCCACCACCAATGTCACCTACTCATACCTCTCTAACAGACACAACGTTCACACTCCCCATTCCCCATCCCTTCTCCCTTGCATCCTCCACTGTACAAACTACATCTTCACTATAAATAATGCATTTGATACCATGCTTCAGTGGATGTTGTAGCTAAGGACAGAGTACCACCAGCTAGAGAAACATAACAAGAGATTACAAGCACACTCTGCAAAGTTACAACAACGCATCACAACACTGGAGGACAACAATGAGAGTTTACAAATGCAATTTTAGACGTTACAAGAAGCCCATAGCACTGGTGCTTATAAGAAAAGTTGCACAACATAGATTCAGATGCCATGCAACAAGTTGAAGGTCAATTCATACTAGAAGACTATGCTAACCTACTCAAAGCCCATGACAAGTTATCAGAAGAATTGGATCAATTGTAGCAGCAATCCCCATTAGAGGCCAACCATCTCGATTCCAGTTGAAAAAACATTTGAAGATGACTATTACCCTCAACCCATTTGAGGTGGATGGACAATAGAAGAGGGCCACAATACATTCGAAGCTCCATGATCCCCATGGTTAAAACAAGTGGAAGAAATCGGGTGCACTCATGAAGATAGCATAGTGGTGCAAAATCAGGCAATGTGAGCCATAGAAGAAATAGTGCTACAATCTAGTTATTTCCAAAACTTGGCACCTAGGCACCTCATCACATCATCCGAACTTCGGTACCGGCCTTACTTTGTCATCCTTTAGATTATAATGTGGAAATACAAAGAGTCACGGGGAAGATTCCCACCTTCGCAACCCAATTTCAACCCGAGGACCTACCATTAGAGGCACAAAAAGGCAAAATTTATCAACCAACATGGCAGCAAAAGCCCTTGGAAACCTACCCAAAAATGTTGCGCACGTGGAACCATGGCCCTCTACATCTTATCTACAATCCATGTCACGGTCCAGTCCCACATCGCAGATCATGAAAAGCGTTTAACATTAAAGTACAGAATAATGCCCAGTGTAAGGAATGGCTTAATTATCCATACATTGCGCCATCATAGGGACCACCCTCCATTGCTTACATGATGGTCACAATCCACCACTGGATCCCTCATATAAAGCCAATGCCAGATGTTGCTTTGAAAATGATGCTCAAAAATTTGGATATGATGCAAATCATGCTCAAAATTTTTTGAAATACACAAGCACCACAAGTAGCTCTACTGGGCTTCACCAACATGAACTACGATTTAGTTTATGACATCAACACTACCCCACACATTAGAGTCACCTATGCTTGGCACACATGTATAAAATATATCCCCACATGTTACAAATAGACCTTCGAATATATGTTCACAATAGCATTCTAGGAATGTCACTCGGAGGTGTTCACATCGAAGCCAACTCACCTGCTTCAGTTATTTGCATGTGAGCAAGCCATGTACTCTGAGTACTACATGACACCTCAACCCAATATCCTCAGTGCCATTGATTTGGATGCACTACAATTTGATGTGGCAAAGGGCTTACGAATATGCGACATGAATTGGTCACTGACATCATCCAATACTATATTGACCACCCTCCAACACAGAGGTCTGTCAGGGGCGACATACACTAGAGAGGGGGGAGTGTTGGCCTACAAACAATGAGGAGAGCCATCAAGCACAAAAGAGCTATCTATTTGTCTATGTCTCTATGTGTCTTTCTATCTGTTTATCTATTCGTTTCTCCGTTTATCTATCTATCTGTATATCTCTCTATCTATTTGTATATTTATTTTCTATCTATCTTTCTATCTATCTCTCTATGTGTCTATCTATCTATCTATCTATCTATCTATCTATCTATCTATCTATCTATCTATCTATATATATATATATATATATATATATATATATATATATATATATATATATATATATATATATATATATATATATATATATATATATATATATATATATATATATATATATATATATATATATATATATATATATATATATGTCTATCTATCTATCTATCTATCTATCTATCTATCTATCTATCTATCTCTCTATCTCTCTATCTATATGTCTATGTATCAATCTATCTATATGTCTATCTATCTATCTATCTATCTATCTATCTATCTATCTATCTATCTATCTATCTATCTATCTATCTATCTATCTATCTATCTATCTATCTATCTATCTATCTATCTATCTATCTATCTATCTATCTATCTATCTATCTATCTATCTATCTATCTATCTATCTATCTATCTATCTACCTAGCTAGCTAGCTAGCTAGCTATCTATCTGTCTGTCTGTCTGTCTGTCTGTCTGTCTGTCTGTCTGTCTGTCTGTCTGTCTGTCTGTCTGTCTGTCTGTCTGTCTGTCTGTCTATCTATCTATCTATCTATCTTTCTATCTATCTATCTATCTATCTATCTACCTATCTATCTATCTATCTATCTTTGTATTTGTTTATATGTGTATCTATCTATCTCTCTATGTATCTATTTATCGATCTATGTTTTTGCCGATGTATCTATCAATCTATTTATATATCTATCTATCTATATGTCTATCCATCTGTCTATCCGTCTCTCTATCTCTCTATTTGTCCATCTATTTATCTATCATTCTATGTGTATGTCTATCTGTGTATCAATCTATTTTTCTATCACTCTATTTGTTTGTATATTTGCCTATCTATTTATTTATCTGTCTATCTATCTGTTTTTTTGTCTATCTATCTCTCTTGCTATCTATCTCTCTGTCTATCTATCTCTCTCTGTCTATCTCTCCAGCCCTTTTTATAGTTTTTTGAGTAGTTTTGGTCCTATCCAGACCTAGTGTCCGACTTAGTTAAAAAATAGTTTCCAAGGCTTATTTGAGGGCTCAAAGAGAGTCTAAAAATGATGAAAATTGGTAGGTAGCTACTTCTAATACTCCACAAGCTCGGGGACTCCTCAACTTGAAAAGGAGTTACAAAAATAGAAAATGGTATGTAAAATGGTTTTTAGTGGTGAAAATCACTATTTTTATAGGGATTTCTTCTGAAAATTTGACATGTGCTTCTTGGAGGTCCCCTACATGCTCTCTCTTCTTGTATGTCCACTTCTTTGACATGCGTCCACACCTTGTGCTTGACCTTGAGTGTCAACACCCCCTCCTCTCGAGTCTGTCATCCGTGACAGACCCTGGTTGGAGTTGTTGTTCCATGTAGTACTATGGGAGGTTGTATCCATCATGTATCCACAAAAGCAATGTGCCTTCCGAGCGTAGAAGGATTAGTTGTCCTTTTCTTCAGTTTGTAACTGCTAGCCCATGAAAGTATTGTTCCGTGTGCATGTAGCTCTTCCTTGGATTCTAGCATAAATGTGTCGTTGTGGGGTTGTCAATGTTGATTTTGAGCGACTATTGACCGTGAATTACTTCGTAGGTATCGATGTTGTAGCGTGGATGTCCTTTGGATCTTCCAATCATAGATTTTACAATTTTTATTCCAAGTACTTGTAACTCAAAATTTATGATGGGTAAGTGCATTAGTGCATGGGTTGCACAGAATATGTGCCTTGTGCATGGCCTTGTAATGTGGCTCCATGCATGCATACTTGGGGAATGCATTGGAAGAAGTATGATGCAGGAAATCGGGTCTTGAGTTAACTGCTCAAGGGTATGCTGACGAAGAGGTTTCCTAATCTATCATTGTTATGAAGTTGCCAAAGTAGGGGATTCTTACCCTAGTGAATGGTTGTGCAATGTTCATCTCTTTGTGTTGTACTCCCATCAGGGTGATTGACCATGGGCTTGTCCTTTGTTGATGATGGATGTCCTTGTTGATGATTCACTGATGAGATTCTTGGATCGCTTGGTCCTATTTCTTCTTTTGTGTGTTTTTCTTCTCTCTCTTTTTTTTTTGTTTTTTGTTTTTCTTTATGAGGAACAATGTCACAAAACAAGAAGACACTAGTCAGTAGCAATAAAATATTTTACATATATCAAGTGTGTCTCATGTGCTTGGGATTTCTCAACTGTGTCTATGCACAGCCGTATAATGTGGCCCTATATTAATGCACACTTTCAAAATGCATGACCTAAATGGTGCAAAAGGCAAGGTTATGCCAAAGGCACATGGTTTTTGCTCGTCGAGGCTTTCAATATTGCTGGTGGACGTTGATGCAATCTTTGTTGGGGGTAGCCAATGGATCTTGAAATGATGTGATCAGTCGATGGTGAAATGACAACTGACCATTCCTCCCTTTAGGGATCCATTTAAGAACAGTGTTTGAATCCGTAGAGATCAACTTGGGCTTCTTCATATGTGGATGGTTGCTTGAATTTTTTATCCCTCATGATCAACGCTTTGTTTTTGTGGTTCTACTGATGCTTTTGGCTTCCAAACCCATATCCTTGATGGGTGTCTTTTTACATTTGCCGAAGGGGTGCATTTATCTTCTTTTGGTCTTTGTGCTCAGTTCTTACCCTTTTCTCTTCTTGACTTCTTTGTTGAGACCTTTTGCATGGTGAAGAGCATAGGCCTTTGTGCATGTAAGAGTGTTTTTGGAGCATGTGTAATCGCCCTTGTTGAGCTGCAACTAATTTATTAGGAACCCAAATTTGTCAGTCCTGCCTGTTGAGCTGGTCCTGGTTGCTTGGTTCTTGTCTTGGCATGGTTGGCTTGCCTCAGTGGGAATTGTGTTGGCAAGGCTGGTGGTTGCTCTCCTTTTTGTACCCAAATTTGCTTCATGCCCAGAACTACTTTCTTCTTGAGATCTCTTTGTTTATTTGATTTAGCAGTTGTCATGTACTATTTTGCTTGCCTTTTTGGTTGAGTTGTGGTGGCGGCATTAGTCCTTGCACAAGAGGAGGAGTCCGCTTGTCTTTGAGCCTATTCTTCCATGATTGAGTTCTGCTGGAACATAGAGCTTTTGACACATACATCTTTTTTGCTAAGATTAGTCCTAGAAGAACTAAGAGAATTTGTGACATCTGGATTTGTGAGCATGAAATTCTCTAATTCTAATGTGACACATTGTTCCTAGACCCAAACTTGAAGAAGTTGACTTCTTAGGTTCAAGTTGACTCCATGGTCGTAAATCCAATCTTGACCCAAGACAACTGGCTCTGTAAGGTCTTCATTGTGACATATTGGCGTTTTGACTTTCAGTGGAACATCTTGAAGGTAGATGGGAGCTCCACCTCACCCAAACAAGGGTTTCCATGCCTCCCAAACCTATGAGATAGGCTTCTATCGGCTTGATGTTCAATTGCAAGTCTTGGCAGTATGAAAGTCTAACTGCACTAGTTGCTTCTCTTGAGTCAACCGATGCTCTCATAGTCCTTACATTCTTTCCTTGTCCTACCTCTACAATCACAAAGGGGTGTCGGTCGATTATTCGAGAAGTAATTATGTCCAATTTTTGGCACATGCCCATGTGATATTTTGGGGCTTTCGGGTTGACATCTAGGCCTAGTCGCCTTAACTTATTTCACCTCATGGTTCTCTAGCTTCTACCTGTGCTTCTTCTCTAACTCTCAACTCTTCTTCTTTTCACTTCTTAGCTGTGTTGAGTCTCCTTAACATATCCGTTGTAAGAGGTTCTTGATATAGTTTGACTCGGCATCCACTAATATAGTTTGGAAAGATATCACCTTCCAAAGTGGCCAATTGAACCGCCCCGCTAGTGGAAATTATGTTAATGACCATAGGTCCATATCCTCGTTTTTCTAGTTTACGGGCGTGCCGCTTTAGTGTATATACCAACACTAGATCTCCCTCTTTCAACCATCCTTGATGTGTGCATCGAAGTATGCCTTTTGCCTTTTCTTTGCAGCATATATGCCTGCTATCACTCGTAGCCTCATCTCACCTAAGAATTCTAAATCAAAGATACTGGAGGATAAATCATGTCCGTTTCACGCGTGCTCTTGTGCTACTTTTAAAGCTGGGTTTACGAAGTCCAATGGTAGCACAATGTTCTATTCGAAGACCATCTAAAATGGGGTGGCATTGAGTACCGTTTTGTAGGCGACTCCATAAGTGCAAACAGCATGATGAAGTTGTTTGTCCCGATCAGAGCATTTATTATTCACTAGTTTTGTTAATACATTACATAGGATCTTATTTGTGCTCTCAACTTGTCCATTAGCTTGTGGATGATAGGGGTAGACTTTTATGTATCACCAAGAATTCTTGGAGAAGTTTCTCAATAACTTCATTCAAGAAGTGTGTGCCTCTATCACTTACTAACTCTATTGGTAACCCGTATCTGGTGAACATGTTCTCAAATAAAAACTTAGACATCGTTTGAGCATCATTCTTTGTTGTGGCTTTGACTTCTACCCACTCGGTAAGGTAATCTATGGCTACAATAATGTATTCTGCATGGGAGTTTCTAGTTGGGAGGTTAATAGGACCAAAAAAGTCTATACCCCACTTCGAGAATGCATGTCCTCCCATCATTGGTCTCAAAGGCATCTTGTCTTTTCTTATCAGATATTGTGCACCTTGGCATGTGTCACATTTCTTCACATAGGTATGTGCATCCATATGAAGAGTGGGCCACCAAAGTCCTAAGAATAAAATGGTCTTGATTACTCGATCAGGCCTGAAGTGTCCATCGACAGCACCACTATGTGTAGTTTCTAAGACTTTCAAATAGACTAATTCATGAACGCACAGACTTAAGTAACTACCTTTGCCTCTTTTGTATAGATTTTCTCCTACTAAGGCATAGTCCTGAGCCTCTTGCTCCATGCTTCGCTTTCTTGCTAGACTAGCCTCATTGGGTAAGGTTTCTAATTTCATAAATTCTACCAGTGGAGCACTCCAAGCTGGAATTAATGACACGTGATAAAGGGTAGCATGCTGCACTGGGGGTCTCTCTTTGCATATTGGACAATTCTTAATCCACTCATGTATTTCTTTGTCCATAGTAGGCCAATACACTCCTAAACATTTTAGATTTTGCAATATTCGTTGTTTAGAATAGTGATTTCCTAGCAGTCCTTCATGTGCTTGTTGCAGCCAACTACCATGTTCATCGTCCTCGATACAACAAGCTAGTACACCCTCTGTATCTTGTTTCTACATACTTCTTGCCAATATTTGATATTTTTGTGATCTCACAATTTCTTCTTTGTTCGTTTTCACATTCTTATTTGTAGGTCCGAAGGTTAGGACAGGTACCAACTTATTTGCCAATTTAGGAACAACTTCTAAATTGAATAGATAAGCATCATGTACTTCATCAGACACTCCTTGAGGTGACTCTCTTGAAGTGATGCGAGAAAGGTGATCTGCCTTGAGGTGGGTCCTACCTTTCTTGACAACAACTTCAAAATTCCATTAGTAAGAGGAACCATCTTACTAGGCGTCGTGCATTACAAGGTTTATTGACCAAATATAATAAAGCTTGATGATCAGTGAAAAACTTGAACTTCTTGGCCAATAGGTAGTGTCTAAACTTCTTCACTACATATACCATGCCTAAGCCTTCTCTTTCGGTTGTTGTATAGTTTCGTTTGGTTGCATTTAGCTGTTTGCTAGCATATGCTATATGAAAGTCTAGATTTCCTTCACCTGTGGGTTGTGCTAGCACACATCCTATTGCATGATTGGATGCATCTACATGAATGTGAAATGGTTTATTCCAATAAGGAGTCATCAATATTGGTGTTGTGCACAAATGTCTCTTCAGCTCATTGAAGGAATTTTCGCATTCATCATTCCACTCAAAATTTGTCAACAAGGCATAAAGGGGTTTAGTTATGATTGCATACATGTGGATAAATCTATGGTATATCCAAAATGGCCCATAAAGGCTTGTACCTCTTTAACATTCCTTGGCCTTGGAAGCTAAGCTATGGCTCTTCTATCCTCATCTGTTGATATTCCATTCTTCGAAACAATATGACCTAAGATTCTCTAGGTTCAAACACACTCGATCTTCTCTACACTTGTTGAAGATTTGTCTGAGCTTAGGGATGTGGTATCTTCTTTCTTGGGAATGAGCACATAAATCATCCACATATACTTCTAAACTCTTTCACAAGAACTCTTTGAAGACATGACACATGAGCCTTTGGAATGTTGTAGGTGCATTGGTGAGCCCAAATGGCATCACACAAAATGCAAAGATTCCCCATTTGGTGGCAAAAGTAGTCTTGCATTGATCTTCTGGGGTAATGGATACTTGGTTGTAACCTGAAAATCCATCAAGGAAGCTATAAACTTCCTTGCCTGCAACACGCTCTAATAAATGTTCAGTGATTGGAAGCGGATAACTATCTCTAATCGTAACGGCATTAACATTTTTAAGGTTAATACACACTCACAACTTTCCATTCTTCTTGGGCACCAGTACAATGGGGGACACCCATTTAGTATGCTCAATCTCATAGATAAATCCCGCTTCAATCAGCCTATCGATTTCTTCTTTTTCATAACTGTCATTATATGTGTAGGGCTTTTGTTTGGTGGGCTTGGCATCAGCAATCATCAGGATCATATGAGAACATATTTTCGGATCTACTCCCTTCAAGTCTCTATAGTGCCATGCAAACACGTCCCTATATTCCCTTAATAAAGCTACCAGCTCTGCTTCTTCTTCTGCACTTAGGTCGTCTCCTATGTATGTACATTGCTCTTCCTTCCCTTCAATGGTTACCACAATTTTTTTGGTCTTTTCTTTATTATCATATGCTTCTCATGTGATGTATCTCTCTTAGGCATTTCGTACCAAAATTTTCCGGTCTTCAACTTCATACTTCTTGAAATTTTCTGGTACCTCAAACATTTTTGGCCCTTCTTGAAGTCGAGCCTCGTAGGCCTTGAACATCATGTCCAAGCCTTCTGGGGTTGGATCTGCAAGAACAGACCCTGGTTGTGGTTCCTTGGGACCACTGAGTCTTCATTTCTTACCAATATTGTGGGAGCTCTGATCTGAAGAGATTCAAATTCCCATGGGCCTGTGAATTGTGGAAACTCTTGTAGAGAATTAGATTCAAAATCTTATCTTTCATCTTTGTGTTGCTCTGCATGGTCTCCATAAATAGATGGAATGTCTTGGGGAAATTGATCATGAAGGTCATCCATTTCAGGAATAGGAGGGGGATTACCCTTCTCCTTGGCCCATTTCTCCTCTTGTATTTCGCGCAAGAACTCTTGAGAGTACAGCTGAATTGAAAGAGGTGTTCCAGCATCCATTGAATTACGAACATAAGATTTCGTTGGCAGTGAGCTTTCTCTTTCAACTACTGGTGGAGCCTGTTGAGGTAAAGAAACATGCGGCTTGTTTACCAATTGCTCTAATCTTTATAGTAAGCCCTGGAAATGCAAATCCGGTTTGATAGAGTTTGTCTCATTGAATGATTGACTAGTCTCAAGCATAGCCTGAGCTAGCTCTACCATTTTCATGCACATTTTTTTCCGTTCAATCTCTAAATCTGCTCTAGGGTAACTCTTTTCTAGGTTTGTAGTTGTTGGCCCTTCTTGAAGTCGAGCCTGGTAGGCCTTGAACATCATGTCCAAGCCTTGTGGGGTTGGATCTGCAAGAACAGACCCTGGCTGTGGTTTATGTACAATGACTGGTGGGGTGGGATGAGGTGGAGTGGATGGAGCTTTGGCCTACGAGTGGCTTTCAGATGCAAAATCTTCTATTTTTGTTTTTGCTTCTTTCAAGCTTTCTTCTAGTTCAGATAACTTTTTAGTCCACTTGCGGTTAGCTTTCTCCCTGGTATCCTTCCATGTTCATGTTTTCCTCTTACTAGGCTCTCCTGATTCACTTGACTCTGATTGCTCCATTGATTTATCTTGTTTTAATGCTTGTGTCCTAGTAACTGCCTGTATAGGAGCCACATTACTACTACTTGAACTCAAATCCACCACTAAGCCTACCACATTAATGGGTGTAACCTTGGGCGCACTAGAGGCGTTCCTGGGACATTCTCTGGGGAGATGTTCCTTGCCGCACTCAGGACAAAAGCCTTGTATTTTGATGCTATGTCCTTGTCCCCGAGTGAGTGAGTGGGGGCATTCACGAATGAAATGGTCACCCTGACATCTAAAACATGGTCCTCTAGGGGCTTGTGGTCTCACTTGTCTCGATTGGGGCCTGGGGTTGGGATTCCTGTACATGACATTGGAGTATTTTGGCTCCCAATTTTGTTCCTTAAGTGGTGTCTTGTATTGATAGGAATAAGTCTCACTATGTTCTGGTGACTCTATGTAATAAGCTTGTGGACTATCTTCATGGGAGTAGTCTGAACTATGAGCATGACAATCATTTTTTGAGACCAAAGGAGACACTGGTAACAATGCTCTATTAAGGTTTTCCTCTGCCACTGCATACTTAACTGGAATCACATTGGTAGGAGCTGGTGGTTGGTTTCCTACGACTGCTTGTGGCCTATATGGTGTTCAGTATTGTTGTTGTGGCCTATAATATGGTTGTTGGTATTGATTCTGATACCTACCTTGCTGATAAGGTTGCTGATAATTTTGTCTAATAGCCTGCCTATTGTAGGGACAATCTTGAGCCATGTGGGTTGTGTATTTTCTCTCAATGGTGCAATATGGAGCATTCAAATTTCCTTGGGGTTGAGCCATCATCGGCCACACATTAGCCATGTGGTCTCCTCCATAATTGTAACATTGCTTTAATGAGGTGACCCTTGGTGGTTGTCTATTTTGAACTCCTAGCTTCTTTGCAACCTGCTCAGCTATCTCATCTATCTCATTGGAGGCTCTAGAGTTATGACTAGTAGAATTGTCAGAATCTTTATAGAGTTTGGACAATCCTAAATCCTCACCCAAGTTGCCTTCTATGTCAATGCACATCCGCACACACTCTTCTATGGATCTAGGCTCTTTCAAGTACACATATGATCTTAACTTGGTGCTCAGTAATCCATCCAAGAACAAGGCCACTTGTTTGGTTGGTGTGGGTAACTCTCAAATAGGGCATCGTTCTAAGTACTGTCTGAAGCGTCTTCCTGCAAGTCGCACAGTTTCTTGGGGTGTCTGCTTGAAGCTGTGGATCAAGGATGATGGGTTATGCATAATGCCACTCTCGAAAAATTCTACAATGAATTCTTCTAGCAGTTGACCTATCTCTCTATAGTTGCGAGTGTTTAGAGGTTGAAACCAAGCTAAGGTAGTACCCTTGAGGGTCAAACCAAATGCCTTGAATTATGTGAACAAGTCCTCAACCTCTTCACCTCTTAACACTTGTTTGAACTCGGCCACATAATTATAAGGATCTCCAAACCCATCAAAATTTTTTTTCATTGCCTTGACTACTAAAGAGGGTCTAAGGGTTCTTGGGTGCTCTCGGGGTCTAGGCAATGGAAACTCATGTTCATCTCTTTGATGCCTGTGTGCTTGAGGTCTCTCTCTTTCAGGCCTTTCACCTTCAAGTCTTGATCGATCTCTACTCATAGTGTTTGCAAAACTTACCTCGGGTCTCTCTTTGGCTGTTCATCTCTCGTTTTCATGAGCCTTGGATGAGCTTGCTCCTTGGAGGCCATGGGAAACATTAGATCTTGGTGGTGGGAAAATCAATTTACCCTGCCAAGTGTAGGCGTGCCTATCATGTTCTATTACTAATAACATTTTCTCTAATGTGTGATCTAGATAGACAACTTTGCCAAGTGTCTCCGAATCTTTGAACTCATAGATGGTGACTATTAGGTTGGGTTGATCTGGCTTGAATCTCCAAAAGGCTTCCTCTATTTCTCTATTCAAGAATAGTTCTATGCTTTTGTTGTCTTGAGGAATCCACTCTGGAGTGAGCACTTTGGTCAAAACAGATTTGCCACGGGGTGTCTTGGGTTCTCTCCCTTGGTCTCCTTGCTCTAGGTCTCCTAGCTCATTCTCAGGAATTATATTTCCAAACTCATCTGTCCTATCTGGTAAGTGGGTGCACCTAATTGGTTGGTGTTGATGTACTCTAATTGGGTCTTATAGGGACTTTCTGGTTTTTGTAAGTAGGCAGTACCTGAGGTATGTGTGGGTCTATCCATTCTAAAAGACATTTCTGGGTCAATTGTTTCTGAACTTAGTGTGTAGGGATAACCACTTAGTTGTTGTTCCCAAGACCTAGATGTATGGTTGACACGAGCCTCAGATGATCTAATGCTTTGCTTATCCTTGCCTATGTGTCTACCAGATCTTAGGTTCATAAACCTTGTCTTTTGGTCCCAAAGTTCCCCATTGTATTTCTCAAAATCCTTTGCAGTCCCCTTGGTTTCCTAGTCCCACCTGAGGGTCAACTTCAAAATATCTATATCTAAATACGATACTATATTCTATCTCATAGGAAATCCAACGAACCCCAAATCACAACAAACGGATTTCGTATGAGAAAGTTATGCCAGCTCAGGGTTCTAGGGATTAAAACAGGGAAACAGGATCTCTGTGGGAGTAGCTCAAAATAGGTGATATGATACCTCTTTTTTGTTGGAGCACGTCTATGACAAGCCTAAGTATTGGCTTGAGTCCCACAAATTCAAAGAAGAAGCCTTAAAATGAAGACAATGTAAAGTTCACTTGTGAATTACCTCTTCTAACTTTTGAAGACTTGCTTAATGTAAAAGTGAAAGAATCTTAAGTGGTTGAGTTCACTTGATCAAAAAGGGAAAGAGGAGCCATTAATTCGTGATTTTTGGTAGATAGAGAATCAAATCAATCACTAATTGATTGGAGAGTGATTGAGGGAAGTTAGCCTCCCAAGCTCAACTATAAATAAATGGCAGCTTTAGTCATGGTTAGAGAGACCTCAGAGAAGACCTCTAAGAGCTGAGATTTATGCCATATCAAGGTGTGAGTCTAAGGCACACATATGTATCAGTAATTCCATTGTATTGTACAATCAATATACTTTCATTTTCATGATCATTTGAGTTCATATTTCCATGTTCTTGTGAAGTGTACTACTCACTGCCATATCTCTCAGTTTTCTCAGTCAGATTGCAGAGATGGTTTCTCTGTGCTTGGTGCATCATTTTAGTGATTTAACTTGTTAAAGTTAGATTTATAAGTCTACTATATGCTCACCAATTTTGATTTCATTTTGGTGTTTCAAACTTCAGTTATGTTCAGTTGAAGTCAACCCTGTCTGTTCATTTTCTCTTCTCTATCAGGTACTCGACTTTTTTTACTCATATTGTCAGAGCTGTTTCTCAGTGTGTACTTACCGAAATTAAATGATTTAAAGCTTCTTGGATTCATCATACTATCTAGTATAAGCATACAAATTTTCATAATCATTGGATTCTTAAATCTTGAGTTATGTTTATTTTTCTGCTCACTGGTCTCATTACTGTAGAAGCCTGTGAAAATAGGGATGATGTCATCACTTGTTAAACATCATTCTCAGTGTGTGGTTCATTATTTTTTATGAGATTACTCTTGAAAGTTAGCTCTTTAAGTTAACTAGACTTCCCCAAAAGGAATTAAGCTAATTATTGTTGTGCTTAGAGAATTATGCAAGACACTAGACATGTATATGAACCAAAATAGCAAGTTCTTCACCTCTGAGCTAACTCCAACTTATCTGTTTTGATCTATCTTTTTGAGAGTGATCTTCCAAGGTACATAGAGTGTTTAATACATCTATTAACAAGCTAAAAGGGCCCACCACATACTCCTGGAGTTCATTTGGCTAGTGTAGATCAAGGATTTTGCAACACCTCTTCATCTTCAAGCACATACCTATCCATCTCTTCACAGTGGTATCAGAGCAAGGTTGGACAACATGGCAGATGGATTTCCTTCATGAATTGACAAATTGAATAGAGGTAATTACTCAACTTAGTCATTAAGGATGGAAGCTTATCTTCAAGGTAGAAGTTTATATGGTTATGTGGCTGGAGATGAAGTTATGCCAAGTTTCAGGAACAAAAGTCAACCAACACAAGAAGAGCAAGAAAGATTGAGCACATGGTGCTCCAAGGATGCACTTGCAAGGTCTTATCTCCTCAACTCTATCTCAGATTTTTTGTTGCCTCACATTAGAAGTTGTAAGACATCTCAGGAAGTGTGGTATGCACTTGAAGCCTTCTTCTCTTCAAGTACAAAAGCTAGGAAGCATCAACTATGGCTGGATTTCACAACTCCCAAGAAGGCTCTCAAACAAAATGTGACTGATTTTGTCACAAAGCTCAAGGACATAGCAGATCAGTTGGGAAGCATTGGAGAGATAATAGATGAAGAGAAAATTGTAAGGCAAGTCATCAATGGATTGAAAGCAGATGACAAGTGGGAAGCATTCACCACAACTATGGATCATTCTGACTACTACTGATGGTAGTTCTTTTACTTTGTTGGATGCTTTATTTATGCCAGGGATCAAGAAAAATTTGTTGTCAGATTTTGCATTAGCCAATATTGGCTTGGTTATGAAATTTTTTTATGACAGATGTATAGTTCATGATCTGTCAAATGGTGACACGAATATTGCTTCTGGCATTTTATGTCGTGGGCTTATAAGCTCATAGACTATGAAAGATCTATGAATGATTTGGCATGTGCAGTACAGGATTCTCAGGCTATGTCAAATGCAAAGCTTTGGCATGCAGGCTTTGGTCATCTGAACTTTGCTAGTTCGTTATTCCTACGCAAATCTGAAATGGTGTCACCTTTGCCCAAACTTGAGGCACCCGGAAAACATGTCAGTGAAAGCTGTATTTTGGGCAAAATGCAACGTTCCTCCTTTTCCAAAAGATGGTTCACTTCGAGCTACTCAATAATTGAAGCTTGTTCACAGTCATGTCTGTGGTCCTATGCAAACACCCTCTTTTGGAAACGATCTTTACTTGGTGACTTTCATTGATGACTTTTCTAGGCATGCATGGGTATATCCATTGAAAGCAAAGTCCGAAGTGTTCGTGTGCTTCAAACAGTTTTTGGTTTTGGCTAAAAATCTATCAGCATGTAAAATGGGCACCTTCTGTTCTGATCGAGGGGGGGGAATATATGTCTTCTTACTTTAATGCATTTTTGCCTAAACATGGGATAAAACATCAGTGTACAATGCTATATACACCTCAACAGAATGGAGTTGCTCAACGGAAGAAGAAGTCACACATGAAGATGGCGAGGTGTATGGTCAAGAGTTAAGCTTTACCACATAGTTTCTAGCTTGAGGCTGTCATGTGTGCAGTATATGTACTTGACAGGTGACCCACTAGAGCACTGCAGTCTATCACTCCATCTGAGGCTTGGCATGGTTGCAAGCCATCTGTTGCTCATCTACGTGTTTTTTGTTGTCTGGCATATGCATTAGTGCCCGAACAACATCGAAGGAAATTGGATGATAAAGTAGTAAAATATATTTTTGTTGGGTACAGTTCTAAAAGCAAAGGCTATCGTCTATATCATCCACAGATTAAATGCATTTTGGTTAGCCATGATGTTGTTTTTGTGGAAGATGCTATTCAGTCTTTACTTTCATGTATGAAGGAGACATCTGTTAGCTCCAAAGACATGGATGATACTTTGTTGCCTCTTTTTATAGGTGGACAGTCTAGTGTTGGTCCTAATGAGGCAACTTCTCAACCTTTACACGTTTCATGTGATGATGCAGATCATTCTATTTCTGATGAGCTTTGCCTCATGTGTGAACAATTTTCCCGTGAGAGTGTTGAAACCAAGAACTTGCATATCCATGTAGAGGTCCATGGTTGTTGGTGAAAGCTTCCCATTTGTCATCTACCTTTATTCCATTGATCACTTCCCTCACTATCTACTCTTTATCAATGACTTCTCCAATGCTCCCAAGTTGATTTCCTATGTCCTTCATTTTAGTGACAAAACCAATCACACTTTGCTTGGGCATCTTCTTGAGTGTAGTGAACTCCATCCATAGTTGTTTTTCTCTTGCCTTGGTACTTGATGAGAAGAATGCTTCAAGAGCATTCCAAGTCTCTTGTGAATTCTTGCGATTCCTGATGTGTGGAAGTAAAAAATTAGAGATTGAGTTAAGAATGTATGACTTGGCTAAGGCATCCTTTGAGCACCATATGGTTAACCTATCTTGTTGTTCTTGAGTTGGTTGTCCTTATCTTTTGAGTATTGGCATCATCTCATCTCCAAAAATGTAACCATAGAGTTTTCTCCCTTGAAGATAAGCTTCCATTCTAAGTGACCAAGCTGAGTAGTTACCTCGATCCAATTTTTCAATTGATGAAACAAATCCATCTCCCATGTTGATTTGTTATTGCTCTGATACCACTATGAGGAGATGGTTGGGTATGCTCTATAGACTATTTGGATTTGCACAAAACCTACTCTACACTTTCCAAGTTGATTCCACGGATGCTTAGAGGACTCCTTTGGCTTCACAACAATGCATTTACAACCACTAGGTACTTTGGAACATCATCCACAAAAGTTTGCACCAAACTAAATAACTTGCATATGCAAGGAATCAGATAAAACTTTCTATTTTGGGAATGCAAGTGCTCAATATCGTGCTCAGAGCTCACAACTTGGTATGAATTGAATAGAGAGATTTGCACACATCAACCCAGGGGGTCATCACAACATTTCACGAGCAAGATTATGTGCAAACATAGTCGACTTCATCAGTTCATATCTCAAGATTGGCTGAACTAAAAATAATGAAACTTGGCATATAGATAGTATACATGTCACTCTAACTATAACAAGTTAAAGGCTATCAAATGGTTGAGTACACACAAAGAAATCACTTCTGCAAAATCACTAAAATAATGAAGATGCAACAGAGAGCACTAGACAAAAATGAACTTGAAGAAATGTATCAAATTATGTATGCTAATGAACATATGATACAAGGGAAGTGTAGTGGACTACTCATACATAAGTTGAGATCAAGGCATGCTCAATGGTGTAGCTCAATAGCTCTTATAATGACTCACTCTAACCCACGACTAAAAGCTTCTCTTTTTATGCTCAACTAATGAGTTTGAATTTTGAATTTCCCTCACCTAAAAGTGTTCCTATACTTAAGGGATGATTTGAATTTATTCTTTCTACCACATGAGTCATGGTTTCAGGTCCCTAACTTCACAAGATTCCATATTCTCTAGCTGTTACATCTATCCAAAGGTAAATACACCTATATTGACAAGAAGGTATTCATATGTGGTCCTCCATGTGAGGTACATGAATTGATAAGTAGTCCTAAATATGTAGGCAAGCATTTAGGCTTGCTAAATGTACCAACAGCTCCCCCTTAAGCCTAAGATGCTTGAGTCATTAGTCCTTCATGATTTCTTGCAAACCAATCATTGATTTGGACCTATTAAATTTGCTTCCATCCAATTCCTTTGTTATCATATCTACACATTGTTGATGTGTGGATACATATGAGAGTTGTATCTCCTTACTTATGATCTTTTCTCTGACATAATGGCAGTGAACTTTGTTGATATATTTAGGTAGTGATGTGTGTGAACACACTAGGACCGTTGGGGTACTTTTTTCCTCTTTAGGAGGTTTTTTTCCCCCGGATTGTATATATGCCTATAGCCTTAATGGGTTACTCATCTTTATACATTCTAGTGGTAATACATTCAGTATTTTGTGTTGTGCTCCAAACTTCTTCTTCTTCCTTGTGTTGTTTGCGTACTTTTGCAGACATCTAACTACAACGATTGGTATTAGAGCAGGTCGCCACTTCATCTAGGGCATCGTTGACACCCCTTTGGTCACAGTCTCAGAATCAGATGAAATTTGGTGAGCATACTCAGGGTGACTAGGAGATCAAAATATCTTCGCTCTATGGTGCCAAAATTGCAATCTGAGCTTGTTTTGGCCTCCGAATGCTCTATCGTATTTCTTGCGTTGGCTATTTCATCTTTTTGTGCCAAAGATATATACAAGTCTCGGTTCGCCAGTATAAGCGTCTCGAAGTCTACTATAGATTTAATAGAACTCATCAGGGTAATTCTGTTCAACTTTCTTAGATACAATCATTTTCCTACATCAGGGTATTTTAGTCAATGGACATGGCTAAAAGCAATGATGTATTCCATATGTTGGTTGTTGAGGATAAGTTGGACAGTACCAAGTACCCATTGTGGGCTCATATGATGCGACATGTATTGGTTGCAAAAGGAGTATGGAACATTGTGCAGAGTGTTAAAAAACGTCCTATTACACTTGCAAATACAGATATTGAAGCTGATGCAGATGGCGTTGAAGATGCTGATATTCTTCACATTCCTATTCATGTTGCGATTTCTATTGCACCTATTGCATAGCAAATTCGTTGGGATGGTAGAGATCCTCAAGCACATGCATTGATAGCTTTGTCTGTCAAACGTGCCATTATTCCTTACATTCGCTCTTGCGCAATAGCTAAGGATGCTTGGATACACTTACCACATTGTATTAGCCTAGGAATGAGGCTCGTGTTTTTTACCTTAGAAAATAGTTGGAGATTGATCATATGAATGAAGATGATTCTATGGACAGTTGTCTAACAAAGATCAAAGGGTTGACGAAGTTATACCAGATAGCTCACTTGTGTAGACCGTTTTGAATGGTCTTCCTGATTCATATCAGAGTTTTGCTTCTACTCTTCCTTTGATGATGAAAGGCAATCCAAATGCCTTATCATTTGAGGAGTTAGTCTCTTTTCTGTTGCAAGAAGATCAGTCTAGGCAGAACAGGTCCATTATGCGTGTTGCAGATCAAGCTTTCCTGGCTAGTCAGAAGGGCAAAGGTAAATAGAGCTCATCTACTAGTAAGTAGAAATCTACAAATGCTGTGAAGAAGGAAGACAAAGATGAGAAAAAATCAGAAAAGCAGAAATTAGTTTGTAAGTATTGTAAAGGAAACGATGATATCATAAAGAATTGTCCAAAACTGGTTGCAAAAGAGGCTGGAATGGTTGTCGCAGAGGCCTCTACACTGAAAACAAAGTCTGCAAATCTTGTGCAGAATGAACAATGGGCATTTACTATTGTTTACAGTTTTGACCCATCTTCTCATGAGCAATGTATGTTTGTAGTAGACTAAGATGTTTGGTATTTTGATAGTGGGGCAACCAAACATATTACCTCACAGCGCAGTTTCTTCACTTCACTTGAGCTTGCCCCTACAGGGAATACTGTCACATGCACCAACAACTCCTCTTATCCTATCATGGGAGTTGGTAAGATCATTCTGAGTACTCCTGATGGTAGTTCTTTCACTTTGTCGGATGCTTTATTTGTGCCAAGGATCAAGAAAATATGTTATCAGTTTCTGCATTAGCCAAGACAGGCTTGATTGTGAAATTTTTTGTTGACAAATGTACAGTTCATGATCTATCAAATGGCGACATGATTATTGCTTCTGGCATTTTATGTCATTGGCTATGTAAGCTCATAGACTATGAAAAATCCATGAATGATTTAGCATGTGCAGTACATGATTCTCAAGCTATGTCAGATGCAAAGCTTTGGCATGCACACTTTGGTGATCTAAATTTTGTTAATTTGCTACGCCTACAGAAATCCGAAATGGTGTCCTCTTTGCCCAAACTTGACACACCTGGAAAACATATATATGAAGGATGTATTTTAGGCAAAATGCAGCATTCCTCCTTTCCAAAAGATGGTTCAGGTCGAGCTACTCAGAAATTGCAGCTTGTTCATAGTGATGTGTGTGGTCTTATGCAGACACCCTCTTTTGGAAACTATCTTTACTTCATGACCTTCATTGATGATTTTTCTAGGCATGCATGGGTATATCCATTGAAAGCAAAGTCCGAAGTGTCCATGTGCTTCAAACAGTTTTTGGTTTTGGCTAAAAATTTGTGAGCATGTAAAATGGGCACCCTCCGTTCTAATCGAGGGGAGGAATATAT
The DNA here is from genome assembly GCA_020310875.1 of Ceratopteris richardii. NCBI lineage: Eukaryota > Viridiplantae > Streptophyta > Polypodiopsida > Polypodiales > Pteridaceae > Ceratopteris > Ceratopteris richardii. The sequence goes on from CM035409.1 coordinate 126,437,980, forward strand.
GCCTTCTGACTTTAATGCATTTCTAGCTAGACGTGGGATAAAACATCAATGTACAGTGTCATATATACCTCAACATAATGGATGTGCTGAGTGAAAGAATAGGTCACTCATGGAGATGGCGAGGTGTATGGTCAAGAGTCAGGCTTTACCACATAGTTTCTTGCTTGGGGTTGTCATGTGTGCAGTATATGTACTTAACAGATGTCCCACTAAGGCACTGAGGTCTATCACTCCATATGAGGCTTGGCATGGTCGCAAGCTATTTCTTGCTCATCCGCGTGTTTTTGGTTGTCTGGCATATGCATTAGTGCTTGAACAACATCGCAGGAAATCAAAAGATAAAGCAGTAAAATGTGTTTTTGTTGGGTACAGTTCTGAAAGCAAAGGCTATCGTCTGTATCATCCACAGACTAATCATATTTTGGTTAGTCGTGATGCTATTTTTGCGAAAGATGCTATTCAGTCCTTACTTTCATGCACGAAGGAGACATCTGTTAGCTCCAAAGACATGTATGATACTTTGCTACCTCTTTTTACAAGTGGACAGTCTAGTGTTGGTCCTAATTAGGCAAATTCTCAACCATTGCAGGTTTCATGTGATAATTTGCATGATGCACTTGTTGAGGAGGCAAAAACTATGCCAAAATCGATAGTGCAAACTTTGCATGATAACAAATTAGATGCACCTCAATCATACCGTACTCGTTCAGGCTCTCATAGTGCCTCTTTTACATCAGATTGCTATGCTATGGCTGCATCTAGTCTCTGTGATGAGACTGAACCTGTTTCGCTTGATGAAGCACGAAATTTTGAACATTGGATGGCTGCAAGCAATCTGAATATGATGCTATCATGAAAAATGGTACCTGGTCTTTATGTGACTTTCCTCCTGACAAGAAGGCCATTGACACTAACTGGGTATACAAGCTGAAGCATAAACCTCATGGAACAGTTCACAGGTGTAAGGCTACGCTTGTTGCAAAGGGTTATGTGCACGAAAGAGGCATTGATTTTGATGAAACCTTTGCACCTACATGCCGAATGACTGCTGTTTGTAGCATCTGTGCTCTTCCAGCTCATCATGGTTGGAATGTACATCAATTGGACATTAAAACAACATTTCGGAATGGTGAATTGCATGAAGAAGTGTATGTTTTTTAGCACCGTGGCTTTGTGCAAAAAGTGCATGAAAACCAGGTGTGCAAGTTAAAGAAGGCATTATATGGTTAAAAGCAAGCACCACGTGCTTGGTATGAAAAGATACATGCCTATTTCATTACACATGGTTTTGAGAACAGTCCAACTGAAAGCACCTTATATGTTAAGCGTGCTAATGATGTGCTTCTGATCATTGTTGTGTATCTTCATGACATGCTTCTCACTAGTCCTCATGAGAAGCATATTGCTGATTTTAAGGTTGATCTCCATGCCTCATTTGAGATGTCACATTTGGGGTATTTGCATCATTATTGGGCATTTAGTTTATGCAAGTTAATGGCATACTAGCTTTGTGTCAAACAAAATATATTAACATATTATTGTAGTGGTTTAGCCTTGAAGACTTTAAACCTATTGCCGCTCCTATGGAGATAGATTAACAATTGAGTCTTCATGGTGTTGGAGATGCATTTGATGTTGTTCTCTATCAGCAAGCTTTCGGATGCTTGATTTACTTATGCATTACTCGGCCAGATATTCAGTTTGTTGTCTCACAGATGAGAAGGTCTATGCATTGCCCAGGTGTCAAGCATTGGCAAGCGGTTAAGTGCATCTTTCGCTACTTGAGTGGTACCCGGCTACTTGGGTTGTTTTATCCCAAGAGGGGATCACTACCGCCAGATTTGCATGCTTTTTTTGACTGTGACTCGGTTGGTTGCTATGACACTCGTGTGCCCACTAGTGGTTTTTGCTTCATGCTTGGTAGCTCATGCATATATTGGCTAAGCAAGAAGCAACCTACTATGGCCACTTCCACTTATGAGGCTGAGTATAGGGAAGCTTTCACAGTGACTGTTGGGTGTGTGTGACTCATACGCCTTATGGCTGATTTGGGTGTTGCTCAGTCTTTTGCCACCACCATCTTCACTGACAGTCAGAGTGCATTGGCAATTGCGAGGAACCCTGTGTTCCATGCTCGCACTAAGCATATTCAGATGCATTATCATTATGTTAAGGAGAGATTCTATGCTGGAGAGATCAACTTGGCATATGTGGCCATGTAAGAGAATATTGCAGACCTTTTCACGAAGGCTTTGCCTAGGGAGAAGTTTGAAGCTTTAGCAAAGCTTTGGGCTTACTTCCTTTTGTGGATTGTTTCCACATAGCTTCGCACTTCCTTATACATGAGTGCCAGCTCCTTGTTCACTGCATCACTCCCAAGGGGGATTTGTTGATATATTTAGGTAATGATATGTGTGAACACACTCCTCTATTCCTCTTCACATTTTCACTCTTTTTCTTTGTTCTTCCTCTTACCACATTGGTTGCACCCACTTCTCTCTTTGTTTTCTTTCCTTCTTATCTCTTCAGCAAGTACAAACCCCCTAACACCTATCAAATGTAAGGTTAGGATTGATAAAAGGTGATACAATCAATATCACCATCTACAAGAAGATAGCTTTCCGCTTATAATTAAAAGCAGGAAATCTTAATCTTGCAATTGAGAGAGAGAGAGAGTACATCTCACCAAGAATAAGTGTGCTGAAGCACTCGTCAAGCTGCATAGTGACAAGTTTACACATGGTTCACAATTGTAGAGTTTTCATAAGTAGCCTTCAATTTCTCCCAAATCTCGAATGCACTGACCAACCCCTTTAAGTCCACTAAAATGTTATTTGATATATCAATCTTCATATATTTGATGGATTCCTTGTTCATAATGGTCCATTCACTTAGGTCATATATTCAAGTTTCACTTGTCTTGAACTTTCACAATCTTTAAGGAAAATAATGACCTACATTCTTTCCTTCCATAGGTCAAAACCATGCCCTTCAAACCTTTTCATCTTAGATCTGTGGGAAAAGATTCAGGCTTGAAAATGAAGGTTTGTCATGGCGAAAGTCTAATAAAACCTGAATTTCACTTCAGCTCTGCTATGAGCCCACCCATGGGCACAATGGCCAGTAAATAGGTTGTTATATGAGGAGAGAGAAAGTAAAGCGAGAAAGGTTTGCACAAAAATTGGGGAGGTCCTAAATAAATTGCACATACAAAATTTGAAGAAGTCACCTTTGAGATGAGGTGATCTTCATTCTATTAAAATAAGTGGTTTGGTAACTTGGCCAAGCATGAACACGCAAAAGGCCATAAGCAACTAAGAAACAAATAAACGTCCGTACCTCCCGATTTCAAAGTAACTACAAACTATCTCGATGTATTCAAGTGTGACTGCTA
>CM035409.1:126448873-126458873 GCA_020310875.1 Ceratopteris richardii
ACATGAAAAAGTGTATGTATTTCAGCCCCATAGTTTTGTGCAAAAAGAGCATCAAAACAAGGTACGCAAGTCGAAAAAGGCACATTGTATGGATTGACACAAGTGCCATGTGCTTGGTATGAAAAGATATACGCCTACTTGCTAGCACATGGATTTGAAAACAGTCCAACTGAGAGCACCTTATATGCTAAGTGTGCAGACATTGTAATTCTGATCATTGTTGTATATGTTGATGATATGCTGCTCACTGGCCCTAATGAGAAGCCTATTGCTAAATTTAAGGCTGATTTGCATACCTCTATTGAGATGTCAGGTTCGGGGTGTTTGCATCATTATTTGGGCATTCAGTTTGTGCAAGTTGATGGGGAATAGCATGGTGCCAAACAAAATACATTGACACATTATTGCCGCGTTCTCGTGTTGAAGATTGCTAACCTACTGCCACTCCCATGGAGATAGGTTTACGATTGAGTCTCCATGATGCTCGAGATGCATTCAATGTTGTTCTCTATCAACATGTTGTCGGATGTTTGATTTATGTATGCATAACCCAGCCTAATATGTAGTTTGCTGCCTCTCAGATGCGCAGGTTCATGCATCGGTCATGTGTCAAGCATTGGCAGGCGGTTAAGCGTATCTTTTCCTACTTGAGTGGTACCCAACTACTTAGATTGTTTTATCCCAAGGGGAGATCATTACCCGACTCTCTGTTGGAAAAATCAGTTTGGCTTATGTGCCCACAAAGGATAATGTTGTAGACCTTTTCACGAAGGCTCTGCCTAGAGAAAGGTTTCAAGCTTTTTGCAAAGCTTTGGGTTACTTCCTTTCGTGGATTGATTTCATTCCACATAGCTTGGCACTTCCTTATACATGAGTGCCAGCTCCTTGTTATGCACATCATACCCAGGGAAGATTTGTTCGTATATTTCGGTAGTGATATGTGAACACACTTAGGACCTCCATGCACTTTTTTCCCTCTTTAGGAGATCCCCCCCCCCCCCCCCCCCGGGGCTTGTATATACGTCCCAAGGAGAATTTGGAAGCTTTTCACAAAGCTTTGGGCTTACTTCCTTTCATAGATTGATTTTTATTCCACATAACTTGGCACTTCATTATACATGAGAGCCAACTCCCCGTTCACCGCATCACTCCCAACGGGGGATTTGTTGATATATTTCCATAGTACACCTATGACTATCGGGATATTTTTTCCCTTTTTAGGAGGGTTTTTTCTCGGCTTGTATACACACCCATAACCCTATCAGGTCAATTATTTTTTGTACATTCACTTGGCAATACACTCAATGTTGTGTTTTTCTCCAAGCTGCTTCTTCTTCCTTGTGTTATTTGTGGGCTTCTATAGTCCTCAAACTCCAACAATTTCAAGACATATTTTCAAAAACAAGAACAAATCTCAATTACTTCAATCGCAAATTTGTAGAGCCTTCGTATGAAAAGATTCAACAAGAGGAAGACAACTTCGAATACTTCAGAAGAAAATTCTACCTCTATGTTGAATCACTTGATAAGATGTTTGAGATAATGCCCATCAAGATGGCTGACATATACTCAAGCCATCATTAGCTAATCAAGATTTTGCAAAATTTTAAGGAAATTGGACCTTGAATTAGCATTCGAGCATATCATCTTCTAACTCAAACCTTCTTTCATTCACTGTAATAGAACTTGACATGCCTCACATATGCCACCTTGGTTGAGTCATTCCTTAGACACCTCAACAATATACACCAAAACATATGGGAACTACATGGAGCGCGACCCCAAGAACCAAATATCCTAGGAACTCTTAAGATTGGTTTTCTCTTGAACTTTCACCAAACCTGTGGGGTTGGAACTTCCAAGCTTGACACCATACATGATAGAAGGATTTCGAAGCATGGAATTCAACCTTGCAAAATCCAACTTCAAACCTTTGAGCCTCCACTGACAAGATAATTATGGTTGACATGAAACATTACACATATTCTTAGTTTTCAAAAATGGTGCAATTTTTATTAAATAAAAATGATCTAAACTTCGATCGTGATTTAAATCGCTATTCTTTTTTTGGTGGGTTTGTTGTGGTCGACCAACATTCAAGTCGTACATGAGTGAAGACTTGGTTTGTGGGCGTATTTTTTACATGCATATTCTTTGCCTTCTCTTGCTATCACCCTTGCTCACTTGAGAGAGAGAAAAAGCATCAATTTCAGCATTCTCCAAGTTCTTTCGGGTCTTGATAGAGTGAGAGGAAGAGATTTCTTCCCGGGGGGGAAGAGAGAGAGAGAGAGAGAGAGAGAGAGAGAGAGAGAGGAGTGAGGGAGAGAGAGAGAGAGAGAGGGAGAAAGAGAGACACAAAGAGAGAGAGAGAGAGAGATTTCATCCTTGAAGCCTAAGAGAGAGAAAGAAAGGGGAGGAAGAGAGAGAGAGAGAGGGGGGGAGGGGAGGAAGGGAGAAACTTCAATCCTTGCTTACGAGAGAGAGAGAGAGAGAAAGAGAGAGAGAGAGAGGCTTCAATCCTTTTGTGTGTGTGTGTGTGAGAGAGAGAGAGAGAGAGAGAGAGATTTCAACCATTTATTCTAGTAGCCTAGGCTTTGTTGGTTCTTAAGACCCACAATCAATATAGAGAGAGAGTATAGAGAGAGGATAGAGAGAGACAATGTACACATATCGAGTTAAATTAGCTCCAAAAACAAAACCCTAATATTTCAAAATACTTACAAAAGATTGCTTCTCCAAAAATCCAAGTGTAGGAGCTTGAGATGTTATAGTACAAGATGGATATGATTGCATAAAAGCATTTCTTTATATAGATGTTGAGAGAGCTTAAGCCACAAAAAAACGTAATAAATCGGCCAAAAAGCAGTTACCTGCAAATCATAATACAAAGAGAGTTTTAAAAATGAGTTTTAAAAGCGGGTTTTAAAACGTTTAGTACGTAGGGTACTAAAAAAAAATGGAAATTAAAAAAGAGTATTATATTTTGTCGCAACATTTCAAATTTATTTTTTTCATAATCCATGAATAATGCATATCTAGCATTCATTTACATATCTAGTGCTAAAAACACGTAAAATACTTAATCTACTACCAGTACTGTGATCTAGCGTTAGGAAGGCCCAAAATGAATTTCGTTAAATTAACCAAAAAATGAGAATGAAATCTTAAACAAAGGATTGATGAGCTTAAAGCCCCACATAAAACACATTAAAACTCCTAAGATTACTATAACAAATTCCAATTTTGGAGCCAACGGAAGAAACTAAAAGTGATAGACTCCAGGATGGATAAAAACAATGTGAATAATTTAATGATCTCCTTGCTAAATGAAATATCTTTTGGAATCAAAATAGGAAGTTTTTTCTGAACCAGATAGGAGGGACTTTTGGTTCAGAATTTGGTAGAGAAGGAAAGAAAAAGACACTAGAGGAAATGCCTACTCCTATATTAGAAAAAATGAGAGATTTTGACGTTCTACTTGTGGACTTGGACTAGAAAGATCTACAAATTGTGAGGAATCTAGTATATGGGACAATGAGATAAAAATCTCTAGATTTGATTTCCTATCTCAAGATGTACTGAAGGAGGCACATAGTCTAATTCGACTACAAACTAAATGGGATAATCTTATAGATTCTCATTCCGTTTATGATTACCTTGTGAGAAACATACATAGTCATAATTGTGTTCATGAAGCAAAAATAAAAGTTGAAGATCTTAAAAAAAAAAATCCCAAAAAACATATTAAGATGTTCGGAACGTCCGAACGTCCTAAATGTTTTTTATTTTGCAAAAAAAAAACGCGTTTTTTTTACTATGCTTCAAATTACGGTGAAACAACCGGAAATGATTTTCTTTTGTTTTTTTTATGATTTTTTAACGCTTTTTTATGCTTTTGACTAATCAAATCAGAGCCATTGGATTTATATGCTTTTTGAGCTTTAGATCTTGATGCTTGATTTCAAAATTGATGAAAAGCATCTTTTGATCTAGGTTTACCCTTTGACCTAGCAAATGTGCCCCAAATTTTGCACATGATATATCATTGGATAGCTCTTGAGTAGCGCTTTCCAAATAACTAATAAAACATTTCTGCATATTTTGACCAAAGTTGACCTTTTGTTAGCCAACCTTTGACCGCAAAATTTCTGTAAAATAAGGATGACCCTCTTGTGGAAGGTTCATTTCCAACAATCCCCTCCTAACATGACACAAGGGCAATATGTCAAGCTAGGTATATACTATTGATTGACAAAAAGTGTTGTTGCTAGTTGAAAAGAATGTTGTTGTAGGTACCTGTAAAGATCATGCCAATGTCCATGCACATGAAGACCACTGCATACCACAAATAAAAGGAAAACTCAAAAATTTTCCCATACTCTTCTCAACCAAGTACTACTTGGAAGGATACAGAAAGATATGGGAAAGCAAAAGATAGCATATAGACTTGAACACACTTTGTCAACTATAGAGGTTGATCAGGCCTTTCTAATCAAGATCATATGTCTTTATCTATACCTATCCACAAATGAAAATATAAAAACAAGATGATATGGTTTAACATGAATAGATGATGGATGAAGAAGTTTCAACATCTGCTCCACCAATGTCATCTTGGTCATCTTCTTTTGCTCTCTTTGCTTCATCATCTTTCTTCTTGAAACAAAACTCTGTCTTATGTGTCTTTCCACCACAAATTTTTGCATGGTTGATAATAAAACAATATGCCTCTTTGTGGTTTGTTCTTCCATAATGTTTGTATTTCCTAAATTTCTGACTTTTGCTTTGTAAGAACTTCCGTTGAAATTCTCTTCAGCCCTTAATCTCTTTTCCTACTTTTGGATTGTCTTCATTAATCTATAAAGATTCGGATTTGTTTTGTTCTGTAGAATCGTGACAATCATATTGTATGTAGGAGGTAGACTTTTCAAAAGAACTCAAACTTCACTTTGTTCTGAAATTGGATTATTCATCCCAGCAAACTATGCTAGGCAGCTTTTGGACTTGTTCAAATGCTCTGTCAATGATGTTGAGCCCTTCATTTCTAATTGGAAGAAGGATATAAGAAGTGATATAAGAGATTGTTGTGTCGTTGTGCCTAATAGTCTTTCTAACTTTATCCATGCTTCTCCTTAACTTTTATTCCAGTAAGATGATGGATGAATTCATTACTTAGTCCCATACCTATAGTTGACAAAGCTTTTCTTTTTCTTGACAAAGCCTCTACACTTGATCCTTGATCTACAAGTAATGTGGTAGCCCCTCCTGCTTAGGTACTTTCTCCTCCACTAGATAATGATGATGAGGCAGCACTTTGAGCTTGTTGAGCTTGGTTCATATAGTAGTCTTGCGCAGCTTTTGTGAATAGTCCAATACCTCCAAGTTCGAGTCTTTTGACTTCAACTTCAACTTCATCCCATAGGTCAATGATTATGAGATAATATTGGAGCCTTGTTTGCCAAGTGTGAAAATTATCACTGCTTCTCCAAACATCTAAAAGTAGGAGCAGAGATGCTATAGTACAAGGTGAATATGATTGCATATGAGCATCTCTTTATATAGATGTTGAGAGAATGTCAAAAGCTACAAAAAAACGTTAAACAACGACCAAAAAACAACCACCTGTGAATTGCAACTGCAAGAGCCGAAATCCATTTTCTTGGTTTTTTTAAAGATTTTTTCAATTGCTTTTTTATGCTTTTGACTAACCAAATCAGAGCCATTGGATTTATATGCGTTTTGAGCTTTGGGTCTTGACCCTTTATTTCAAAATCGATGAAAAGCAAGTTTTGATCTGAAAATAAGGTTTGCCCTTTGACCTTGCAAATTTGCTCCAAATTTTGCAAATGATATATCATTGGATAGCTCTTAACTAGCACTTTATAACTATGTAATTTAAAAATTCTGCATATTTTGACCAAAGTTGACCTTCTGTTGACCAGCCTTTGACCTTGAATTTTTTGTAAAATAAGGATGACCCTCTTGTGGAAGGTTCATTTCCAACAAGCTTTAGCCTTTAATACCTACTCCCTTTGGTTCAACTTTCAATTTTCTATCATCATGGGAAGGATTCCAGATACTATTTACAACAAGTGAACGAGATTGGTAAGAATTCTTGACACAGAAGTTACTGTATGGGAATCTACAAAGCCATTTAATCTCGTACCAAGGCTATCTCCTTGGATTGAAAGATGGAGGCATTGGAAAATGCACTTCTATAAATCTAAGGATAATTGACGAGCTAATGCCTCAACTTTAATTGAGCCAAGGGATAGGTAATCTGCCATATGTTTCATCCTCACACACCAATGAGGATCAAACAGATCCCATTGATGATATTACAATTTACCCCTAATGCATCGAAAATGTTATAGACAAAAAACATGAGCTCAATGACATCTCCGCAAACCTTTGAACCAAGACTCTATAGACTATACTTATGAGAGCTAATTGTGAGGGTTGGAATCCAAAAGCAATCAATGAATGAGGCAACTTAAGATAACCAAATGTGGTATCCCATTCAATGTGACAAACACTTTCGCATGGAACTTGGAAGAGGGCCATGAAGGTGGTTAATAGAATTGAGGTTCCTTGGTGGGTCCATCCAAACAACTACATACCTCTGATCTCTCTTAAAAAAAAAGGGTTAATTGAGACAAAGAAGTTCGTGAGGGCATCATGGGAAAAATATGAACGCTCGATCTTATGTGATGGTTGATTTGACATTCATAAGAGGAATGTGTATAACATTGTTGTTTCCTTGCATACCTTATTCTACACTCTTGCAAGGGCACAATGTTCTTACATGCTATATCTGTACATGCACATGACATGGTGGTTACTAGGGCGTATGATTGAAGAGACCCATCGCAAAATCATGTACACCTTGTGCATATCATATAGCTTAGATTTGCTCATGGAAGACAGGGAAATTCCATGGGTAAAAACCTTTCTAGGTAAGGCCAAATTCATAGTGACGTTTGTCACTAAGTACTAAACATTTACCATGCGCACTCTTTAGATTTTCAAAAACCTTCTCTCCCATGCTTTTGTCATATGTACATAGCCCTTGATAGAGTCTTGGGAGTAAGAAAGGGTATTTTACACACAATTATGGCAAAAGAAATACCAAGTACCAAATATTAGAGGTGCGAATAGTCTCTTCATGAAGTTCTCGTCATTCATCATGGGAGATGATGAGCTTTGATCAAAGCGAGAGATTTTGGTAGTTGCTATAAAACCTTTGTATACCATGCTTGGCATTATAGATATGGAGGGAAGCACACATGGCCAAAAGGAGAGATTTTGGTAGTTGCTATACAACATTTGTATATCATGCTTGGCATTATAGATAAGGAGGGTAGCACACATGGCAATGTATCAAGGCAGTCCAGTGTGTTCGGTGTGTTCAATTCGGTGCGCGTAAGGTGCAAGGACCGAATGGGATCCCAAGGTAAGGTGCGTAAGGTGCATTGTTACAAATACACAAATACCCAAAAGATGTATTATATACATATATTATGACACCACCGAGCCTCCCCTCCCTATGCATATCATATTTGTACATCACCTACTGAGAATGTAGAGTGCATACCCATAGCACCCTATACCCTTGATGCCAGCTTTTATCCACTCCTTTTATATTCTGTTTTGTACCCACATTTTATTTTCCTTTTGGGATCACAGTGGATTGGATCATACTGATGTATATGTTTCGTCTCATAGGCCGATTTTGGTCTCTAATAGACGTTAAAAATCTCTCTCTCTCTCTCTCTCTCTCTCTCTCTCTCTCTCTCTCTCTCTCTCTCTCTCTCTCTCTCTCTCTCTCTCTCTCTCTCTCTCTCTCTCTCTCTCTCTCTCTCTCTCTCTCTCTCTCTCTCTCTATATATATATATATATATATATATATATATATCTCTCTAGAGGACATTCGGGTGACTGTCAAGAAGGAGTGTATGGAGGTGGTGCAGAACGAGCTTGAGACTTCTGACTAAGAAAGATGGATGGGTCGAGGTTGTCAAAAAGAACCTTCGACAGGAGGCAAAGAAGAACAACCACCATGAGGAGATCCACATAGTGCATACCACCATTGAGGAGGAGCGGATGCGACAGGCCCGCAGGCTCAATGTTCGCGTCTCCGGCCTCACAGAGACAGACGGATCACCAGAGTAGGACGGGCGTCGCTTGTGCACATTACTTGGATACTGCGCGGATGAGCCTCTCCCTTTCACCAGAGTATGGAGAGCAGGACGGGACACCACACGGAGAAGAGCACTTATCCTTCAGTTCTCAGATGAGGCAAGGAGGAGAGACTTTCTCAGACGACGGGCGGTACTACGCACTACACCGGGCACCCCCATCTATTTGGATGACGACCTCACACGGATGCAGGTAGAGCACAGACGGGCATGCATGCCACGTGTCCTCCAGGCCAGACGAGAGGGACATCGTGCCCTCTACAGAGACGGTCGGATCATCATTGATGGACGGCCCATTGACTAGGGATTCACGGCCTATGAGACAGCACACCAGGAGGTGCACATTACAGTCTGGAACTGCAATGGATCTTTATGGACACATCCAGGGCGCCTCGAGGAGGTGATGGAGGGCAGAGACATTATCTTCTTGACAGAGACACACGAGAGCCCGGGGAGGAGCCTACCGAGGATTGAGGGCTATATGTGGGAGTCAGCTCACCGCCGCCAGATGAGACAGCACACCACACGGGGATCAGGAGGAGTAGCCGTGCTCTATAGACAGTCGTTACAACACAGGGTACAGGTGGTAGCCAGAGACCCAGCGGCACGTTTCATGTGGATACGCTTGCAGCTATCAGAGGAGAGAGCAGCGTACTTCGCCGTATGCTATATTGCACCCATTGGTTCACGCTTCACACATTCCCCTGAGCAGCTATCAGGAGGGGAGGGACCAGACACCACATCGCCATATGACTACCTCAGTGACACGATTATGGAGTATACCGGGATGGGTGAAGTCTTCCTTGTAGGAGACTTCAATGCCCGCACTCAGAGCCACCAGTGTGATATCTACGACTTTGACGACCCTGAGATGCTTCGTACCATAGAGGACATGCCTACACTCAGAGCCTCAGCCGACACCGCCACACCCACCTTATATGGCCGACACTTACTCCAGATGGGAGCAGCACACCGTCTCGTTATATATAATGGGATGGAGAGCTGCCCACCTCGCGCGGTCTCACCTGCATTCCACCCATGACACCACAGGGGGGCAGTGTGGTAGACTATGTTATCGGACCTCCGGAGGAGACACATCTGATCACCTCATTCACTATCCCACCCTTACCGATTGGAGCTGATCACGCATATCTTGCCCTATCCATTCGCGGCTCACCATGCATACCCCACCCCGTCACCATACAGCCACGAGCCCGTACCACCATTCACTTTAGACATGAGCTAGCACATATCTATAGTTCCCATGTTCGAGAGCACATCTACTCCCTTGATCCCTCTGCCTCCTTGGACACCCTCACCGCCCACTTCTCCTCGATCCTCCATACATCCGCTACTCTCAGCTTCCCATACACCACCCACAGCACTGCACATCCGACACGGCTGGGGCATACACCCCAGAATAGATGGTACGATGAGGAGTGTAGGCGACTCTACCGACATCTCAGAGCACAGAGTATCTTGGGATCCATCACAGAGAGGGAGGCACGATGACAGATGCGAGCCCTCACACGCCAGAAGCGGCGAGCTTTCGAGGAGCGACAGGAGGCAGAGTTGATCGACCTTCTCATGAGTAGGGATTGTGCCACCACATGGAGGGCACTACGTGAGCCACGTCCACCTACACCCATAGCAGATCCTTCGACTTGGCACACCTACGCCCAGAGGTTACCACCATTACCGATTCCTTCCACACCGCGTCCGGTGATATCCACCCTCTTCACAGTAGGCATGGTACGACAGGCCATCCATAGGCTACAGCATGGCCGTTCTGCAGACCACAC
>CM035409.1:126473873-126481373 GCA_020310875.1 Ceratopteris richardii
CCCAAACAAAGGAATGAAAGTGTCGCGCAGAGATATCAACAAGTGCTGATTTTTTCATATTAATAAATAAGCCCAATGCATTAGAGAAAGGCTTTAATATAGAAATAATATTCTGAACATTTTCATGCTCTACTGTAGCAAAGATAAACGTATCATCCGCAAATCCAACGGCGATTTGCTGAGTTCCAAAAATTGACCAGCTTCCACGGGAAAACATATTACTGTCTACAAATACCACTTCAAAAACTTTGGCAATATATATCTAGTAGGATATATATATATATATATATATATATATATATGTGTGTGTGTGTGTGTGTGTGTGTGTGTGTGTGTGTATATATATATATGTGTATATACATATATATTTACACATACACACACACACACACGAGAAGAAAGAGAGTGAGGAAATTCCCCTTACTTCTACCACCATAGGTAGGAGGTACGTAGATAAGGATTAGGTTCCTTCATTTGCAAATGATGATGAAGATGGTGGCAATGATGTCAATGACTAAGGTGATGGTGGGAACGGCCATGATATGGGAGATAAAAAGATTGGCCCTAATGATGAGTGAGAGTTTCCGAGATCCTAGCATAAATTTCCATGATTGTTTTGATGATTTGATGGGCTATGACTAGCCATTTGTCTATTAGTTTTTCTTTTTTCTTTTGTATGAATCTATAAACGATGCAATTTTATTTGTTTTCAAGACTATTTTGTGCATACATGAAATCTATCATGTGTTTAACTCTTTTTTAGTTTTTATTAAATACAATGTTTGAATGAACTCATCATACTTGAGAAGTTGAATCCCAATCAATACAGCCATGGCCACGTGACAAAAATACAGAATTTTGTACCCAAAGATGGACTTTTGTACCAAAAGGGTCTAATGATGATCTTTGTAAGAACAAAGACCGAATACCTATATTTTGCATGTCAATAGATATGAGAATAAAGGGAGACTTTCATAGGAGGTCGATGGTAAACATTAGTGAAGTCCAAAGTTCTAGTGATAATCATCATCAAGAGAGAACGCATATCTTCATAGGTGCACATTATCCGAACTAAAGATAAGAAACACAACAGAAATACATTAGTAAAAAGAAAATATAACAATAACAAATTGTACAAAAGAATATGTTCAAGAAAAATCTTTTAAAAAATATACTTTTTAGAGAGAAATTCCAAAAAGAAAAAGTATAACATAATATAGATATAAATAAGTAATTTAATTCAAAAAGATCATCTTTAAAAAAAAAAAACAAAAATAAATTGAAGGAAAAAAAAAAAAAAGAAAATATCAAGAGCCAACTCAACCATGACCCAAAAAAAAAATTGCACTTGAAAATTAAAAAGTAATAAGTGCTTAGAATAATTAAAATGAACATAAAATAAAGTTTCTTGTTCAATATTTAAAGTATGTAAATATGAATAAATAAACAATTATCTTTCAAAACAAAAAAAACTAAAATATAAACATGAATAAATTTTTAAGATTCAAAATTTAAGGAAAAACAGGGCACACACACGCTCTTTGTTTTGCCTACCTGACAAGATTAAAAAATTCCCCTCTTTTATTGAGCTTATGGATGATCCATTTGAACCACTGAATGGCAAAGAACCATAAATAAACGTGTTATGGAGTAGGAAAAGCCTTACCTTTGTCAGAATTTTCCTGAATGAATAACCTTTTTAAACAAGCAAAGAGACTAATTGACAAGATTTGAACAAAGAGTCAGCAGTGCTCACTTAATCAAGTGAGCCTTTCGCCTCTCATGAGGGGGTGTGTCCTCACGATTACATGATGAGATGTTAAAAACGAGCTCCCTTTGGGGAATCGTTGGCCTTGGGGCACTCTTGATGAACAATGTCGGCAGTGCCAAGGGCTGTGTTCGCTGTGACCAGGTCGACTTCAGTTGAAACCAATCTCCTCGTTTTGCCTTAGGGCTGTTCTTTCCCAATTCCTACCCTTCACGGGCCTTTGCTTTCTATCATTCCTAATAGGTGCTAGGCATTCAACCCCTGCTTGTGTGGGATTTGGGGGGTCCCATGGGTGCTAGGCCCTTAACAGTTGTACTTTCAATTAGTCCACGTGATCAGAAAGAGTAGATAAGATCAAACTTCCCTTTTATTTTAGATTTGAACAAATAAAAAATACATACAAATGAGAGCAAACAACATCAGCCTTTAATATTTGATTAAAAAATATTTGAGTTTAAAATTTCACCTTCGTTTTATAGGTCCAGAATTTTCCCCAATTGCACACACCCTCGAAAATTTAGCACAGAAATTTTACCCAGGTAAAATGTGGTTGTGCTTTTTAACTCTAGCTAGTTTTGGAATGGGTTTTTACTAAGCTTAGAGGCATCTATGTGCCTATAAATCCTGATGCATCCAATGCATCAGTCCATTAATAAATCCGTCTTTGTGTGGGCATCAGCTACTATTACATGAGGTGCACAATAAGTGTTTAGAACAGAACAGATCATAGAAGTTCTCTGGAGTTTTCTGCATCAATTCTATACCTATATGCATACTTTAGGCTACATCTGCCGGTTGGTTTTCACCACTGCTGGTTGTATTACTTCATGTTTATATAATTCAGCTACTTCCTGCTGTTGTGCTATCAGTGCTGATTTGATTGGAATACTATGCTGCTTTTGTTATTGTTCTCTCTTATCTGCTGGACAATTTCAGTGCATATCTGTTGATACTGTTATCATGTGCTGATGTCATGCGATGCTATAAGTGTGACCTAAGCCTAAGTATTTGTACATCCTCGATGCTCCCATTGTAACAAAGAATGTGGCTAAGACTGAGGAAGAACTCGTGGACCTGGGACCCTCCCTGATCCCACTCCAGTTACTATATGTCTATGCACATGCTTATTCAATCATAATGGATGGAGGGATTTCCCCACAATGATGGTATCATGATATCACACTAAATGTTTCAAAGTGGTTGAGCCCCAGCTGTGATGCTTTGATGTAAGAAACGAAATTGAAAGTCTTTTTTCCTTGCTTTTGCAAAACAGAGATAAGGAAAAGGTGCAAGTGAGCTGGGAAAAAGGGGAGTTCTCATAAACAAAAGTAAAGGAAAGATTCTCTAAGCAACCAAAAACAAAGTCCAATAAAGTATTTCAAATACTAAACTTTGGAAACTGTAAAGAATAATGCAAATAAAATAATCCTCTGATAAAATAAAAAGTAAAACACAAAAGAATAAAAAAATTGGGAGAAGGAAGGAGTTAAAATTAATTTATGACTTTTTGAAATCTTCGTTTGCTGAAATCCTTGTTCTCTCTTTCTATTTCTCTTTCCTTTAATTGTCTTTGAAAAGAACAGCCTGGAAACACTAGAACATTATTGCATCACACCTTATGCCCCTGTATTTCTGTGACCATTTTAACTTCCGCGAAGGAGCATCTCTGTCATCCAAGATCCCAAGATGAACACTGCACAGTCTCTAAACATAAGCACAATGCTTTCAAAAGTGGACCTGACCTCTGCAGAGAGCTTCAATATGCATGGTTGACGATGAAATAGATGAAGAATGTGTTAAACTTAATGGGACCCATTCATATGGAAGGCCTGATATCTTTTGTTGCTTTGATTATGCAATGACTTTTGGGTTACCCTCAAGTCCTTTCATTACCAGTACATACACAATAGCTAATTTTTCAGTGAAGTATTATCTCCTCATTTGTAACTTGTTGTGTTGCCTTTTTTTTCTCAAGCTTGAAGCATTCGACTATATTTATCATAAACATTTGTGATTTACATCAAAATTTGAAAATTTAGACTTCATTATATTGAAGTATAGATCAGATGTTTCCTATGAAATGCCCTTTCGGTGTTCCAGATTGCTTTATTCTTTGAACTACATTATCTTGTTTTGTTATGTTTTGTGCAACACATTATCTACCACATATTGGCCACGCATATATTTACTGGATAAAGGACAAATAGGTGAAAGAGGGAGAATGGAAAAAGACTCATAAATAATGCTAACTTTATAGAAATTGGGAACCTGGATACATGCGAAACAGAGCTCCAGTATAGTCTACCACGAAAGGAGCAGCAGCAATTGTCTAAACACCACAGAAAAAATAAATAAATAAATAGACTTGCAATTTTTCAAATGATATTAAATCAAGCAGCTAAAAAGATTTTAAAAACACAGGTTCTGGTTTCTTCAATGTTACAGAAAAACTATGTCATCAGATGCAGCCTGTATTCACTATGTTGAAATAACATTATACCTATCTTGAGTGATCAGGTCCTTGAATACTTTTGCAGTCAATGTGACCATGTTAGAGCATGCATGTACATGCATGGGCATGTGGGAAGAAGGAGAAAAAAACAATACATGAACACAACGTGCTAGCCAACACGCTGCTAAAATCTGGCAGCCACAGGCCTTTTATCAATCTGAATCCCACAAAGACTAATCCCTTGGTGCATGGCATGAACAAGGTTCTAAAAATACTAAATTAACTTGTCATTTAAATATTTCCTGAAAAAGAAAAATTTTTAAATTAAATATTAAGAAGACTATAGATGGCCATACAGGTTTGAGAGTAAATCGAACATATGATACATATGACAAGACCTTGGAGTATTCTCGTGTCCGGATATAAAAGACAGGAAGAAACTGTGATAGAAAGCGGTAGTGCAAATCTTTGCTAGGGAAACCAAAGAGACCCAAGTCAGCCCTGCAAAAACAAAAACAAGTTAGCATACACTTTGATATTGTGGTGATTCCCAACAGGAACATATTCCTACAAAGACATATTCTGGTCAAACGAGATCTATCACATGTTAAACACTCTAAAAAGTGAAAACTTTCATCGTTCTTGCCACATCTAGTATATTTTCCCTCTCATGGATAAGCTGTAAAAAATTTACCTTGAAATCATTATTATCACAATTGTATGTGCACTAAATATATACAAAGTTTAGATGTTCTACACTTTCTGCTCAGCCTGAGGATGGGACAATGAGATATGAGAGAGAGAGAGAGAGAGAGAGAGAGAGATGGCTGACAGGTAGCATATCCTGAAGAAGTTGACACACTGTTCAGAATTAAAAAAGCATAGGAGTAAGAGAGAAAAAAGAGAGTCCACATAATGATGTAGGATAACAGGACAGGAGTGCCGCATCCATGGGAAAGTATGTGAGATCACACTAATAGATGAGGTTTACCTTGGATGAGAGGCCAGCACGTAGAATCCCATGAATCTATGGGGATCTATCATGCGACTGATGAAATAGCAAATATTATGGGCAACCAATTCTTTAACCATTATGGGATGTCATAGGGTATAATGATGAGGTAGATGACCATGAGATACACTAACTGTTACGCCCCCAAACCCAAAGGACATCAGAATGAGTGCCTGTAGTTAAGTGTCCTGCCAAGTGAATGCTTGTGCAGAATGAACTGGGCCACCTCCTCAAAGTGAGTCTATAAATAGTACCTACGGGATCATTTGTGAGACATTCCTCACATGAGACACTTGGACTCTTGCCCCTTTGGTAGAGCCTCATCACCCATATTGGTGGGGGACTGGTGGTATGTTACACTAGTCTCTTTGGAGGTTGCTGCCCTCTTGGCTGCAGCCTTGCATGCTCGGAGGTGAGCCCATCATGGCTCTACAACCAGGACGTGAGTCTGATGTCCACCCTTGTGTTGTTTATGAATATAGCTTGTGTCTTGACCTTCCAGCAGGGAGGATCCCTTTACATGCTTCTCACCTTCTTGCATGGGGTGGTATAGGACACTTTCAACAGGAAGAAGGATCAAGAGGAGCACATGCAAGCCGGTGGTTGGAAAGTATGGTTAACCTTCCCACCTTATTTGTGATTTCTATGGAATTAGGGGCTGGATAACTGGCACCCTTCACCCTTGCCTTTGAACCCCATGGCTTTTACCTTCCTACTGCAGAAAGAAGGGGGGTACCCCATGATTGAAGTTAGGAGTGAGCATGGAACGAAAGGGGAGCTGTGTGGAGCAGCGCCCCATAGTGGAGGGAGGAAGGCCATGTGATTTCAGGCTGTTTTAAGCCTGTACACTTTTGAATAATTGGGGGCGAAGAAGATTTGTGAGGTGCAGCCTGAGGAAAAATGGGCCAAAAGCTGCAACAATGGTGCCTCTTGATTGGATGATCCCTTAGGGGGCTGGAAACAAGGAAAAGAACGGCTTGAATGCCCCCAATGATGGGCTGGATGCAGTTTATGCAGGGATGCACAGAGGCAGCAGGCACGACGCACCAGGTATGAAGAACAGCATGGTAGAGGATTTCAACCCCCAAACGGGGGGGAAGCAAAGCCAGCCCAGCCTCCCCTTGAAAGAAGTTGATCCCGGCACATAGCTCCCACATGCCTACAGGGGGCCCTCTCTTAATCCAGTCCATGCATGGTGTAGCTCCTCCCCTATCATTGGTGGTGGTTTCTCATCGTAGAGGAGCATGTGGTGTGCTGGACGGTGCAAACACAAGAAGGCAGGCCTTCTTTTTTCTATTTGTCTTTGTCCCTTGGGCAGCAAGGAACGAAAAAAGATGGTCCAATCATTAATTCACATGTGGCAGTCGTGTGGTAATTATCTAGTGATCCAACTCATCAAATTTTGATGCATGTAATCTCCACCATACATCTGATGTGTGCAAGATAAAATTAGAAAGTTATAAAAACTTCCTGATTCAATTCAGAAGCTGAATGAAAATAAGGAGGTAGAAGGATACTAATTTTAGACATCTATGTGAGGGAATAGAGCATCATCTTCTCTTCATCATGGAATAGCACCCTTTTCCCGAGCTAGCACATAGAGAAAGAACCTCTCTTTCAAACCTCAGCGGCGGCCAGCCTCTACCATTGACCCTCATCCATTCCACCACCTCCATCATGGACAAGATTCCACAGCCCCTTATTTCACAGCCATTAGTATTAACTAGCTCGGCTCAGCCAATGGATGGTATGATGACTTCCATACCCTACCCACAAGCACGCGCTACACCTCGGAAGGGGTCTTCTTCCTTTGCACTTGCTTGGATGCAAGGTTTATGAATTATGAACTCCGATCTGGATTTCATTCAATGAGTCATGGGGGTTATCCATCACCTGGTGGAGTCATTTGCCTAGATTTGAGCATATTCATGGTGTGTTGGAGATGAGGGGCACACATACACTCACTATTCTGTTGGATGGTAAGTGATAGGGTGAGATCCTGGGCGCATATTCAGAGTATTCCTAGGAACATGGGCATTAACCCAACTCCTAAAGGATCTATCAGATCTTATATCGGCCCAAATAGAATGGGGATGCCCAAGGAGTGCTTCTTCAAGGTACTCTGCAGATCCACTGGGTGTGACTGTAGATGTATGTTAGATTGTTCATGATGTTGCCTTGACAAGGAAACCTTTGGCGAAGGTTATGCCTACAAAGGTTGGACTGCAGCTAGAAAGTCAAGGAAACCTATGTTGAGGGCTATGCCTG
>CM035409.1:126483873-126491373 GCA_020310875.1 Ceratopteris richardii
ACTGCCACTTACCTCTTAGCTCATAAACAGGTTACCATCTAAGTCACTTGATGGTATGACACCCTATGAAGCATGGCATGGTAAGAGACCATCATTAGATCACTGCAAAATATTTGGATGTGTAGCATATGTGCACATTCCTTCTCAGATAAGAGGTAAGCTAGACCCAAAGGCTGAAAAATGCATTTTTATTGGGTATGATTTAAATCAAAAAGGTTACAGGTTTTATAATCCTAGCAATAAGGGATTTATGGTAAGCAAAGATGTGATCTTTGATGAAAATGATTCTTGGTATGAGAATGAATGCAGGAAGGTTAAACATGATTTGGAAGAGGAATTTCCAAAACTTGCAAAGGAGGAACCTACTCAGAATGAAGACTCAAGTTCAGATGATGAAGACACTATCAACCTTGAAGAATTCAAGGCATGGAAGTCAAAGGGCAAAATGAAGATGAAGAAGCTTGAAGACATACCTGAATCTTCAACTCAATCAATCAGAAGATCTCAAAGAGAAAGCAAAAAACCTATCAGATACGGGAATGATACATCTCTTGTTACTAAACATTCAGTTTATCTTGCCAAAGATTTGTCAAATGAAGAACCAGGATCATATGAAGAAGCAATAACCAAATCAGAATGGAAAGAAGCTATGGATGAGGAGATTGAAGCACTCAAGGAGAGTGACACATGGGAGTTAGTACCTAAGAAGGACTCCATGAAGGTAATAGGATACAAATGGATCTATAAGTTGAAAAGAAATTATGATGGAACAATTAATAGGTACAAAGCCAGATTGGTAGCCAAGGGCTTTGCACAAAACCAAGGCATTGACTATGAAGAGACATTTTCTCCTGTGGCCAAGATGCCAACAATCAGAGTGTTGGTAAGTGTGGCTGCATCAAAGAATTGGAACATGTACCAATTGGATGTCAAGAATGCTTTCTTGAATGGATGGATTTCAGAAGAAGTTTATATGTCACAACCTCTTGGCTATGAGGACCCTAAGAAGGTAACTTATGTTTGCAAATTAAAAAAGGCTTTATATGGATTGAAGCAGGCGCCTAGGGCATGGAATTACAGGTTAACTACATACCTCCAAGACCAAGGTTTTGTCATGAGCAAGGCTGACACTTCTCTGTTCATTAAGAGAAGTAATTCAGAGGTAATATATCTCTGTGTTTATGTTGATGACATCATCATTACAGGTAATGATGTCAATAGAATCAGGGATATCAAAAGCCAGATGATGAAGGAGTTCAAGATCAATGATCTTGGTTTACTGAAGTATTTTCTAGGGCTTGAAATAGTTTACACTAATTCAGGGATATACATTACTCAAAAAAAGTATGTACAGGATATGTTGAAGAAGTTTCACTTGCAGGATGCTAAAGTAGCAAGCACTCCAATGGAGGTAAACCTAAAGCTAAGTGCCCATGAAGGTGATGAAGTC
Organism: Ceratopteris richardii; assembly: GCA_020310875.1. Classification (NCBI taxonomy): domain Eukaryota; kingdom Viridiplantae; phylum Streptophyta; class Polypodiopsida; order Polypodiales; family Pteridaceae; genus Ceratopteris; species Ceratopteris richardii. The sequence continues at coordinate 126,485,324 of CM035409.1, forward strand.
AAAGACATTACAGGTTATCAAAGTATGGTGGGTAGCTTGAACTATGCTACTCTTACAAGAATTGATATTGCATATGGAGTAAGTGTGCTAAGTCAATTTATGCACAAGCCAAGGATACCTCACTTAGAGGCTGCCAAGAGAATCTTGAAGTATCTCAAGGGTACACAGAACCATGGTTTGTATTTCCCTTACACTTCAGATATTGATATCAAAATTTATTCAGATGCAGATTGGGAAGGATGCAAGGATGATAAGAGAAGCACTTCTGGATATATTTCCTTTGCAGGTGACAAACCAATTTTATGGTCTTCAAAGAAGCAACCTACTGTTGCTTTATCTTCCATAGAGGCAGAGTATAGAGGACTGGCTAATGCCACACAAGAAGCAATTTGGATTAAGCTTTTGTATACAGAATTGGGTTTGTTTACTAGGTCACCAATTATCTTTGGAGATAATACAAGTTCTCTTCACCTTGCAGCTAATCCTATCTATCATGCTAGGACCAAACACATAGAGGTCCATTATCATTATGTGAGAGAGAAGTTGATAAGCAAGGACATTCAACTTACCTATGTATCAACCAACATGCAATGTGCAGATTTGTTGACTAAAGCTTTGGATGGAATCAAACTTTGCAGGTTCAAATCCATGATTGGATTGCAGGATATACTTGAAGATTAAAGATGAAGACTTAAGCCAAAATGTTTGGTTTGAGGGGGAGCTGTTGGTGTAAATTGCAAGCCTACACATTTGGCTCAAAGGATGCATTGAAGTTTATACATACATGAAGAAGCATAGGAACATATGCTAGTGGATACTTACCACTTTACCTCATTGTAAAAGTCACATTGACTTGGAATCTTTTGTAATCACCTACCAAAGTGAGTCGTGAAAAAAGTAGCTTATTTGATTGAAGGAATATCACCAAGCATTTAGGAGCTTGATCATAGGGAGCCAAAATTTGAATTTGAATTCAAATCTTCACTCATTACATATAAAAGTGAACATTAAAAGTCGCGGGAGAGATAGATCACTCCCGAGCTTCTCATTTCTGATTTTGAGTGTGTGTGAGGACTATACTATAGCCTACACCTCTCTACACCATTAGGCAATGTTGTTCATGCCAATGGGATTGTATACAAGTGTTCATTAATAGATACATTTACATCATTCATCTCTGAGTTCTCTGTTAGTCTACTCAAAAGTCTATCACCTTGTCAAAGGCATATCTCGGTCAATTCTTCACCAAATTCAGTGATTCAACGCTTGTTGGATTCAGCTCAAAGTCATCTACATGCTGTCAAAGTTTGAAGTAATTTTATTCAGCCATTTCAAAGAAATCTGCGTCGAGGTGAACTCTGGTCATTTTCTGCTACAGTCCTAAAAAGTCGGGGGTATAGCTAAACTTGCTAAATTGATTTCTCTTAGCATAGTTTATCTTTTTACATCATTCCACTTGCAAATGGTAGCTTACTAAGCTAAATAAATACCCTAGAAGGAATTTTATCAATTTCTACTGTGCTGGTCACACTGAGCAAAACATTCAGCAGGTGTCAAGACATAAATAGAAGGTTTTCTTGAGTTTGTGAACTCCAAAGTTATCTGTTTTGGTTCAATCATTACACACATCACTTCCAAAGTACATAGGCCATTTTTTGGTGTTATTGGAAAGCTAAGAAGGTCTACTTATCAAGTCTGAAGCAAAAGAGGACTGGTACAAAGCAGGAGTAGCAGTACCTACTCAGTCTCATGGAGCATCCATCCATCTTTCCCAACAGTGGTATCAGAGCTAACTAAGGTAAAATGAGAGATTGTTTTCCTTCATTTATTGACAAATTGGACAGGAACAATTATCAAGCATGGTCTCTAAGGATGAAGACCTACTTACAAGGAAGGAGTCTCTATGGATACATCTCTAGAGATGAGGAATTGCCCTCATTCAAAGCAAGAGGATTGCCAACCAAGGAAGAACAAGAAAAACTCAACACATGGTGTGCTAAGGATGCATTGGCAAGGTCATATTTACTCAACTCTATCTTTGACTTTCTTTTGCCACATATCAAAAATTGTAAGACATCCCAAGAAACTTGGGAAACCTTGTCATCATACTTTTCCTCCAATACAATACAAGGGCTAGGAAAAATCAGTTGTGGATTGAATTCACAACACTAAGAAAGCAACTTAAGCAAGCTGTTTCAGAATTTGTGACCAAGATCAAAGATGTAGCACATCAGTTAGCAAGCATAGGAGAAGAGATTGAAGAAGAACAAATTGTAAGGCAAGTGATCAATGGAATCAAGGCTGATGACAAATGGGAAAGCTTCACCACTACAATGGATCTCTACATGGACATGCACACTCCAGATCTTACAACTCTCATGGGACAACTATTTACACATGAAGCAAAGCTCACCAAAAATGGAGATAGATCCAAAGGTAATAACTCTTCTGCCCTATACACTGATAAGAAGTCTAAGGATAAAGGCAAGAGCAAAAAAATGGAAGATGAAGGCTCTACCTCCCAAGCCAACTATGCAGGGAGAGGTAGATCTTCAAGAGGAAGGGGAAGAGGAGGTAAGCAAGGTAGGGGGAGACCCTATAACTCATCACCATGCAACATTTGTGGTTTATCAAATCATACTACAGATGAATGTTTCAGGAATTACAAGAACCAGAGCGGAAGAGGCTACCAAAGAGATGGATACTCACAGTCAAGAGGAAGGTTCAACCATCACCAAGGCCACAACAACAATTACAATGGCAACCACCAAGGAGGATTCAAAACTAGAAAGGACTACAACAACTACACAGAGGGGCAGGATGACTCTCTTCTGATCATGAACATGACTTCAAAGTCAGGTACAAATGATGACCACCTATTCTACATTGACTCAGGGTGCTCAAATCATGTGGCTGACAATGTGGCACTACTCTCTGATCTTGAGGAACCAAAAGGTAAACATCAAGTCCAAACAGGTGATGATACAAAGCATTCAGTAGTTAAAGTTGGAAATGTTAACACTTGTGATGGTAATCAGAATTTGTTGAGCAGGGTACTCTATGTACCAACCATTACCAAAAATTTAATGAGTGTTGGTCAGATTGTGGAGAAAGGTTTGCAGGTCAAATTCAATCAATATGGAGCATATGTGGAGGACCCAAGACATGGGTTCAAGAGGATTGCTAAAGGAGAAAAATCAGGTAGACTTTTCACTTTTGAGTTGGAAGATACAAAGAATATTGCACTATACACTTGTAAAGATCAAACACTTTCAGAGCTTGAGATTTGGCACAAAAGGTTAGGGCACATAGGAGAAAGAACCTTGAAACAAATGTGCAGGGACCAATGTGTGCTTGGGATACCTAATGTATCCAAACAACATATGATTTACAAGTGTGGTGCTTGTCAATTCGGTAAGTCTCACAGGTTACCCTTCTCCAAGAAAGGATATATGCATGAAGACTACCTAGAGCTTGTACACACAGATGTTTGGGGACCTAGCAAAGACCCCTCGGTCTCAGGTTCAAGGTACTATGTGTCTTTCATTGATGATTATAGCAGATGGACTGTATTATACTTCATGAAGCACAAGGATGAGGTATTTAATTGTTTTAAGAAATATCTTGCATTAGTTGAAAACCAGACAGGAAGGAATTTGAAGAGGCTAAGGTCAGATCGAGGAGGTGAGTACTTCTCCAATGAATTTGAAGACTTCTTGCAGGACAGAGGCATCGAAAGAGAGATAACCACAAGGTATTCTCCTGAACAGAATGGGGTAGCTGAGAGAAGAAATAGGTTAATTGTTGAGACAGCTAGATCTATGCTTAATGAGAACAAGTTACCTAACTATCTATGGGCAGAGAGTGTTTCTACTGCCACTTACCTCTTACCTCATAAACAGGTTACCATCTAAGTCACTTGATGGTATGACACCCTATGAAGCATGGCATGGTAAGAGACCATCATTAGATCACTGCAAAATATTTGGATGTGTAGCATATGTGCACATTCCTTCTCAGATAAGAGGTAAGCTAGACCCAAAGGCTGAAAAATGCATTTTTATTGGGTATGATTTAAATCAAAAAGGTTACAGGTTTTATAATCCTACCAATAAGGGATTTATGGTAAGCAGAGATTTGATCTTTGATGAAAATGATTCTTGGTATGAGAATGAATGCAAGAAGGTTAAACTACCCTATGATTTGGAAGAGGAATTTCCAAAACTTGCAAAGGAGGAACCTACTCAGAATGAAGACTCAAGTTCAGATGATGAAGACACTATCAACCTTGAAAAATTCAAGGCATGGAAGTCAAAGGGCAAAATGAAGATGAAGAAGCTTGAAGACATACCTGAATCTTCAACTCAATCAATCAGAAGATCTCAAAGAGAAAGCAAAAAACCTATCAGATACGGGTATGATACATCTCTTGTTACTAAACATTAAGTTTATCTTTCCAAAGATTTGTCAAATGAAGAACCAGGATCATATGAAGAAGCAATAACCAAATCAGAATGGAAAGAAGCTATGGATGAGGAGATTGAAGCACTCAAGGAGAGTGACACATGGGAGTTAGTACCTAAGGACTCCATGAAGGTAATAGGATCCAGATGGATCTATAAGTTGAAAAGAAATTCTGATGGAACAATTAATAGGTACAAAGCCAGATTGGTAGCCAAGGGTTTTGCACAAACCCAAGGCATTGACTATGAAGAGACATTTTCTCTTGTGGCCAAGATTCCAACAATCAGAGCGTTGGTAAGTGTGGCTGCATCAAAGAATTGGAACATGTACCAATTGGATGTCAAGAATGCTTTCTTGAATGGATGGATTTCAGAAGAAGTTTATATGTCACAACCTCTTGGCTATGAGGACCCTAAGAAGGTAACTTATGTTTGCAAATTAAAAAAGGCTTTATATGGATTGAAGCAGGCGCCTAGGGCATGGAATTACAGGTTAACTACATACCTCCAAGACCAAGGTTTTGTCATGAGCAAAGCTAACACTTCTCTGTTCATTAAGAGAAGTAATTCAAAGGTAATATATCTCTGTGTTTATGTTGATGACATCACCATTACAGGTAATGATGTCAATAGAATCACGGATATCAAAAGCCAGATGATGAAGGAGTTCAAGATCAATTATCTTGGTTTACTAAAGTATTTTATAGGGCTTGAATTAGTTTACACTAATTCAGGGATATACATTACTCAGAAAAGTATGTACAGGATATGTTGAAGAAGTTTCCCTTGCAGGATTCTAAAGTAGCAAGCACTCCAATGGAGGTAAACCTAAAGCTAAGTGCCCATGAAGGTGATGAAGTCAAAGACATTACAGGTTATCAAAGTATGGTGGGTAGCTTGAACTATGCTACTCTTACAAGAATTGATATTGCATATGGAGTAAGTGTGCTAAGTCAATTTATGCACAAGCCAAGGATACCTCACTTAGAGGCTTCCAAGAGAATCTTGAAGTATCTCAAGGGTACACAGAACCATGGTTTGTATTTCCCTTACACTTCAGATATTGATATCAAAATTTATTCAGATGCAGTTTGGGCAAGATGCAAGGATGATAGGAGGAACACTTCTGGATATATTTCCTTTGCAGGTGACAAACCAATTTCATGGTCTTCAAAGAAGCAACCTACTGTTGCTTTATCTTCCATAGAGGCAGAGTATAGAGGACTGGCTAATGCCACACAAGAAGCAATTTGGATTAAGCTTTTGTATACAGAATTGGGTTTGTTTACTAGGTCACCAATTATCTTTGGAGATAATACAAGTTCTCTTCACCTTGCAGCTAATCCTATCTATCATGCTAGGACCAAACACATAGAGGTCCATTATCATTATGTGAGAGAGAAGTTGATAAGCAAGGACATTCAACTTACCTATGTATCAACCAACATGCAATGTGCAGATTTGTTGACTAAAGCTTTGGATGGAATCAAACTTTGCAGGTTCAAATCCATGATTGGATTGCAGGATATACTTGAAGATTAAAGATGAAGACTTGAGCCAAAATGTTTGGCTTGAGGGGGAGCTGTT
>CM035409.1:126496373-126501373 GCA_020310875.1 Ceratopteris richardii
CCCGTTGATTGCACATGTCTTCAACCGGGCTATAGGAGAGGGCTTCCCAGAGGAGTGGACTAGGCACACCATTGTGCCTATCCACAAATCGGGCGACACCCTGGATCCAGGGAACTACAGGACCATCATGATTGGCCACACCATGGCCAAACTATACGGTGCCATACTTGAGGCAGAGCTCAGCTCATATGCAGAGACTGAGGGGCTACGAGCACGAGGCCAGGCAGGTTTTCGACGGGCTTTCTCTACTATTGATCACATCTTCATTCTGCGCTGCCTCATTGATGGGGCAAGGATGCGGAAGAAGAGGCTATATTGCTGCTTTGTGGACTTCCGCAAAGCTTTTGATACGGTGCCGCGAGAGAGGCTCTTCCAGCGCCTCCAGAGCTTGGGAGTACCATCAGGGATGATTTGGGCCATCTATGCACTCTATGAGCAGGTGACTGGGAGGGTACGGTGTCCAGGAGGTATGTCTGAGGCCATTGCTAGCACCATCGGTGTTAAGCAAGGCTGCCCACTCTCTCCCACTCTATTTGGTCTCTACATTGACGAGATTGAGGACTACATTCTCCGAGCTTGAGGAGAGGGTGCAGACCTCACAGGTACACATGTCCACATTTTATTATATGCCGATGACATTGTCTTGATTTCAGAGTCACCCGAGGGATTACAGCGCCACCTTGAGGCCCTGGATGAGTTTTGTACACAGAGGGGCTTGACAGTAAACCTTGGCAAGACCAAGGTCATGATCTTCCACACCTCCCCCATGGTGAGGAATGGAGCAGGATTCAGAGCTGGTGGTGGACAGATTGAGGTGGTCACTTCCTATGTCTATCTCGGAGTCACATTCACGAGCTTGCCTGGCCCCTTCAGCATGAGACAGGCAGCCACCGATAGACTCACACGCGGATATGCAGCTTTAGCCATGTTAGAGCGGAGATGTCACCAAGCACACTTCCAGGAGCCCCGCACGAAGGGCTGGCTATTTGACACACTGGTCAGACCAGCTATGATGTATGCCGCGACGGTTTGGGCCCCAGGTCTCACAGTCACCCAGTGGAGTGCGATCGAGAGGCCACAGGTACGTATGATCTCGCGATTATTTCGTGGGAAACAGTCGGTGCCACATGACATCATCAGGGCAGAGCTAGCTGCACCACCCATGGCAGTAGAGGCACTATTCCAGACTATCTGCTTTATTCAGAGGATTAGGGGCCTCCCTACAGATAGACTCACACACAGAGCTCTTGAGGCATCTATACAGATATCAGAGTCAGGATATGAGAGAGCTTGGTACACTCAGGTTAGAGTCTGGTTTGATAGTCATGGACTTGATATGGACAGATTGCCGCCTTTTCAGTATGACCCAGATTCACCTCACATCCACCTCTCTCGTCGTGAGAGGAATGTTGTGCTCAGACAGGATCTCTGGCAGCTTTACATTAGTCAGACATGGCACACACCACACATGGGATCGAGACTATCGCACTATCGAGACCAGTTCATAGACATACTAGCTGACGGTTTCATCCAGCGACCACGCTACATGGATACTCACATGCCTCATAGCTCGAGGGTAGCGATTGGCCAGCTGAGAGTCTCATCACACCGACTCGAGATTGAGACGGGCAGAGCCGCAGACATTCCCAGAGAGGAGCGGATATGCAGAGTATGCAGAGTAGAGATGGAGGATGAGGAGCACTTTGTATGCAGATGTAGCGCATATGATGGCATCAGAGGCAGATACGAGACTCTGTTTGCAGGGCAGCCCACCCTCCGAGAGATCATGGACTCTAGAGACCAGCGACAGCTCGGGCGATTCTTACTAGAGATACAGAGTCACAGAGATTCCCTACTCCAGCCTACTGTAGCACTCCACACAGGAGGGAGACAGAGTCAGCTCACTGACTTCTTTATTCCACGACGTGCTGCAGCCCTCCCCCCCTCAGCCCACACACCGAGCGGGGTGACTCTTCAGCAGGCTCAGATATCTCGAGCTAGGAGACGACCCCGTGCTATAGGATATCGGGCCCCGAGACTTCACCAACACCAGATTGCGGAGATCCAGGCTTGTGACCATCGCGCCATGGAGGAGAGACGATCCCAGATGATGGCCGATCCCGTTGCAGCCATCAGGGTGGCCCTGACTCCACCTCCACCTATGTATCACATATTACACCCACCCACTAGCACAGGATGGAGCTAGTAGTCGTTTTAGATGCATTCTCATGGTTGTTGTACTACCCTTTTGCATATAGACTATCATAGATATCGCACTCCATACACCCCCCACCATTTTCATGGGTATCCCCACACGCATACTACGGAGATCTATATCAGCTTAACCAGTTTCTTTTCAGCACTTTTATCTTTTCTGATTGACAGAAGATACACCCATGTACATCGATTTGTCTCATAGGCCGAGTTCGGCCTCCTAATAGACGTAAAAACACTTTCTTTCTTTCTTTCTCTCTCTCTCTCTCTCTCTCTCTCTCTCTCTCTCTCTCTCTCTCTCTCTCTCTCTCTCTCTCTCTCTCTCTCTCTCTCTCTCTCTCTCTCTCTCTCTCTCTCTCTCTCTCTCTCTCTCTCTCTCTCTCTCTCTCTCTCTCTCTCTCTCTCTCTCTCTCTCTCTCTCTCTCTCTAGACATTTGGCAGAGACAGGGCATGAGAGAGTATGGTATGCACAGACTTACCGATGGTTAGCAGGCCATGGCATGAGCATTACGGATCTCCCCCCTTTTCAGTATGACCTCTCTTCCCCCCACATTACCCTCTCTCGTTCGGAGAGGAATAGGATCATCCGTCAGGACCTACTACAGATACACGTCAGGGAGACATGGATAGCACCACGGGAGCCTCTTCCCACAAAGAGGCAACACTACAGAGAGCACTTCCTGACTGTGACAGCGGATGGTTTCATTCAGAGACCACGATACATGGATACATATATGGCACCAGCTGAGAGAGTGGCCATTGGGCAGCTCAGAGTATCATCACACCAGCTCGAGATTGAGATTGGGCGCGCCACACATACCCCCAGGGATGAGCGATTATGCAGGATATGTAGAGAGGAGGTGGAGGACGAGGAGCACTACACATGTAGATGCCAGGCATATGAGGACATCAGAGACCGCTACCCACAGCTCTTCAGGGGGCCTAGAGAGATCAGGGCTTTATTGGGGACAGAGGACCAGCGCCCTCTAGGTCGTTTCCTAGTAGAGCTCCAGCACCGTCGCGCATCACTCCTCCAGCAGCAGATGGAGATACACCTGACCACCCCCCCCCTCAGACTTATATTACAGATTTTTTCAGACCCACATACACTCGAGGGCCCAGCTCCATGCGGGGTGTCACATTACACAATGCAGAGGAGCTTATACGACAGCGTCGACGACCGAGACCCCTTGTCCGGAGAGCTCGTCCACATCAGAGAGAGATTCAGGCGATTCACGCACGCCATGACATGGAGATACAGAGACGTCAGCAGCGCACCCCTATCGATTTGGACGCCCAGAGCATTTTGAGGATCGCCATGATGCCTTACCCACCGATGCATTATATCCTACACCCACTCCAGGCATTTAGGGGGTTGTGATACCATCGAGCCTCCCCTCCCTATGCATATCATATTTGTATCTCACCCACTGAGCATATAGAGTGCATACCCATAGCACCCCACACCCTTGATACCAGCTACTATCCCACCTTTTATACCCGTTTGCAGTACTCACACTTTATTTTCGTTTTGGATCACAGTGGATTGGATCATACTGATGTATATGTTTTGTCTCATAGGCCGATTTTGGCCTCTAATAGACGTTAAAAAGTCTTTCTTTCTTTCTTTCTCTCTCTCTCTCTCTCTCTCTCTCTCTCTCTCTCTCTCTCTCTCTCTCTCTCTCTCTCTCTCTCTCTCTCTCTCTCTCTCTCTCTCTCTCTCTCTCTCTCTCTCTCTCTCTCTCTCTCTCTCTCTCTCTATATATATATATATATATATATATATATATATATATATATATATATATATATATATATATATATATATATGTATGTATGTATGTATGTATGTATGTATGTATGTATGTATGCGCGCGTGCCTGGATGGATGGATGGATGGATGGATGGATGGATGGATGGATGGATGTATGTATGTATGTATGTATGTATACATACATACATACATACATACATACACACACACACACACACACACACATATATATATATATATATATATATATATATATATATATATATATATATATATATATATATATATATATATATATATATATATATATATATATATATATATATATATATATATATATATAATTTTTACTTTAGAGCATGAATCATGATGCATCTTTGAGCCATGACATATGTGCATTGTGCACACATGTGACATAAGATTAAAGAGGCACACATCATACATGTGACATTGTAACACAATATACATGCATGTGACATATGTTAGTAGTTACATGTACATACTACATGCACAAGAGGGTAGGAGAGTGATGTGTTGTGTAATTAGTAATTACTAATGTGTGCATATGTGTGTTTCATATGAATCGTGATGAATACAGGTTGTGCAATAACTCCATAACCTCCAGGGCTGAAGATGATCTCCTCCAAATATATAGAAAGCTTCAAGCTAGTAATTAGGCACATAAAATTTCCCCCCACCCCCTGCCACCCATCAAACAAAAGAGTCATAAATGCATTTCGGATTTTCCAGAAACCCAAGCATAGCATTTCTAGGGGCCCTAAATGCCGTTTCAGGCAACTTTTATCACTTGCTATATCTTTTTCCCAAAGCATTCAGGCCTAATAGGTTAGGGGCTTGGGTCTCAAAAAATTACTACCATCACAATCCCACAAGCAAAAACTACAAAGAAAACGTGCCTTCCTTTCAATCGCCTCATACATCTGTCAATCTATATAGTTCTGAATGCATCTTAGTATGATCTTGATATTTGCTTAGATAACATAACCATAAA
>CM035409.1:126506373-126551373 GCA_020310875.1 Ceratopteris richardii
AAAGCTATGAACCATCTTCTCATGTGGAGTGTATGTCTGTAATAGACTCGGATGTTTCATACTTTGATAGTGGTGCAACCAAACATATTACCTCAAAGCACAATTTATTCACTTCACTTGAGCCTTCTCCTACAAGGAATCTTGTCACATGTACTAACAACTCCTCTTATCCTGTAATGGGGTTTGGAAAGATCATTCTCACTACTACTAATGGTAGTTCTTTCACATTTTCAAATGCCTTGTGCATGCCAAGAATCAAGAAAAAATTGTTATTAGTTTTAGCACTAGCCAAGATTGGCCTTGTTTTTAAATTTGTTGATGACCGATACTTTGGGAATAAACACCCCAAGGGTTCTTTTTCTATATATATATTGACCATTCCACTTGATAGCTCTTTCCGAGAGCTTTCAAGACATATTTTTGTTATATTTTTTGGACCCCAAATAGGGGTATAAACACTTACATTATTTTTATGACTTTTGGTCATTGGCCATGTGTGAACATGTCCAAATGGCGTAAAAGTCACTTATCAATAAGACTTGGTCCTAAAACTCTCATAACTTGAATGGGACTTCTTCATCTTCTTCTACAAATTTTTGCCTAAGTTTCTCTCTCTACTTTCTCTCTCCTCATACAACCCATTCCCTTAGTGTTTGGAGGGACCGAGCACACCAACATGTACTTCTCCGCGGCCTCTTTCAACTAGTATAAGAGATTTGAACGGTTCCATTGCGACAAAGTTCCTCCAGATGCTTTTCTACATAGCCTTTGCTAAATTGAAGGCATCTTCTTGCATTTGAGAGAATTTCATTGTGAAAAACCTTCACTTTTCTGGATTGAAGTGTTGCTTTTGGAGGATTACTTAAGTCCACTACAAAGCTGAAACAAATTTTGAGTTTTTCCGAGAGTTTCATCGCGAAGAACCTCTTCTATTACGCTTCTTTTATTTCCACACGTCATTTCCATAGCCCAAACTGCTGGATTTTCATTACAGGCCCTTTGTTGCAGAGATTTTCTCTCATTTCAAGTGAGAGTTTATGTACTAAGTTTGTGAAAAAGCACATTTGCTGGAATTTCAATTACAACAGGTCATTTGGTTCTATTTTGAACAAATTTCAAGTCCTTATGCTCTTACAAATTGGGGCTTTTGTTAAAAATAGCCCCTGTTGGCCTTCTACATGTCATGTGTATGCTTAATGTGGTAAAACAACAAGAAATTGTTGTAATTTTTGCCCAAATTTATTTCTGAAATTTTATTTTTTTTAATTCAGAATTTAATCTCTCTTATGTTTTTGGGTCATTTTTGCTCAAACTTCAACATAAAAGCTTGTTGAGTCATTGCGCAACTATCTGTAAAAGAATTTCCAGATTTTGGTGTCATTTTTCCCAGAATTTCAGAAATTATCAATTTCTGGAATAAATTTCAAAAATGTCCACTTTCTTCATCCGACATCCTCAAGAGCGCAAGGATGGCTTCCTCCTCCTCAAAAACATGAAAAGTCTCTTTTAGATTAAATTGAGGGTACAGGCTTTGATTTGTGCACAGAGCATATGCGAGGCATTCTTTTTCTCAAAGATTGTGAAGAGTCCATGGTGTAGGTGAAGCCAAAGAGCGTGGCAGATAGGCATGGACCACTTTGAATAAGAAAGCTATTGCATACATTAAAATGGCTGTCTCTAATGAAATTCTTGTGGATTTAAAGGGCTTGACTACTGCTTATGAGGTGTGGGAGAAGCTCAAGGCCACTTACAAGAACATAACTCCTGTAAATAAGGTACATTTGATGAGGAAACTTGTTAGCATGCAGCTAGATGAGTCAAAAAGTGCGGGCAGAGCACTTATCATTATTTTTACAGGTACTCTCTCCTAACTACATGATTCAGGACTCCCAACTGTTGAAAACAAGCTGAAAGTAAGAAGGGCATCAATAATAAGGCCAAAAAAAAAAAAAAACCTACAACTCTAAAGGTAAACAAGAAGCAATAACTGAAGAATTCTTCCTGATTTACCAAGGATGCTTCCCATATCCATCACTACACATTCTGCTTGATTGTACAAAGATATGCCATATTATATTCTCTTCTTCTCCATTTGCTTTATTGTTGATTTTCTTGCGTTGTTATTTTCTTTCTTCTGCATTTCGACCGCTCATTCTTTTGACATGGACTCACCACACCATCTGTGCAACAAGTGTTTTAATCTTAAGGTTTTCCTGTGTAAGGAGTTAACGTTTTACTGTGTTCAAGGTGTTCCGATTTCTTAGAGTTGATGTTTATTGTAACAAGTGGATGTACAATTTCAACAATGTTTTGTGAGCTTCCGGTAAAAATTTGTGGTCCTTATCTGACAAAAAAAATTATTCCTTATTTCCAGGACCATCATCCCCATATTTTAGAGAAAGGGACTAGTCACCATCATCACTGGAAAATAAGGATAAAAAGAAATCTAGAGAAATCTGAGGATATTGTTACTTGATTTCTAGCCCTAATAGATTGTGTTAGCTCAGAATAACTCATTCATCAAACATAAAATTTAATATCTGAACAATCAAGATGTAAATCGACATAAAATGCAGAGTCTGTGACATTTATTTATTTGAAGATCTAAACAAATTCCTGAAAGCCTATTCATAGTCATCCTGTTCTTAAAAACCTTGTTGAAAGTAGTGATTAGATTAAACCAAAGTGGATCGACTTATCTTTAAATAATGTTTGGAATAGTGATTGTATAAAACCAAAGTGCTCACTTCATTTGAAGTTAGAATACTTTGAACTTTCAACCGAATTTTTTGCAATTAATCAGAAAATTTAAGCTATTGGAATACGAGGAGAGTGATACTTTTTAACCAGGATGAGACAATGTTTGCATGATCATGTGATTGAAAGAACAAACCTTCCTCCTCATTGCTGAAATCAAGATCTAGAGCACTCTGTAAGGACTTCAAAAAACTTTTGCCTCCATCACCAGGAATGTCATCTAAAGAGCCAAAGCTGACACCATTTACCTGTTCACATATGAGAAGTGTTTCTCCTTAGTTTCAGATATGAACTCATCTCTTATCAAATCAAAATGGATGATATTCACTTGAATATATTCTATCTGCATCTCAAATTGGAATCTATGACCTTTTCAATACTTCCTTCTCCCAATCTTCTACGTATGTGAATCAAAAACCATGGATACAAGCACGAAGGCCTTAAAATTGGATTTGACTTTATCAAGGTAGTGAGATGAATCATTTGATCTAGAAAGAAAACTATGTATTAACTAAAGCTAAGACAAGGAAAATGCACTTAAAACACTTTCCTTATTGAAAGCACAGCTAACATTATGCCTCGCAGGTTCCCATATATCAAGGATGAAATAAAAGATCAAGAAACAGTTAGATATTAAACGTTTGCAACATGCAGAGAAAAGAGAAAAAAACCATTAAATGTCACTCTGTGTGTGTGTGTGTGTGTGTGTGTGTGTGTGTGTGTGTGTGTGTGTGTGTGTGAGAGAGAGAGAGAGAGAGGGACAAAATGGCCGTCTACACAGACAGGCACATCCAACATCTGTGTGTGCACACATGGACACACACAATGTGTGTGTGCACATTGTTGTAATGCTCTACTCAAAGACAATAATAGACCCACATCCTTACTACAAACATGAAACAAAATGCCAAAAAAAGAGTTTGTTAGAAAGAAGTTGACGTTTTGGAAGTTTGGATGATAGAAAAAATCCTGATAGAAATCAAAGTAATAGTGAGACTTGATGAAGATGATTCGAAAAGAGAGATGATTAAAAATAGAATGGCAAACAAAGATGTGGAAAGAAGATGCAAAATGCTTGTTTATTAAAAGCAAAGCTCATTTAGAACCTTGAGTTGAGAAGAAAGGAAAGAATGGTGGAAATCAAATAACCAATTTGAGGATAGGAGGTGCAGCAGAAGTTTCCCACAATATGTTACTTGAAATGTGCAAAATGCACTTTAACAACCATTAGTAGCAACAAAAAGAGGATTGAACGAAGTAAGAAACGAGAAACACTTCAGCAGAATGCAACAATAGAATTCATTGAAGTACACAAATAATTTTTATAAATTTTGGTAGAACTTTGTTCTCATGAAATTTGCTTAAAGCTTCTCTAACAATGTTGAATGAAGGCTTGAGATAGGCAAATTTTCATGTTTTTTATCAATTTGCTTTGAAATGGAAAAGACAAATAAACAAATGAACTCCTTGATAGTGCACACAATATTTAAGGAGCATAGTACAAAGAGAGTTTTAAAAACGAGTTTTAAAAACGGGTTTTAAGACATTTAGTACGTAGGGTACTAAAAAAATGGAAATAAAAAACGAGTATTATATTTTGTCGCAACATTTCAATTTTTTTGTTTTTCAATATCCATGAGTAATACATATATAGCATTCCTTTACATATCTAGTGCTAAAAACACATAAAAAAACTTAATCTATTACCAGTACAGTGATCTAGAGTTAGGAAGGCCCAAAATGAATTTGGTTAAATTAAACAAAAATGGGAATGAACTCTTAAACAAAGGACTCATGAGCTTAAAGCCCCACATAAAGCACATTGAAACTCCTAAGACTACTATACAACAAACTCCAATTTTGGAGCCAACCTAAGAAACGAAAAACAATGCATTTAGTCGAGGATGGAACAATGTGAACAATGTAATGATGTCCTTGCTAAATGAAATATCTTTTGGA
Organism: Ceratopteris richardii; assembly: GCA_020310875.1. NCBI lineage: Eukaryota > Viridiplantae > Streptophyta > Polypodiopsida > Polypodiales > Pteridaceae > Ceratopteris > Ceratopteris richardii. The sequence goes on from CM035409.1 coordinate 126,511,090, forward strand.
ATCAAAATAGAAACTTTTTTCTGAACTAGATAGGACTCAGGAGGGACTTTTGGTTCGGAATTTGGTAGAGAAGGAAAGAAAAAGACACTAGGGGAAATGCCTACTCCTATAGAAGGAAAAATATGAGAGAGAGTTGGACGTTCTACTTATGGACCATAAAGATTTACAAATTGTGAGGAATCTAGTATATGCGATAATGATATAAACATCTCTAGATCTGATTTCTTATCTCAATATGTATTGAAATTTGAAGGAGGCCCATAGTCATAATTCTGTTCATAAAGCAAAAAAAAAAAATGAAGATCTCTATAAAAAATATTTATTTTTTTTTTTTTTTAACTCTCAAAAAAACGTATTAGGATGTTCGGAACGTCCGAACGTCCTAAACATTTTTTATTTTACAAAAAAAAACGCGTTTTATTGTACTATGTTAAGGAGATGGATCAATTCACACAGTCTGGACACTCCACACTTGGCTAGATATTTTAACTCCATTTGCCCATCTAGAAGTCCTCTTGGTTAGGGGACATAACACTTTACCTCATACAATTGCATGTTTTTGAGCCCATGAGAGCCAAATTGTTTGCATCCTCTAGCATCCTCCCTTATCACAAGACAAATAATAAGGCTTATTCACAAAACATATACAATCAGGGATCAAACTCCCTCCAATAGAGCCAAACAGGATCTCCCCAAGCTTGGAAGTCTACAGCTACACATGGATGGTCATCTCAACAAGGGCCAATATCCCATACAACCACATCCGCACCAGAATGGGTGTATGGGTGACTCCACCAAAGGGGAACATCGAGGTGTGTCTACACAAGAATATGCACAAATGGGGTTGGACTTAGATAAGAAGGTGAGTAACTTCAAACTAACCAATCTTTTCCCATTTGACCAAACGATAGCTACACCCATCCAGATGTCCTAGGGAAGAACGAACATAACATTTCCACCCTTACAGCCTATTATTGTCCTCAACAACTTCCTCAACCATGACAATGGGGAGCCCACTCTTCGGCGATGAGACCCACTCCCAAGTCAGTGTAGACTCAAGCCAGTGGTTCTAGACTCCATCAAATACCTGAGGTAAGAAGCCCTCATGAACTTGCATACCCTTTGATCCAAAATTGAATCAAACTTGAGATCTTCTTTGAAGGTATCACAATATTACCCCATCCAAGCCCCTTTTTCAAGCTACTAGGTGGAACATGCACATACAGTGCTTCCTTGGGTAGGCCGAACTCGTAGCAAACCACAAATTTCCTTTCTGATATGAAATGGACCACAGTATCAGGAGGTACACTCTTATACCAACCTACAATTCATGAGGCCTATAACATCAATTAGCATAGAAGTATGCATGATCCTATGTTGTCTTCATGCTCTCCCTTGTTATCCATAACATCTCCCAAATGTTCAACAAGAAATATGCCTTAGATTGCAATTGCACACCCTTGAGTCCAATGGCAATTGATGGTCCCCCTCATAATCATACATGCGCATAAATGGGCTATATCCGATTGCCATATGCTTAGTATTGTTATAAGCATACTCACTCTCTAAAAAACATACCCGCAACATGTCCTCTATGGTCTAGTTTATGCACTTGATCTTCTCACTGGTCTCAAGATAATTCACAGATGACATACACAAATGGGTGTCAATTTTTGGAGGACCATCTTCCAGATGTTTCAAGTGAAGTTTGTGTCTTAATCACTACCAATCTCCTCAATTATTCCACACAATTCATAATATGCTCGATAGGAAGTTCGCTAACTCAAGGCTCTTTACCATTGATTGTGTAAATATAAACCTTCTTGTTAGCACCTCCAACGCTATCCCAAGATCCCCCCTACTCAACGAGACAAAAAACAAACCATATTCACAAACATGTAAAGGCGGACATCAAAATCACCTCCCAACCTGGGTTGCTTGGAGCATCAAGTCAATCGGGTGATGGTCCCCTCAAGGGCCTTGTGTCCCATACCACCAAGCCCACACCGTACAGGTGTGTGGGGGACTCCACCATGGGACAAGGGTCCAAGAGCCTCATTAAGAGGAATGAATAACAAATGAGCCCAAGGGTCCTATTTGTAGACTCAAGGAGGCGGTCTTGTTCAAACTAGACAAACACTCTACACTTGGCCAGACACTTTAACTACAGGCAACTATCTTGAAGTCCTTTGGTTTTCGTAACGTAAAGCTTCCACCCTTATCTTGAATTTCTATACTCAGCTATTTCCTCTATTACAACTAGGGAAACAATTCTTCAATGTCCTAATTGACTCCTAAGTAATACACACTAAGAGTCATGCTCCAATTCAATCAGTGACCTCAAGAAGAAGCCTCGCTACCATAACCGTCACATGTTTCATTGAAACAGCATAGGTAAATCCTCCAAAGCTTCCAATCTACTCCATGTGTGTCACCATATCATCCCCCTTGAGCCACTTCCCCATGCAGCTTGCAGGCCATATAGGATTCATGGCTCCTCGAGGCTAATCAAGCTCCTTGGCTACCCCTAGAGTCCTCTAAGCATCTCCAGCTTCTCTTGAGACATCACCAAATCATCTTGTGTAAGCCACTACTCCAAGCGCCTTTTGTGCAATACAAGAATCATGATTCCTCAAGGAAAATCTAGCTCATAGGAAAACCCTAGTTACCTTCCATTTGAGCCATCAAGGAACACAATCCCTAGAAGATAACTTCCACACACATCAATTTTAGTCTTTAGACCATCTCAAAATATTGGGTTATCCTAAGCCTTAAGGTACACCCTCATCCTGCCACTCTAGAGATCACGAGGCTAACACGGTAGAATGTCCTGAAAACAACATAGTGCTAGGATGTCTTTAGAGAAGGCAACAAAGTGCAAGGTTGTCTTTAGAGAAGGCAACAAAGTGCAAGAAATTCTATTTGCCCAATCAAACCATATAGAGGAGACATATATCATGTATATCCACATACCATCTGTAAGCACAACTATGAAGCATATCAATGTGAGCAACATCTCCTAAGTGAATACCTGAAGAGTTACCAATACAAGTAAAGCACCAAGAGGGCTACCAACCTCCCCAATGTCATCAATGGAATCATTGTCTATGGGCTCATCATCAAATGTATTAGCCCATGATGATAATGTGCTCTCTAACTTTGTATGTCCAAATGTAGATGCAATCTCAAGAGCTTTCCATTCGAAGTCATCATCTCCACTAGAAGATGAAGATGATACCACCTCCAAATCTACTGGAACAACTCTCTCATCTCTCTTAATCTCCAAATCACGGTGTCAAGTGTTAGAAGATCCACACCTTCCACGACCTTGTCTATCCCGCTTCAATGTATGGAATAGAGCCAACGTACTCAATTCCTCTCTACGAGTCCTTTGCTACATAGTACAATCTTAAGAAAGAATTTGTGCGGCTATCTTCCTTTGTGAATAAAAAATGGAAAACATAAAAATGATGAGTCTTAAGCTCTTAGATTTAAGTGACGTTGATTCTTTGTGATAACTGAAGCATTATGAAAGATTCAAAAACACTTACCGGTAATGGAGTACTCCCACCATATGACCGAAAAAAGTTGACTCTCTAACAGTCATGCATTGGACAGCCCAGAGTAACACATGCTATGGAATTGTACCTCTTGCTCCCCATCTAGGGCAAAAGACTCCTATCACCGCTTGTCCATTATGTGATGTACTCTATCCCATTGTCCTCTAGCTCTTGGTCAATACATTTCTCCCACATGGCTCTTAGTGATAAAATCTATCTCTACTAATTTTCCTTTTGAGAGCTCAATGATATGCAAAATTCATATGAAGAACCCTCCCAAGCAACACCTATCCTACTCACTACTTTCATGGCCCACATAGGAATCTACTCCATTCCTATAAATCGTGATGTTGCGGACCTCATTTACATCTCTTACTATGCTCCATCCTCAAAAACACTCAAGGGGTCTTGTACCACACTGTGGAGTAAGACCTCCACACTCAAGTACGATAAAAGAACTCCATAATTCAACATGGTGAAACAATGTGCTCTCTTTGGTGTGTATGGTCTGTTTCTATTCATGAACCAGAACAAAATACAAGGTTCTAAGCATAGTCATCCGAATAATCACTAGAAAAGTGATGAGCATTAGAGAATACTTGGATACTTATGAAGTCCAAATACAGTTGAGTGAGTCTACTTTTCTCACTTTTCACAATGTTATCCGTTTGTAAATAAGTTCAAATCTTTGTGAATTACCAGGCCCCTCTCTACTTAGTAAATAAGTTATGCAACACTGGAAAATTAGTTTGTAATTTTCTCCTACTAATGGAGTTTGATTTTGAAGTTGTAGTTAAAAAGGTAATACCCATGTCCGAGCACATCACCTTTCTAGATTAACAAATGTTGAACCTCCCCAAGATTTCCTATGACTTATTCAAAGCCTATTCGTTAAATTTAAATGTGGTTCCAAAATGGACAGAGCCTTATGTACATGTACTAACGTATGCTTCATTACATCATTATCTTCCCGCATAAAAACGCATTATAATAGAATCAAACAATCTTCGGATCATTGTTGAAAGCGCCTACTGAGTAGACGAATGGGGCATTCTATCATGCTATGTAGAAGATGATGAGAAGTGGACTTTAATAACACAAGCCTATCATTCTAACTTCAGATATCCCATCGTGAGATTGAAGGGTGGATTGTTGGAAACAATGTCATTGTGAGCGAAACCCTAATTTCAGGCCACCATTTCTATAATATTATTTTGGTCAAAAATATTATTGCATATTCTTAAAGTACTCATTGAGAGATTTCGAAGCATACATATCACTTTGCCATCTTACATTTATAAGTCCTTCAAATAACAAACCCTAATTTCCATATTTTCATTAGCTTTTCACTTGCCACATAACAAAATCCTATTCAAAGTAGAAAAATCTAAATCATTGTCAGAAGTAAACATCAATAAAGCAACAAAAGATAAATGCCCCCCATAATTAAAGCTCAAAAAAAAAGCTACTAAAGCAGCTTTTTCGAAAATTCTCATGTTAGGCGGCTATATATAGACCACATGGGGCACTCATAACTAGTCATCTTACACATTCTTATGCTGAGGTACTGTTGGTATGCTGATTTGCTACTATTTAGTTCTCTTTTGCTGCTCCTACATTTTTTACATGCTCTTGTCTGTGTCTACAGCTGGTTATTGTAAGTCTGCTCTCTGTTTCACTCATCTTCTTGCTGCTGTTCCAGGTTTTTGACCAAATACTTCAAGTCGAAGAGTGTTTGCAGCTGCCTACATCAGAGAAGGAAGTTATTTGCAGGCCTTGTTGCAGATTTTCACACTTACACACAGCACATAGGCTGGATATTCCTTGTAAAGTGTATTATATATCACTTTCCAACACACACACACATAATTCTTACAACCTTAGGCACTTTTCTCTCATGTCATGTATCTAGAACCAGTCTATTGCATTATTTTGTATATACACACATTGTATAAGCATTCTATTCTCATGATCATATCATCAACATAATGATGATAATAATCAAAACATCTTCCTGTGACTTGACATAAAGTATAAGAGAAGCCTATGCTGTTTAAACCGATGGAAATAAGGGAAAAATGTATCTTCTCATACCATGCTCTTTGTGTCTTCTTCAAACCATAAGGTGCTTTGATCAATTCGCATAAGATGCTCTTTACTTTTGACTTCAAAGCCTTCAGCTCTATGTAGATATCCTCATGTAGATCTTCATTTAAGAAATGTTGTCTTGATATCTAATTGATAAATACTCCAACCAAAGAATGCAACTAAAAAAAGAACAACTATGATACTATCATTCTAGATGTAGGTGCAAAAGTTTCATCATAGTCAAGACTCAATAGCTTTCTTTTGTGCATATCCTTTGACTAGTAACCTTATTTTGAAATTTGTATCTATCAATAGTACCACGAGCTTTCCTTTTGATCTTGCATATCCACTCAACACCAATAAGTTTCTTTCTTTTTGGTGACTCACAAAGCTTCCAAATTTGATTCTTGTGAATAGAGTCAACCTCCTCTCGCATTGCTTTCTTCTACGCAAGTCTATGTAAAGCTTCTTGAACACTTTAGTCTCAATTGAAGTAAGAGCTAAAATGTTATGAATATTAGTAACTTCTCCATAATTTACTTGATCTACTTGATCCTTTTGTTGATCTCTAGTTTAGTCAACCTCCTCTCGCATTGCTTTCTTCTACGCAAGTCTATGTAAAGCTTCTTAAACACTTTAGTCTCAACTAAAGTAAGAGCTAAAATGTTATAAATATTAGTAACTTCTCCATAATTTACTTGATCTACTTGATCCTTTTGTTGATCTCTAGTTCTCTCCCTGAAATTATTGATGCCACTCTCTTGCATAGTTTGTAAAAATCATTTTGGTACCTTCCTAAAAACTATAGATACTTCTCTTCATTCATACCTCTTGTCTCTTTCTCTATTCTCTATCTTCTTTCATCTACATTATTTGGTTCCATGTGAATGCATACAAGGTATTCTAGTGTGTGAAAGAACCTGTGAACCTGTGAGGCCCTACCTATTTCCAACAGCTTGTTTTGTTAGCTTCATTTTGAACTATCGTACGCATGATTTGATTGAGTAACGAGAGACATATGAACATTTTTGTGACTAGTTATCTTCACATGATCTCCTGTCTGAACACGACTTCAAATTGGAGATAATAATGGATGACCAATGATCTTGATTTTCGATCATGGATTGAATTTTGACCATCGACCATGGGTTGATGTGATCGCCAATCGTGAGTTTCTTTTGGAGATGATCTTGATTGTCAATGGTGTGCATTTTTGCAAAATTGTGTGCATTGACAATTGAACACTCAGGAAACCTTTCCATCACGTCTACTTATAACCTTGAACAGCAACTAGATTGGGTCTACTGTTTGTGGATTGATTGATTAAAGGTATATGACCGCATCCCCATATTACACAACAACACTTTTTCATCTAGTGATAGTGTAATAAGCCAAAAAATAGCTTTCAGCTTATCTTCAAAAGCTTGTAGGCCTGAGCTCAATACTTGGGAGAGGGTACTTATGAATGATGATAAGTGCTCTACATAGTTCTTATCAAATGCATCTTGAATGTTTTGCCAAATATAAAGCCCATTTCAGATGGGGTATTTTTAGATGTATATTGGGTGGGCTACATGACACATTTATATATATCTATACCCAAATAATCTCATCTAGGATCTCTAGACTTTGTGGCCTCTTAAAGAGTCTCTCTTTGGGGATCCTAAAAAGGGACTCTTTGCAAATCCACAAATCAACAAAGTACTTTGTCTGCATGGAGGACCTATCAAACATCTTAAAATGAAAATATAATCAGTAATATAGAGATCTTGCCTGGCCAAGTGGTTTGAGTCCTCTCTTGATATAATCACTAAGCTTTTCATCCATAAACATCCCATAGAGCTTGGCAAAGCATGGTTGATCATTAGGGCTCTATAAGTGGCAGGGACTATGGCATCTCCTGTGTATGTGGTTTATTATATCCGTTGTCCATTGTGGTGCCCTATGGGAAATTGTTTGACATTGGTATAGTTGAAGAGGAAGAGGATAAAAGGGGCAATTGACTCCTTGGCTAGATAATGTGCTCTATGTGTAGGTTAGTGCGGTTGGTTGTCCTTCCATATAGGTGTGTTCTGATTACTCAATTCATCATGATTCATGTAGGTAGTAAAGAAAATTCTAATAGGAGGTTCTAATTTAAGATTAGGAATAGACAATTGCTTAAGTACTTGATAAAGTTTTTTTGCATATGCATGCTAGATTCTAGGATCCCCAACGACTCTTTTTGCACATAATGATCATGATGATGATGAGGACAAGGAGTATGTGGTGGAGGATCATCATTGATCATTATTCTCACTTATGTGATTTTGTGTAAATTTCTCTAAATTAGCTTTCATACTCTTTGTATTCATTGAATTTATGCTTATAGACTTGTGTCTTTAATGTCATTTAAAGTATCCATCGTAAATTTTGTAATTTTCTTTTGAAAGAAAAATTTAGTCACATCCAGTAATGCCAAAAATATTTTACTCATTTTGTTGAGGGCTTTCCACTCCTTTGAGATCAAAAATTTCAGATTCCCACAAGAAACAACTATAGTGCTCTCTTCCACTTTTTGACTCATCTAGCTTCATGCTAACAAGATTCCTCATCAAATGTACCTACTTCTAAGTTCTCCCATACCTCATACGCAGTAGTCAAACACTTTATATCCACAAGGATCCTCTCAAATATGGCCATTTTAATGTATGTAAAGACTTTCTTATTCAATATGGTCCATCTTCGATGCTCTATGGCTTCACATGCACAATGACACCTTCAGAATCCTTGAGAAAAGAATGCCCTGCATACACTCTTCTCAAAAATCAAAGCCTATACCCTCAAACCTCTAAGTCTCAAACAAACTTTTCACGTCTATAAAAAATGATAATAATAAATTTTTTTTTTTAAAACCTTTGCACTCTAAGATCACATTAAAAAGAAACGGGAATTTCTGATATTCATTTTAAAATTTCATTAATTTCTGAAATTGAGAGAAAAATAGTGGCTTTTTTGTAAAGTTTGAGCAAAAATAATTGAAACATTCAAGAAATATTAATTTCTGATTTTTTCACCGAAAAAACTCAACAAAAAAAGGTAAAAAATCACAACAATTTTTTGTTGTTTTACCACAAGAAGCATACATATGACATGACAAGTAGAATATCAATAGATACTATTTTTAACAAAAGCCCCAATTGATAAAAACACATGAATCTGAAATTTGTTCAAAATAGAGCGAAAACACCCATTGTAATCAAAACAAGTAGAATATCAATAGATACTATTTTTAACAAAAGCCCCAATTGATAAAAACACATGAATCTGAAATTTGTTCAAAATAGAGCGAAAACACCCATTGTAATCAAAATTCAAACAAATTTGCTTTTCTAAAAATTTTAATACACAAGCTTCCACTTGAAATGGGAACAAATTTAATGCTACGGCCTGATCTTAGGACCTGACTCACCCTCCGTGGACGAACCTTGCGGAGGAACCCTTAGGTTTTCGGGGCATTGGATTCTCACCAATGTTTGCGTTACTCAAGCAATAAAGGACCTATAAATGAAAATCAAGTAACGACGTTACCCGACTAGATTGAATTGAAAGGAGCATGATCGAAGAGATTCTTCGTGATCTCCAAAAAGCTCAAATCTTGTTTGAACTCTATAGTAGCCTAAAGTAGCCCTTCAAATGCAACACTTGTATCATGAAGAAGTAGTATAAGACTCCAAATAACAATTGAAAGAAGGAGAGAGCTACACGAAGATGTGCTCAGTTGCACCAGCCACCGAGGGAGTGAGTTGTTGCGTGAAGAGAGAGAAAGTAGAGAGAGAAAAACATGCACAAAAATTTAAAGAAGAAGATGGAGAAGCTAAAGTTGTACAAGCCCCCTTAAAGTATGTGACTTTTGGGACCAAGTTTTATTGATGAGTGACTTTCTAGTTATTTGGGCACTTGTCCTTGACACTTGAGACTTGTGATATTAGATAGTATTGTCTATTGATAGTAGACCATGCCATAATATATGCAGTATGTAAGTCTTAAGGTAAAAGGACCCAAGTTCGGGGCTTTAAGCTCATGAGTATGTACTATGATGCATGCGGCTACCCACATTAATCATATCACAATACAAATATATATGTATTATGTACCCTTGCAATGAGCATATAAGCTCATATCTAACCTTAAGAGCCATAGCAACACAATTTGACCAAAAAAAGGGACCAAAAAATAATAATAAATAAAAATGGATGGATACGTTGTTGGAGTTTGAGGTCTTCACAAGCATGCGAATAGCACAAGGAAGAAGAAAAAGCTTGGAGCACAACACACAATACTGAATGTATTACCAAGAGAATGTACAAAGAATAAGTGACCCGTTAGGGTTATAGGCGTATATACAAGCCAAGGAGAAAAACCTCCTAAAGAGGGAAAAAAGTGCCCCGGTGGTCATAGAGTGTTCACACACATCACTACCTAAATATATCAACAAATCCCCTTGGGAGTGATGCGGTGAACAAGGAGTTGGCACTCATGTATAAGGAAGTACCAAGCTATGTAGAATCAATCCACAAAAGGAAGTAAGCCCAAAGCTTTGCGGAAAGCTTCAAACTTCTCCCTAGTTAGAGCCTTTGTGAAAGGGTCTGCAATGTTCTCCTGAGTGGACATATATACCAAGCTGATCTCCTTTAGAGAACCTCTTCCTCACATAATGATAGTGCACCTCAATGTGCTTAGTGGGAGCATGGAACACACGGTTCCTCACAACTTCAAATGCGCTCTGACTCTCAGTGAAGATGGTGGTGGCAGAAGACTAACCAACACCCAAATCAGCCATAAGGCGTCTGAGCCACACACACTCAACAGTCGTTGTAAAAGCTTCCCTATGCTCAACCTCACAACGAGAAGTGGCCACAGTAGGGTGTGAAGCAAAAACCATTGGTGGACACACGAGTGTCATCGCAACCAGCCCAATCAGAGTCAGAAAAAGCATGTAATTTGGTGGTAGTGATCCCCCCTTGGGATAAAACAATCCAAATAGTCGAGTACCACTCAAGTAGCGAAAGATACGCTTAACCGCTTGCCAATGCTTAGACACCTTGGCAATGCATAAACCTGCTCATCTATGAGACAGCAAACTGAATATCTTGCTGAGTAATGCATAAGTAAATCAAGCTTCCAAAAGCCGACTAGCATCAAATGCATCTCCAACATCATGAAGACTTAATCATAAGCCTATCGCCATAGGAGTGGCAATAGGTTTACAGTCTTCAAGGCCAAAACGCTGCAATAATGTGTCAAATTATTTTGTTTGGCACAAAGCTACTCCGCCATCAACTTGCATAAATTGAATGCCCAAATAATGATGCAAATGCTCCAAATCAGATATCTCAAATGAGGCTTGCAAATCAGCCTTAAAATCAGCAATATGCTTCTAATGAGGACAAGTGAGCAACATGTCATCAACATAGACAACAATGATCTGAAGCACATCATTTGCACGCTTAACATATAAGGTGCTCTCAGTTGGACTGTCCTCAAAGCCATGTGCAATAAGGTAGGCATGTATCTTTTCATACCAAGCACGTGGTGCTTGCTTCAAACCATAAAATGCCTTTTTCAACCTGCACACTTTGTTTCTATGCCCTTTCTGCACAAAACGACAAGGCTGCAAAACATACACTTGTTCATGCAAGTCACCATTCAGAAATGCAATTTTAATGTCCAACTGATGTACATTCCAACCATGATGAGATGCAAGTGCACAAACGCTACGAACAATAGTCATTCGGCATGTAGGAGCAAAGGTCTCATCAAAATCAATGCCTCTTTCTTGAGCATAACCCTTTGCAACAAGCCTAGACTTATACCTGTCAATTGTTCTATCAGGCTTACGCTTCAGCTTGTATACCCACTTAGTGCCAATGGCCTTGTATTCCAAACGTTCCAAACCTACATGGAACGCGTTCCTATCCAACCTTGCCAGGAGGCAAGTCACATAAAGACCAAGTACAATTTCTCATGATAGCATCATATTCTGATTGCATAGCAGCCATCCAATTTTCTGAATTTTGTGCTTCATCAAACAAAGCTCATTCTCATCGCAAAGACTCGAGACAGCCATAGCATAGCAATCTAATGCAAAAGAAGCACTATGGGAGCCTGAATGAGTACGATTTGACAGAGGTGCATCTAATTTGCTATCACGCAAAGTCCGCACCAACCACTTTGGCATAATTTTTGCCGCCTCAATATCAGCTCTTTCATCAACAAGTGCATAATGTAAATCTGCATCAGAAATGGAATTATCTGCATCACCATATGAAACCTGTAAAGGCTAAGAAGGACAAGCACTAGACTGTCCACCTGTAAAAAGAGGAAGCAAAGTGTCATACATGTCTTTGGAGTTAACTGATGTCTCCTTCATACATGAAAGTAATGGCTGAATAGCATCTCCCACAAAAACAACATTACGGCTAATCAAAGCCTTTGCATTCAGAACTGTACCCAACAAAAATACTTTCACTGCTTTATCATCCAATTTCCTACGTTGTTGTTCAGGCACTAATGCATATGCGAGGCAGCCAAAAACACGAAGGTGAGCAACAGATGGCTCAATAGTGAGTATAGAACTAAGAATGAATGCATGCTCTCACACGCACCCCACAATGCACACATACCACGAGCATGAACTCACAAGAAGCTCTGCAAACTAAGATTCTATCACTTCCGGAAGTGATGGGCAAACTCAATCATAATGAAGCCTCGCACAAAACGCAAACAAAAGATAGAAAAAATTACAAAAAATGCATAGCTCATAGGGTATGCACACCTATCAACTGGTCGCAACTCGGATGAGAAATCCACATGTGAAAGCTGCATGTCCACTAATAAGGCAATCATATGTACCAGAATGAATCCAAGCAAACCCCAAATTCACCCTCAACTAAAAGTGAAACTATAAGCTCATGGTATTCAATCACAAGACTATATAGCAAATCAGCTCCATTATGCATAGTATCGACTCAATACTATGATATCCCCCCTAATGTCATTAGTTCCCATTGCCCAATAGTAAGTATAGAACTAATAATGAATGCATGCTCACACACGCACCCCACAACGCACATACACCATGAGCATGAACTCACAAGAAGCTCTGCAAATTGAAACTCGGTCATAATGAAGCCTAGCACAAAATGCAAATGAAAAATGGGAAAAAGTACAGAGAATGCATAGCTAATAGAGTACACACACACACACCTATCAACTAGTCACAACTCGGACGAAGAATCCATAAAACGTAAGTGAAAACTACATGTCCGCTAATAGGACAATCATATATACCAGAATGAATCCAGGCGACCCCAAATTCTTCCTCGACTAAAAGTGCAACTATAAGCTCATGGTAGTCAACCACAAAACTATATCGCAAATCAGCTCCATTACGTATAGTATCAACACAATACTAAGACATCCCCGCTAACGTCATTAGTGCCCAATAGTGAGTATAGAACTAAGAATGAATGCACTCTCTGACAGGCACCCCACAACGCACACACACCATGAGCATGACTCACAAGAAGGTCTGCCAACTGAGTTTCTATCACTTCTGGAAGTGATGGGTGAACTCAGTCATAATGAAGCCTAGCACAAAATGCAAACAAAAAATGGGAAAAATTACAGAAATTGCATAGACGTACACGTCTGTATTTATGTATGAATCCACTATACAATGTGTAATATCTATGTCTCGCAAGCATCAACGTTCTAACTTCTTGCTCAAGAAAAATATACAAAAAATGCCAAACTTACGCCATTCACAAATGGTTGATTAGGTGCATCGAAACTCCCAGTTCACACACCCTTCATGGTCAGTGAATGAAAAGACCACCGTTGCTCTATAATACAATCAGATGCAAGACTCCTTAATCCTCTTCCCCCATTATGGGTCAAGTACTCCTATAAAGACTCCAGTCTTCAACTTTAGCATTGAAAAGTAGGCATTTTCACGAATGCCAGTTGGAGATTCTCACAACCACCAAGGTCAATCTTGGATACTATCACTTGGGCTTTCACTCCAACATGATGCACTCACATCATACGTATAGATATATGGCATGCCACCAATCATATATTGTCAAATATGTCAACGTGATGTTGCTAATATATATGTCTTCTATCCATAAAGGAGGCTTTGTGGAGTCTAGCTATTCATAACAGTCTTGTTCAAATGCCCGCATTACAATTATAGCCAATTTTGTAGCAGTATAGTTCAAGCATGCTGAAACTCGATGCAACACTCCTGTAAATCGAATACACTTACCAGTTCAAGAGTGGATTTAAAAACTCTTGTAGCTCTCTTTTTCTCAGGTTTATCTGGAAAAACCTGTTGAAATATATTCATCGTAATTCAGTAAAGTAGCAGACTGATTGACTCACACTTGCATGCACAAAAATGTGTCAGAAAGAATATGTTCAAAGATCAACAAAAAACGTACCACACGGGAAGAAATACCACGCTTTTCATGAAGCTTCCTAATCAGCGCCAATACAAGCTGAATGTTAGCATCAATAAATTCATCTGATGAGCCCTGCATGTGTTTCAAAACTTGCACCATCAGATTAGCATATCAAGAAAAAAGCAAACTGGATAGGTGCACTGTGAGAGCAACTACCAGTGAACAATAATATGAAAAGAATCCTTGTCATCACTAGACCTTATATCCAGAAATACTACTCGGCAGCGGACTGTCATCTCGTAAGCAACCGTCAAAATGTACCGGAAAAAAAGATTTTAACTACCTCATCGAAATCTAACAGCATGAACTCTTAGCAAATGCTTCGTCCACACTTACGGAAAGTCTATCTCGAGCCGAGACTTGTTCTCATCAAGCGCATAACACAGCGATCTGACTGCATCTGCCAAAACAGCGAATCCAAACGTAATAAGAAAAAAAATGGAAAAGGCAAGTCGGAAAATGAAATATGGCAATGCTACCTGATATAAGAACATCATATGAAGCAGGCTTGTAGACGGCCACCCCAGCTCTTGCTTCAGCATCGGATTGCGCAGTAGCTCCAGTCTCCATAGCCGCAAGCAATTGGAAGTCTCTGAAAACTCTGTCAGAGCATATTGATATACAGGGGAGCACGGGGATGGACTTATGTCGCATGAATGGTGAACGTGAAAATGACGGAGTGGCTGAGAATGAAGCTCGAGCAAGCAAAGGAGTGAATATGGGCAACGTAGACAAGGACGATGCCACTGCCATTGAACGTTGGGGAACGATGGAATGCGCGTGAAGGCCTGCACTTCGGCTACGGGGGACAATACCTCCAATCCACTAGCTACCTGTCTGAGTCCAAAATCCACAACTGCTGGTTGGCAATGTTCCAGCAGAAAAAAATTGGCACCTTGACTTCATGGTCAGAAGAAGTCCCTTTTTTTTATTCGAATAGATTAAAAACGAGGAAAAGCTACAAGAAGTTTGAACACTTTGACTAAAGGATAATAAAGTACAAAGATGAACATGCCAGTGGCTAACTTGAATAGCTTTGCGTTGGGTGGGTTTGGCACTTCCCTCTTGAGATGGGGGTCTTGTGTTCAAACCTAAGGATGGACATGATGTGATGGCTTGGATGAGTTTAAATGAGTTTGTCTATATAGCCATCGGTAAACACATCAAATTCATTTTTCCCGATGGGTATACCAAGGAACTCAATGATGTTTTTTTACTACTCTTTTTCATTTTTATTTTTATTATTACTATTATTATTATTATTATTATTACTATTATTATTATTATTATTATTATTATTATTATTATTATTATTATATCAATGTATATCCATGCCTATATCGATGAAAAAAACATGCATCCATGCATGGAGTTTCCCGAATTCATTTGAGAAGATGCTCACACACAATAGAGCAATAGAGCATGTAAGTATGTGTTTTCGCTCTTTCTTACTTATTTTCACTCATTTTTCTTCGCTTTCACTTCTCATCTTCAGTTTCCCGAATTCATTTGAGAAGATGCTCGCACAACAATAGAGCAGGTAAATGTGTGTTTTTTCTCTCTCTTAGTTATATTCACTCATTTTTCTTCTCTTTCACTTCTCATTTTTCTTTTAGCTTGAGGTTTTTTAGTGTAATTTGCAGTATTGCAAAGGCAATTTCTACTAGAGACCTTCCAATCTATGCTTTCAAAAGCTCTATCTTCACATCAAGTACATGAGAGTTTTTTTTATTTATTTTTATTTAAATTTGATATTTAATAATTTTTATTATAAAAATGAAAATATAATTTAAAATAAGGAAATAATTAAAAATATTAATGAGATATAATTAATAAATAACACATCCACATACATGCATAAACATATACATCCATATGTACACATACACACAAATACATATACACGCACATAAGCATACATACATAGACACACGCATACATATAGACATACATGCACATACATACACATATATATACACACATATACAAATGTTTAAAATACAAGCTTTGCGAGTGTGAGTGTGACACCTACACACATGCAAATGGAGGAGGTTGGCTTGTGATTTAACCAATTTGAATCCTCTAAACAATCCCCCAAATCTCTCAACCCATTTATTCAACTTAGGAGGAGGAAAGTTAGGAAAAGTAGTCCTATTCATTGTAGTATATATGCATGCACCATCACAAATTTTCATTTTCTCATGGGTTTTCTAGTTCATTTATAGTGTGCATTAAGTTCTGGAATTGAATCAAATAAAACCCATGTTTAAGCTAGCCCTTATTTGATTCTTTTTTGGCTTTGAGTAGACATATCTCTGTGTGTATGTAGATAGTGTTGGAACCTTAAGTTGTTAGCATTGGTTATGTTGGCAATTTGAGTTCATCTACTTCATTTCCATTTGTATTTATATGAGTGCATCTCCATTTTGTATCTAGAAGACACTCCATTTCATATTATTTTTCTTGTATCTCATTGTATTTGGGTACCTTGACAGTTGCTTCTACCATTGTATTCATTCTCCTTCAAGGGGAATTATCCTACATGTGATGTACCTTGGAGAGCCTCCTCCAACTCTATATAAGCAGGGTCTCTCCCCCACTTTGTACTTGATAAGAATCTTGTAGATCCTATTTCATGCTCTTAAAAAGCTCATTTCTAATCCTCGTGAGTTTACCCATTTCTTGGTCTACTCACTTTGAGTCTCTCACACTCTTTGAGTACAGTCTTCTTTTCATTTCATGGTATTAGTACGATAGGTAAAGAACTTGGTGGTTCATTTGGTGGTGATGTTAGTGATAGAGCTTGGTGGTGTTGCTCCCCACTTATTGGGAGAAGTTTTCTTTGCCATCATTCTATGCTCTTTTGGGTTACACTTTGCCCATTTGTCCACCCTCCCACCCTCTCTTTCATTTAGTTTTCATCCTTCTTGCTCCATTTTCCCACCCTTCTACTTCGTCTATTTGCCCTCAACCCACCCCTTTCTACCACTCTTTTCGACCCTCCCACCTGTGTTCTTGGTGGTTTGATTATGCTTTCTCATCTTCACATGTGATTTGGTAGCATGTGTTGTGCATCTCAAGTTTTTATAAACACTTTTTTGGACTCCATTAAAGGTTCCTCCTACATTTTGATGGGTCCATGCATTTTGTTGATATCTTGATAGTTCCTTACATTTTTGTATTCTCTTAATGGTATATCATGATTCAATTTTGTCTCTCTTATATACTTTGGGTGTCGTGTTGAAGTTCGAGGTCTGCAAAAGCATGTGAACAACACAAGGAAGAAGAAGAAGCTTGGAGCACAACACACAATTTTTAATGTATTACCACTAGAATGTACAAAGATAAGTGACCCATTAGAGCTATAGGTGTATATACAAGCCAGGGGAAAAAATCTCCTAAAGAGGGAAAAAGGTGCCCTGACAGTACTAGTGTGTTCACACATATAACTATCTAAATATATCAACAAATCAGCCCTGGGAGTGATGCGGTGAACAAGGAGCTGGCAATCATGTATAAGGAAGTGCCAAGCTATGTGGAATCAATCCACAAAAGGAAGTAAGCCCAAAGCTTTGCAGAAAGCTTCAAACTTCTTCCTAGGCAGAGACTTCGTGAAAAGGTCTACAATGTTCTCCTACATGGGCACATCTGCCAAGTTGATCTCTCTAGCAGAGAACCTCTCCATGACATAATGCTAGTGCACCTCAATGTGCTTAGTGTGAGCATGGAACACAAGGTTCCTCACAAACTGCCAATGCACTCTAACTGTTCATGAAGATGGTGGTGGCAGAAGACTGACCAACACCCAAATCAATCATAAGGCATCTGAGCCACACACACTCAACAGTCACTGTGAAAGTTGCCATATACTCAACCTCACAACTAGAAGTGGCCACGATAGGTTGCTTCTTGCTCAACCAAGATATGCATGAGATATCAAGCATGAAGCAAAAACCACTGGTGGAGTGTCATAGCAACCAACCCAGTCATAGTCAGAAAAAACATGTAAATTTGGTGGTAGTGATCCCTTAGGATAAAACAATGCAAGTAGACAAGTACCACTCAAGTAGCAAAAGATGCGCTTAACCACGTGCCAATGCTTGACACCTGGGCAATGCATAAACCTGCTCAGCAAACTGAATATCTGGCCAAGTAATGCATAAGTAAATCAAGCATCCAACAACCTACTGATAGAGAATAGCATCAAATGCATCTCCAACATCATGAAGACTCAATCATAAAATTATCTCCATAGGAGTGGCAATAGGTTTGCATTCTTCAAGGCCAAAATGTTGCAATAATGTGTCAATATATTTTGCTTGACACAAAGCTATTCTGCCATCAATTTGCATAAACTAAATGCCCAAATAATGATGTAAATGCCCCAAATTTGACATCTCAAATGAGGCATGGAGATCATCCTTAAAATCAGCAATATGCTTCTCATGAGGACTAGTGAGTAGCATGACATCAACATACACAACAATGATCAAAAGCACATTAGTTGCACGGTTAACATATAAGGTGCTCTCAGTTGGATTATTCTCAAAACCATGTGCAATCAGGTAGCATGTGTCTTTTCATACCAAGCATGTGGTGCTTGCTTCAAACCATATAATGCCTTCTTCAACCTGCACACTTTGTTCTCATGCCCTTTCTGCACAAAGCCATGGGACTGAAAAACATACACTTCATATGCTATGAACAATAGTCATTCGGCATGTAGGAGCAAAGGTCTCATCAAAATCAATGCCTCTTTCTTGAGCATAACCCTTTTCAACAAGCCTAGCCTTATACCTGTCAATTGTTCCATCAGGCTTATGCTTCAGCTTGTATACACACTTAGTGCCAATGGACTTCCTGCGAGGAGGAAAGTCACATAAAGACCATGTACAATTCTTCATTATAGCATCATATTTAGATTGCATAGCAGCCATCCAATTTTCTGAATTTTGTGCTTCATTAAACGAAACAAGCTCATTCTCATCACATAGACTAGAGGCAGCCATAGCATAGCAATCCAATGCGACAGAAGCACTATGATGAGTACAATATGATAGAGGTGCATCTAATTTGCTCTCACGCAAAGTCTGCACAAGCCATTTTGGCATAGTTTTTGCCTCCTCAATATCAGCTCTCTCATCAACAAGTGCATCATGTAAATCTGCATCAGAAATAGAATGATCTACATCATCACATGAAACCTGTAAAGGCTGAGAAGTTGCCTCATTAGGGCCATCACTAGAATGTCCACCTATAAAACGAGGTAGAAAAGCATCATACATGGCTTTGGAGCTAACTGATTTCTCCTTAGTACATGAAAGTAACGGCTGAATAGCATCTTCCACAAAAACAACATCACAGCTAACCAAAATGCATTTTGTCTGTGGATGATACAGACGATAGCCTTTGCTTTCAGAACTGTACCCAACAAAAATACATTTCATTGCTTTATTATCCAATTTCTTGTGTTGTTGTTCAAGCACTTATGCATATGCCAGCCAACCAAAAACACACAAGTGAGCAACAAATGGCTTACAACCATGCAAAGCTTCATATGGAGTGACAAACTACAATTCTTTAGTGGGACACCTGTTAAGTACATATGTTGCACACATAACAGCCTCAAGCCCGAAACTATGGTAAAGCCTAACTCTTGACCATGCACCTCATCATCTCCATGAGTGACATGTTCTCCCATTCAGCAACTCCATTTTGTTGAGGTGTATAGGGCACTGTACACTGATGTTTTATCCCATGTTCAGCAAAAAATGCATTAAATTCAAAAGACATACACATTCCCCCCCTCGATCAAAATGAAGGGTGCCCATTTTACATGCTGATAGATTTTGAGCCAAAACCAAAAATTGTTTGAAGCACATAAACACTTTGGACTTTTCTTTCAATGGATATACCCATGCATACGTGGAAAAATCATCAATTAAAGTCACGAAGTAAAGATAATTTCCAAAAGAGGGTGTTTTCATAGGACCACAAAAATCACTATGAACAAGCTGCAATTTTTAAGTAGCTCGAACTGAACCATCTTTTGGGAATGAGGAATGCTGCATTTTGATGAAAATACAACCTTCACAGACATGTTTAACAGGTGCCTCAAGTTTGGGTAGAGAGGACACCATTTCAGATTTCTGCAAGCGTAACAAACTAGCAAAATTTAGATGGCCAAAGCATGCATGCCAAAGCTTTGCATCTGACAAATCTTGAGAATCGTGTACTACACATGCTAAATCATTCACAAATTTTTCATAGTCTATGAGATTATATAGCCCACTACATAAAATATCAGAAGCAATAATGACATCGCCATTTGACAGATCATGAACTATATATCTGTCATCAAGAAATTTCACAACCAAGCCAATCTTGGATAAAGCTGAAATTGGTAACAGATTTCTCTTGATCCCTAGCACAAATAAATAGAGCATCCGACAATGTAAAAGAACTACCATCAGTCATAGTTAGAATGATCTTACCAACTCCCATGACAGGATAAGAGGAGTCATTGGTGCATGTGATAGTATTCCCTGTAGGGGCACGCTCGAGTGAAGTGAAGAAACTACACTACGAGGTAATGTGTTTGGTTGCCCCACTATCAAAGTACCAAACATTTGAGTCTACTGCAGACATACAGTGTTCATGAGAAGATGGTTCATGACTATAAACAGTAGTAAATGCCCATTCTTCATTCTGCATAATATTAGCACACTCTATTTTGGGTGTAGAGGCCTCTGCAACAACCATTCCAGCCTCTTTCTTCTTTGCCTCTATAGCAGCCAGTTTCCGACAGCTCTTTATGACATGATCATTTTTTTTGTAGTATTTGCAAAACAATTTCTGCTTTTGTGTTTTCTTCTCGTCTTTGTCTTCCTTCGTTTATTGTGCAGAATTAGCAGATTTTTGCTTACTAGTAGAAGAGCTCCATTTACCTTTGCCCTTTTGACTAGCCAAGAAAGCTTGATCTACAACACGCATAATGGACTTATTCTTTCTAGACTGATCTTCTTGCAACAAAACATAGACTAACTCCTCAAATTTTAAGGCATGTGAATTGCCGTTCATCATCAAACGAAGAGTAGAAGCAAAACTCTAATATGAATCGGGGATACCATTTAGAACATTCTGCACAAGTGAACTGTCAGGCAAGACTTCATCAGTAGAAATCAACTATTCCTTCAAATCTTTGATCTTTGTCAAAAAATTGTCAGTGGAATCTCCTTCATTCACGTCCTCACTCTCCAACTGTTTTCGAAGGTAAGCAACATGAGCCTCATTCCTTGCATGGTATAAAGTGGTAAGTATATCCCAAGCATCCTTAGCTATTCTGCAAGAGCAAATGTGAGGAATAATGGCATGTTTGATAGACAAGGCTATCAATGCATGTGCCCGAGCATCTCTATCATCCCAATGAATTTGTTATGTAGTAGGTGCAACAAGAATCGTAACACGAATAGGAACATGAAGAATATCACCGTCTTCAAAGACAATCCTTGAGAACTGTGTTTGCACATGAAATAGGACATTTTTCAACACCCTACAAAATATTCCACTGTCCTTTTGCAACCAATACATGATGCATCATATAAGCCCATAACATGTAATTGGTATCATCCAACTTATCCTGAACAGCCAACATATGGAATACATCACTGCTTTCAACCATGGCCACTAACTAAAATACCCTGATGCAAAAAAATGATTGTATTTGAAAAATTTGAATAGAACTACCCTTATGAGTTTCGCTAAACTTGTAGCAGACTTCGAGGTGCTTATATTGGTGAACCAAAACCTATATATATCTTTGGCACAAAAAGTCAAAATGGCTTACCTAAGCATTATTATAGTGCATTCGAAGGTTGAAATGAGCTCAGAATATGCTCATCAATTTTCATTCGATTCTGAGACTGTGACCAGAGGGGTGTCGACGATGCCCTCGATGAACAGTGACCTGCTTTGATACCAATTGTTGGACTTCGAGGTATGTGGAAGCACGCAAACAACACATGGAAGAAGAAGAAGCTTGGAGCACAACACACAATACTAAATGTATTACCACTAGAATGTACAAAGATAAGTGACCCATCAGGCAAGAAGCTGAAGCTAGAGCCAAGACAAGGAAAATTGGCAAGCTTTGAAAAAGGAGAGCTTAAGGAAGTTGTGACCCCTTCCTTTATCTCATATCTCCCATGGCGACCTCCTTCTTTTGATGGGCTAGGCCTATACACAAACAAGCTTCTTTTGAGAATGTTCATAAATTCTTTTTTTGAGCCCTTCTCTTCCCCACAGTCAAAATTGCTTGGGGCTTCTCTTGTTCTTATGACATCAAAGGGAAGAATTTTGAAGATATAATGGTTTATTTTCATAAAAAGAAGTTCTCTTGTAGTGCTACTCTCCCATGCTTGAATTAATAAAAGAATAATTATGCAATGAATGGGCTTAATGCCCTTGGGATCCCTTGTATCCCACAAAGCAGGGATATAATGGCCCAAATGCTATGATTGACCGAAATCGATAGGATATCTAGGATTCGATGGGAGACAAAAGTTTTGAAGAGAGTTGATAAGTTTAATTATTTTTTCTTCACCTTAATCTTGTTGTTTTTCAAGACAAACATCATATGGTGTTTGAAATACAGGGATTTTTTACAATTACGTATTCTTCTACCTAACAAATATAGAGCTTTCTCAAAAGACCATTCTTTTTGTTGGCGATCAAAGTTGATTGCACATCTTTCTTTCCATATCTTCCAGAGTGCTTCCCCTCTAATGGAATTCCAAAAAGCAGCAGAGCAACCAATTGTTTCTCCAAGTAATGCTTCTTTCTAGCTGATTTGCCTTGTTAAGCTCAAAACCTTGGTGAGAGACTGCTAGATCA
Organism: Ceratopteris richardii; assembly: GCA_020310875.1. Classification (NCBI taxonomy): domain Eukaryota; kingdom Viridiplantae; phylum Streptophyta; class Polypodiopsida; order Polypodiales; family Pteridaceae; genus Ceratopteris; species Ceratopteris richardii. The sequence continues at coordinate 126,534,137 of CM035409.1, forward strand.
AGATGCTCTCTACCATGGATGCAACGCTTACACTACTGAGGGGCCCCACAAAGTTTATTAGCTTTGGCATTGGTCCAAATTCCATGATGGAGGATTTGACACATAAGAACAATTTTTTTGTTCTCAATGAGAGGGTGCCACAAGTCCCTGCACACGACTTACCATCTAATGCTAGAGCAGTTTTGACATCATCCCCTGTTAAGGGAGATATGTAAGTCAAGTTGCGTATGTAACCTCATAATTTTGTCTTATTTATTACCATTGGTCCATCTTAACCCTTCAATCTGAGGGGGGGGGGGTCATTTCCAAGAAGGACATGAGTCTTTGTTGTCCCATGAGTTGATTCTCTACCTGAGAAGGCACCAATCATCAAAGTCAACTCTCCTAACATAGTCTATGTCCTCAAACCTTCACTAATGACCTCTATCATGGTTCCAGAGATGTTTCCACTTGCTAAAACCTTTGTTCCATAACTTCTTTGCTCTTTGGATGTTCTCCAAATCAACTTCTTTGATTCCCTTAATAACAAACCAAATAGAATTATGTTTCCTAATCCCAGCCACCCATTTCCAATCTTCATTGAGCTTGATGTATGGTTTCTTCTTGTTCCAACTCTTCCAAATCAAGCAAACAAGGTGAGAATGAGTCACTTGACGTTGAGAAAACAACAAGGTGAGTAGATTAAGATCCTTGCACCTAGCGATTCCATGAAGTGTAAAAGAGGATTTGTCTCTAACAAAGCTTTGCCAACCAAAACTTTGGGCAGGCTCAACAACATGGCATCCCGGTGAGGACTAATGTTCAGTTTTCAATGCTAAGAGCCAATCCCAACTATCAACCCCCATCCAATGGAGAGCCAAGAAACAAAAATCCTGTTCCAAAGAGACTGCCCATGGGTAGGGGTATTTGTGTTCAAGTGAGACATCAGCCATTCCTCTTATGCCCAGACCACCAGAACCTAGTAGAAGATTGTGACCAATTCAAGTGGCCAAATGTATGCAGAGCCACTATGATGGGTCGGCCAAACCTTATAACCACATAGCCGAATTCAAGCAAGTTATTCATGCTAAAAAAGTGGAATATTTCCTGGTTCAATATGATCATTTGGTTTGACCCTCATAGATACGGCATTAGCCTAGTTCCAACCACTTGAACCAAATAGTTTCTTAAATATGGAACAAGTATTTCAAGAAATGATTGAAGAAATCATGAAGACTAGCATTAAGAATAACTCTTCATCGTTGATTCATAGCTTCAAACAGTCTCCTATGATCTGGAAGCTAGGAGGTTTAAGCAATATGTGGATAGATGCACTACAAAGGAAAGGCCTCCATAGCAGAAAATGATCTCATTATTTTTTGAAGGATTAGTCAATGGATCTCTAAGAGCACTATTCTATGTAAAGAGATTCCAAACATTGAATGAATGCTTGAAGAGTGTATAGACTTGGAAGAAAACTTTTCAAAAACTTGAAGATTCCCCAAACTAAGAATAAGAGTGAGGATAATTCTAGCAGCATCTCTAATTCGAACAACAACGTGAAAGAGATTGCAGACTTAGTGGCCAAGAAATTAGGCATGCAGGGACAAAAGAATTACCCCAAACCCCCGCTGAGGATGTCGATGCTTAGGAGATGTGTACACTATGGAGGGGATCATCATTCTCATGTGTGCAATAGAGGAATTTTCCCACCACCCCCGTATGTTTATAACCGACAACCAGCACAGAATCAAGCTCACTACTACAGTATTGAACAAAAATACATAAATCACAATACTAAAAATTATCCTCACAATAGACAACCTGGACCTGTCCAACCACCACAATTTAGGCCATATGGATACCCAGTTAGAGACCAAGGAAGGGAATTTACTAAATATCCTCAGTACCAAAACCCACCTCCAATTCAACGTCCATACGAATACCCAGGATACAATCCACCACAACCAGTGTTAGGACAACAACCACCTCACCCACAGAATGTTGTCCCAATGAAATTTGCCCAAGCAGAAGAGAACACTGAGAGAGCCCTAGTACCGACCACTTCATTAACAGGCCCTGACAGCCATAATTGATTCTATGATCAAAACTGGGGAGAATATTATGCATATGAAGCTGACTCGGTGAACTATGAGCAGGCTTATGAGCAACACCCTTATGGACATGAGGCCTATGACAGCTCACACGGATATGGAGCTGAATATGCTACATTAATGTACACGACTCCAAGAGCCCAATCACCTTCTAGACCTTTGATTAGACCTCTACCTTACCAACAACCTTACCAACAACCACCTAAGGTTTGGGAAGGATATTGTAGTGATTGTGGAAAGGAGCATTTGTTTAGGGATTGTCCTAAAATCCCTAACAAGACGAACCAAACGACTCATGTAAATATAGTAGAAGTGGTAGAGTCTTCTGGAAGTGACAAGGAATATACGGTACCATTAAAGGCTATTACAAGAGCAAGAGCTAAAGAAAGACCGGAAAGGTTAGATTCAATTATTCAAGAAACCAACAAACCAGAAACACCGATGCCTCAAATAGTGGGAGACTCAGAAGAGTCTGAAGAAAACTCCAAGGTAAAAAGAACTCAAAGATGGAAAGCTCAACGAGAGAAATTTAGAAACAACTGGAGTCAAAAGAAGGAGGAAGAGAAGAGAAAAGAAGGGCCAAATCAATCTAATAATCCTACAACCATTAAGGATTCTAATAAAGAGGAGAAAGAGTAGCCAAAACAACAAGCGGGGTTGGTTCTAGCTGATCCAATGCCTGAAGATTCAGCCATGTGGATAAAAGCATATCAATCTAGGATCAAAGCAGGACCAAGTTTGGAACAACACGAATTAAGTTACCCAAGGGGAGATCTGGAAAAAGGAAGGCTAGAGATCTGCAAAAAGTTGATTGAAATTTCTCAAAATGCACTAGAGAAGCCTATCCAAAGTCTCCCAAAAACAAGAATATCTGACAAAGAATTTCAAGAATGTTTAGGAGTACATGAACCTTCGGAAGAAAGGAGGATTGTAGAGAAAGTCGAAAGTGTAACCACTGACAATCATGAAAGAAGTTTTGTGATCCCGAAAGTTGAAGCTAATTGGCCTTAGGATCTATCGGCTAGAGTCCAGGAAGAAAGATGGAGGAAAACTGAGGGAATTGATCCGCCTTTTGAAGAGTCAGATGCATCCAAGAACCCAAGAATGATGAACCAAGAGATAAATCATGAGGAATGTTTGGAATTGGATAAAGAGGATTTGGAAAGCATAAACAATCTACCTAACTACACGGGAGAGTATGAGTAGAATTCCGAGCTTTATCATGTCCCAAAAATAAGAACAAAAGGATGAGAAACCTCAAGCAAAACATCGGATATAGCACAAAAGTTGAAGGATACACAAGTGCAGTGCTCCATAACGTTGGAAGAATTGTTGAAAATCAAACCACAAGTATGGACTAAATGGGCTAAGCAAATGGAGCACAAGGAAGCAAAGACAATCAATAAGGAGGCTCATGGAGATGTGCATACAATAAAAATCCCGGTAGACAAAGTAAGAAATATGAAGGTAACACATGCCTATCCATTACTTTCTGAGGTTACACCATGAAAGCAATCCTAGACACAGGAGATGGAGTAGGAATAGCCACAAAAGAAATATGGGAGAAGTGGGGAAAACCAACTTTACGACCTACAAGAATGAAATTACGATTAGCCGATGGTCCCACCAAAAAACCTTTGGGATTGTTAGAGAATGTTGTACTTACAACATGTGGAGTATACTTCGAGCACACATTAGCCATTTGTCAATTTGAGAGAGCAAGTAACTATGAAATGATTTTGGGAAGACCTTTTATGAGACAACATAAAAGGACTGGGGAAGAGATGCAATATACCTGCAACATAGGGGCACAACCACGAGGATAAATCTCCATACATATGCTTACTAAGATGTCCCACCTCTACAATGGAACTCAAAGAAGAGGATGACCTATCAATCCATCGTGCAGGATCCGAAGACCAATCATGGATGCATGAGGACACCCAACTATGGATGTGTAAGGCAGCCAAGAGAGAAGAAGAAAGAAGACGAACGTAGCAACTAGGTTGTGGAATCTCTAGACCAATAGATGATCTAGCATATATGCCACAAGTGTTCCCCGATGAAGAGTTCGAGCCCCACAGATGGATGGAGATATTGGCCACATTGGATCTGTGTGTCAATGAGGAAGTTTTAACCTTGAACGAGTGCATAGACAAGGATGGATACGATGTAAGTCTATACATGGTTGTACTACAAGAGATAGAGGAAGGATTATGAAAGTATAGAAATGGAGGTTTAGACCCAGGAGGAAGGACATCACTCAGAAGGAGAACCTAAAGAAACCCTCGAACAAAGAGGAAGACAAGAAAACATAAATTCAGGAGAGACTAGCAAGGAAGATAATACACCACAAGAATAGTTCAAAGTTCCCAAACATTTTGAAAAATATGAAGTAGAGGAAAGAAAAAATGCCATCCAAATGCCTAAACGATAAGCACAAGAAGGAATAGCATACGATAATAAGGAACAAACCAAGAAAGGGAAGAGGAGAGATGCACCTACATCGGGAAGGATGTGTCAAAAAATGAAGAACGAGAACTAATAGAGTTGATTCAAAACTTTAGGGATGTATTTGTTTGGACATACAAGGACTTAAAAGGGGTAGATCCCTCTATTTGTTCACATCGTATTCCCATGACACCCGAAGCTAAACCTTCAAAACAATGACCATACACTTACAATGACGTATAATCCACCAAAGTCAAGGAGGAAATAGATAAATTATTGGCAGCAGGGTTTATATATGAAATTGAACACACAGAGTGTGTGTCACCCTTGGTAGTCGTACCCAAGAAAAATGGTAAATTAAGGGTTTGCATTAATCTCAAAAAGGTTAATGCAACCACTATTTGTGATAGCTATCCCTTACCCATTACGGATCACCTCTTGGAGAGAGTGGTAGGCAAAGAAGTCTATTAGCTTCCTTGATGGATTCTCTGGTTACAACCAAGTTGCAATTGCTCCTAAGGATCAACACAAAATCTCATTTGCCATGGAATGGGGTGTATATGCTTTTAGGATTATGCCATTTGACATAACCAATGCTCCATCCACCTTTAAGAGATTAATGTGTCATGTTTTTAAGGAATTCCTTAGGAAAAGCATGGAAGTATACGTGGATGATTTATGCACTTGTTCTTTGGAAGAGATTCGAGAAACAAGTATATAGAGATGCAAAATGGAGTTAAAGTACTATATACTATATAGAATTCACCAAACACCCGAGTTGAGGAGAATTTTTGAAAAGTGCCGACAATACAAAGTCTGTTTAAACCCAGAAAAATGTGCAGCACGTAAAAATTTTAGGACATGTAGTGTCTAAGAATGGAATATCCACAGATGAAGACAAGATCAAAGTTATTCTAGAACTACCCTAACTGAAAAATGCAAAAGAAGTACATGCATTTATGGGACATTGTGGATACTATCATAGATTTATCCACATGTACGCCATAATTGCCCGACCTCTATATGACTTACTGACTCAATTCAATTGGACTGAAGATTGCGAGAGAGCCTTTAATGAGTTGAAAAGAAGAGTGAGTTAAGCACACATTCTAAAAGTAACAAATTGGAACAAACCATTCCATATCCATGTGGATGCTTCCAAATTTGCCATAGGATGCATCTTAGCACAACCTAGAGATGAAGAGAAACTAGATCTCCCCATAGCCTATGTAGCAGACATCTCAACCAAGCCAAACATAATTACACCACGACTGAGCGAGAGGGATTAGGAATGGTTTACACTGTAAAGAAATTCAGACACTACTTACTAGAAAACAAATTCAAATTCTTTATTAATCACCAAGCCTTGTTATACGTAGTCAGTAAACCCTGTAACATGGGAAGATTAGTGAGATGGTTTTTACTCGTAATGGAATTTGAGTTTGAAGTAGTGGTCAATAAAGGAAACGTGCATGTGAGAGCCGATCATCTGTCTCGAATGACTCATGGAGAACCCCCAACTGGAGTTGCGGATGATATGCTTGACACCTATCTTTTTGACTTGGAAGTTTGTCCACAGTGGGCTGCAAAATTGATACCTATACTCACACATGGACCTAGTCATAGGATTAATTAAGATAAAAACCAACAATTATGGAAAACGCAAAATCTTTGCATTGTGGCAGGAAGCCTATATAATCAGGATTTTAGTGGACTTCTTTTGAGGTGTATAGATGAGGATGAACAAGAGACTTGGTTAAGACACGCCCACATAAATCCATGGAAGAAACATAGAAGTATCAGTGGTACACTACAAGAACTAAAAAGGTTGGGAGTGTATTGGCCAGAGATGCAAAAAGATGTTCATTTGCACGTAACAAGTTATCCTACATGTCAAGAGGAAAGACCAAAGGAAAACTCTACGCTATGCTATTCCACAATAGCACCTAGATGGAGTTTACCTTTAGTGAACTTTTTAAGGACACAAGAATACCCGGAAGGGGAAAACCTAGCAAGAAAATGGGTTTAGAGGAGCAAAGTAAAGATTATACCCTTATAGGAAAAGAATTTTTTAAACGTGGACAGGAAAATCAATTACGATTATGTGTTCATGAAGATGAGTATATCCATGTTTTGGAGATGGCCCATATGGGAGCCATAGGAGGTCATTTTTCGCAAAAATGATTCTTTTCATCGGATTATGGTGGCCAACTTTGTATCAAGATACGAAACGTATGTTCAGAGGTGTGATGCAAGTCAAAGAACAAAATACCCCATCCAAAGAGAGGAAATGCTACTACGGCCTATGATTAGTGCTAGAGCCTTCACTAAGTGGGGTATAGATTTTGTCGGACCGATTAGCCCACCTGCTAAAAGTTCTCATGCTGAGTACATAATAGTAGCCACAAACTATTTGACCAAATGGGTAGAAGCAATGGCCACACACAAGCATGATGCAAGAACCACTGCCAAGTTCCTCTTTGAAAACATATTTACAAGATTTGGGTTACCCATTGAAATTGTGAGGGATCAAAGCACACACTTCATTAACGAAGTAACAAAAACTTTGATGAATGAATTCCTAGTAATTCATAAGAAATCGGACCCATATCACCTACAAGCCAATGGACAGGCAGAAAGTTCAAATAAGGTGTTATGTACCATTTTAACTAAGATTGTGAATAATAGACGAATGGATTGGGATAAACAATTACATCATGCCTTATGGGCTTTTTGAGTTACATACAAGATCGCTATTGGCACAACATCATTCAGTCTAGTGTATGGTTAGAATGCAATCTTACCAATTGATTTCTTGATTCGTACTCTTTGAATAGTTGAGAAATATGAGTGGATTGGACACGAGTTGTCCCAATAATTGGATCAAATTGAAAGATTGCATGAGACCAGATTACAAGCAGTAGCAGGTATTTGTGCAGTCAAGAGGTGACAAAAAGCATTTTGTGATGCCCATATTGAAGTTAAAGGGCTCAAGGAAGGCGATTTAGTCTTGGTATACACTTTAAAGCAACACGCAAAAAAATTTGCAAAAGCGAGGACATGGAACGTTGGTAATAAATTGTATTTCTACTAGTGGAGCAGTGAATCTGGCCACCCTAGACGGAGAAATTCTACCTAATTATATAAGTGGTTGTCGTGTGAAGAAATATTTAGAACCCTTGACGAATGAGATGATGAGTAGACTTCTGAATGCAAAGAACCGAAGGGAAGAAGATGAGAGAATTGGAGAAGAAGCGAGACTTGAAGCATTAGAACAAATACGGAAGTGAAAATAATGGATGAGAGAGAGACATGAAAGATATCAATAAGGAGAGGAACCAATATCCATGGCCAATTATAGGGCATTAGAAACTAAAGCTATAGAATGACAAGTCAGGCAACCTTACTTAAATCTAGGAGTCGGAACTGAAGAGTACCACTTAGTGCATGCATTGATTGATACAGGGGCAGCATTAAGTTGCATAAGCTTTTCATTAGCATGGCATTTAAATGCACCACTTAACCCAACTAAGGCATATATGATGGGCAAAGGAGGAAACACCAGTGATTGTTTAGGAGAAATCTTCCTATCATCGCATTTGGGTAACAATTCAATGCAACAAAAGCTTCTAGCTTGTGAGGATGAGGACCTACTCGAAGAATTAGTGCTAGGTCAAGACTGGATATATGAATTCGAGGTGACAATTCAGCTAGCCTTAAGCTACATATCCGCTAAGATTGGACAGAGAGAAGTCTTTAGCCTACTAGATGAGAAACCTCTAAAAACGGTCAGCCTGAAGTTTAATGATAGCAAATGTATGCCTGCATGTGAATCTATACCATTGTCTAGCCCTAAGCAACTAGCTTCCGATCACGACCCAAACCCAGAAACCCCCAATCTTCTTACACATGACACTCCACTAGTCCCTTCATCTCAAACCAGCCAACTTGACGGACAAAGTAAGATTCTTATTACTAGTGAGAGATAGAGAGTCCCACAACCAAAAAAAGAATTGCCACCAATTCATCCATCAGTGTGAAAAACAATGCGACAAATATTGATTTGCAAGGATCAGATAACTACAAAAATAAGGTGAAAAAGAACCAAAGGGAATTCAATTGAAGGTGACAATGACCTAACCAACCAATCAAAGAGTGGTCCACACAAATGATGCAAGTGTGGATACCAAAGAATTTTATGGGAGCTCAACCTTCAAGGAAACAAATATGGATACCGAAAACAGAAATCAAGACCACCAAGGAGCAGCCACGAACTCTACTGGGAGATCGAAGTCAATCCAAGAAACCTTCATGAAGAAAATACCACTAGGCGAACAAACAATAGCTCCATCGACGTGACGATACGAGTGGAGAGTGAAAGCACAAGGAAACCAAATAACTCCTAATAACTCAAGGAGATTCAGGAATGACATTCAAAGCACCAAAACTAGGAAGACGTGGATCCCAAAGTTGAAAAAGGCACTACCATGGATAAAGGTAGAAAATTCCTCTTGCACTCATGTTGAGTTCAATGCACCTCAAGTAAGCATAATAGGGCCACATTATAAGGCCATGCATTCGACACTACAGCATCTCTGTATCACTAAGAGTGCACATTTCCCTCCAGGGGAATAGAAAACACCTTGTACAAAAAAATAATAATAACAAATGATACGAGAATTGCCTCGGCTATGTCACTAATTTTTTTTGTTTTCATTTCAACCAAAGAAAATATTTTTTATAAAAATATCAGGTACTATGTTCCTTGTACACTCTGTGAGTGGGGACGTGACACAAAGAGTGACGATTGCAACAACAAAACAAATCACATCCAAGTTTGACACTAATGATGTTAATCATTCAAATGCAGGTGGCTTCCTCTAACTTCGAAGCTACACAGGAGGCTTCCTTTGATTCAGAAGCCACTCACGATGCTGAAATACTTGAGTTTCCGCTAGAATCTGTAACTAAGGCTCACGCGCACTGGTTCTGGGATGATAACATTTATTTCCGAATCACCATTAAAATCATGGATAGAGAGCATCAATTTCCAGTAATGACTCAAGACTAGAGAATCTTGCATGACATGCCAACAACAGTGGAAGCATGGACTCAAGCTAGAATAGAAGCATACTTGAATCTCCCTATCTACAAACCAGACTTCCAAAGATGTACACAAGTAATGAACACTCTGCAGGTAGCACTTGACAAGCCATCCATCCCGTAAGCTATGGTATTGGATAGAAATGGAGAATCACAAACCATTAGATTCACACATGAGCTAATCAAGACAACATTCAACTAGATCAAAGATGGTCTCACTAATATGAAGGATGAAATCCATGAGGCTAAGAAAAGGACCTTCTTGGACATTAATAGAATCAACATTGAAGATGAGGTACGGCTCGTGCATCAACATTTTTGTTTTCCAAATATGCACCACTACACAACCCCACAGAAAGTGGTCGTGCAACTGCTATTTCATGCAGTCAAGCAAATTGGTAACCAAATCAATTTGACCATGTATGTCCAAGAGCGGATATTCGAAGCCAAAAGGCAATGGGGACACAAGAAGTTTTTAAATGGTAGCTCTACTTTAACTTGTCTATCAGGCCTTAGACATGAAGGAATGCTTGCGACCTATGATTTCAACGACTGAAATCTCAAAAGACCACCACTGTACCCAAGAAAAAGAAATGTGTTACCATAGTGGAAGAGGTCAGCACTAGCTCACGAACCACCATAAGAGGTGCAAAATGGGCTCGAGCCACGGAGTCATCTGAAACTCTGCAATCAAAGAGAACGCATGAACTTCCAAAGGTTCCATTAACAATCATTATGAAAAGGGACCTCTCTACAACATTAGAAGCAACACATGCTTATATGAGAAGCCAGGTAAACCTTACAACACAAGTCATCAATACTACCAGTCAAGTAAGCAACAAAGACCCTCACAAGCAGGAAAAAGTGTATCACAAGTAGACAGGTACAAAGAACTGGGTTTAAATGATTCAAGCTCAAAAGATGAATCCTCCCAAGATAATGATACACCATATATTGATATACACATGGATGAGCATGTGGGAGAAGAATGGGATGAGTTGAATCCAGTACAGCATCAAGTGGAAACAAAAAGTGTGCAACAATTGAATGAATAAACTAGGATATCGCTCAAGGAAATGTCGCCTCCCAAGTCTAGAACAGTCATGCATCCCAAGCAAGCATAAGACATCGAAAATGTACAGGAAGAGCAAGAAGCTACTATACCAATCCGAGTGGTTGTTGAACCATCACCCTTGTATGTGGTAGTTGATTCTCAAAAGGTACAATTTCAAGAATTCGAAGCACAAAATATCACAACGACAACCACAATTGAACGGGTTGAGCCAAGAGTGCAACTACATATCAGGCAACCAAATCAAGAGACACTACATGTTGCACAAGGAATAGATGTGCAAACATGTGAAGAACCCATTATATCACAAACATGGATTAATGTGGATGTGCTTGACCTAAAACCAATAGTTAGAAATATGATTGACACAACCATGACTGCCCAAAACATATTGATGGACAAAGATAAAGCAAAGCAGAACTATTTGAAGCCAAAAGTCGATTCCAAATCTTGAGCAAGGAGCTCTCGGCCAAGAATATAAGTACTCAACAAGAACTCTCACAGAAAATAGCTGAATTGGTGACAAAGACTAAAGAATTCAATCATTTACAAGAGGAGAACTTTTTGCTCAAAGAAAAATTAAAATAGGTAACTATATCTATTTCAAAACTTCAAATGGAATTAAAGACATTGAAAAAGCAACAGGAGATGTATGAAGCAGAGAATGTGCGAATGACCTATCAAAGCAAGTTATTAGAAAACAAAATCAAAGTGTATATGGATGAAGCGGACAACCTGCGTACAAAGAACAAAGAGTTAATGAACTCCATTCTATTATATCAACCATTTGAAAGCACTATCACATAAGGAGAAGGATACAAGAATTGAAGGCAAAGTTGTTAGAAATGGAAGATCAACTAAAACAAGAGCAAAGGAAACAGGTTGAATTAGAAGCCAAATATACAACAGACAACAAAACACTGGAACTCAAGTGGAAAGAGGCAGTGCAAAAATACACAGAGCAATGCATTCAAGAGGCTGATCAAGTGAGGATCATTTGTGAAGCTAAAACAATAGTAGAAAATGAGCTCAACGCCAATAAACTACTACATGACGAGAAAGATCAAATCATATCGGAGCTCAGAACACAATTAGAACAAGCAAAGAACTTGGGGACACCAGTAGTGCAACCATCCAAAATGGCTACTGACGAGACCGAGGTACACCCTTTTTCTCCCCCAACAGTTCATTCACCAATAAGGAGTAGGCTATAGATGAATTTGATGACCATCCAATGCCATATACTACAGAACTAAGTCAGAAAGAAAGGGCACTACTAGTGTCTTATCTCACAGAAAATTTTGAAAATGAGGTAGTGAAACTCATGAAAGAGGCTCATATCAAAAGCAAGGATATCGATGAGATAATGAAGTCGTTCAACCTCCCTTAGGGAATCATGAAAGAGTAGGCTCGAAGATAGATAGTGTTACCATTAGTGTCCATATGAAAGGACAAATGGCTGTCGCACACTTTTGTATATGTCCTTTAATAAAACACATAGTATCCTGGTCAGTCATAGACTCTGAGTTGGACTGCATTTATACACCGAAGAAATTGGTGTTCATGGTTTGTATATTGTGTTTTTTGTGTATTTTGCACCCCATGTGCAGAGTACTATGTGCAGCAACGTTTCAGGTTTCTACACGAAGGGTATCTTTGCATAGCTCTTGAGAGTGAGAATCTACCATAGTACATCACCATATGAATACTTCAATGGCATCATAGCATTTTGACACAAAAGCTTTGTTCCTTTTGTGCGAGCGAAGCAAGAACCCACCCATCCACCCAACGCTTTCTCCAAGGCTTACGAATACGGTGGTTACAAAGCATAGTCCTTGGCATACCTTGTCATTCGAGTCAACAAAGTCACCATTGGTGCCATTGTCTGCACACGAGGGAGGACCTCAATGATTAAGGAAGATAGAGGTTCACGGTACTTCCCAGGAGGTCACCCATCCTAGTACTATTCCACCAGAGCTCGCTTAACCGAGATTCTCTTTCCACTAAGTTAAACTCTTGTGGTGTTTGAAGAAGGGGAAAGACTAAGGTTAACATTACCTTGAGCATGTTTTGGGCCCTCAAAACTTCATTCTTTGCTTTTAAAGCTAGTTCTGGTGCATTTTTGGGATGATTTGTGGAGCAATTTTGGAGTACTTTCATGCATAGCTCTCATTACACAGGTTCAAGAACATCAAGAAGAGTGCTCTTTGTACTTCTTCGACAATGAATGTTCACCTTTTGGGTCTGTGTTTTTAGCCACACTAGTAAATCTACAGGTTTCTTGAAAGGTTTTAGTTGTGGTGGGAGCAGCCACCACAAGTCTATGCAGGTTTTTGCGCCTAAAGAACAGAGTTGAGAGACACTTGCAAGTGTTGTTGGGCAGTGTTTGGGCTATGAATTCAGCCTTTCACTACCATTTTACTGCATATATTGAGCACATACACACTATACATGCTTCTGTGGATACCACTTATGTACGTCCGTGTGGTCATTGATATAGTGCTTACGTTTTTGCATGAATTCTTTTTTGTTTGATAAAGAGATTCGTGGTGAGGTTTTCTTAACTAGGAGACACCTAGATGTCAGGGTACTTCAATGATGCAAGTGGCAGACTTACCCAACGTTGCCATAGGAGATGTATGATAGTTGTTCATAGGTTCTCGATAAGCTTCGTTTGCTTCTTTATGCTCATTTTGTAGAGGATACTCTTGCAAAAGTTTTTGAATGTTTTTGTTTTTGTCAACTATATAGTGGCTGATTTACTCCTTGATAAACTTATTGGTGTGAGCACATTTATTCTCACATAATCCTTTTGGTTGGTCATTATTGTTCATTAATTCATTTTTTCGGGAAGATTATTGATTTTTTTTTTCTAGAATCTGACACTTGGTCATCCTTTTTTGAGCCTTAGTGATGTTTGGACTCTTCAAGCGCTATTATCATTCTATTCAACTCTCCATCATCATGGCATTAGAGGTCTCAGGCACATCTAGTGGATCAGGGTCTAGTGCGAGCGTTGCAAGGAGGAGCTATAACTTGTAGGGAAAAGACCATTTTGAGATCCCAAAATTTGATGGAACAAACTTTGCTCTATGGAAGAATCAGATTAAAGATGTGTTGATTCAGAGGAGGCAATGGAAGCTAGTAAATGGAATCTCAAAGAAGCCTGCTCACATGGATGAAGATGATTGGGATGAGCTAGATGAAATGGCCATGTCTACCATTTGATTGCACTTAACTGATAATGTTTACTTTATAGTATTAGACTATGAACATTCAAAGGAGCTTTGGAAGAAGTTATGCAATACATATGAAAAAGAGAGAGCATCAAATAAAGTGTGCTTGATGAGAAAATTATATGACCTTCTCATGAAGGACATAGATAGTATTGCTACTCATCTAAATGAGTTCGATGCTATATTCTCCCAATTACAGGCTCAAAAAATGGATATGGATAATGAAATGAAAGCAGTATTGTTGTTATGCACCTTGCCATCATCATGGGATATGTTTTGCATAGCTATTAGAAATAGTGCACCTAGTGGTGAACTAGTTTAAGATGACATATGTGAAGCACTCTTAAGTGAGGAGATTCATAAAAAATCTATTGGGAGCAATGGAATTCATGCCATAATTTATCTCAAAAAGATACATTCAAGTCACCTTGTGAGGTCTAATGTTATATACAAACTCTATTAATGGAAAATTAATATCCCAAACTATTTGTCTCTCAGACATATATGCTCTCAACATGTCCTCTAGTATATGGTTGACCGTCTCGTTCTAAACATCTATCTATGGATGGTCACCTATTGTGCATGGAAGATTTGGTAAAATCCAAGAGGTGATGAAAAGGAGACAAAGAAGACAAGGACAAGCAATAGGCAAAAAGAGAATTGCAGATCAACATGATCTTTTATAAATTACCTCATTAGGATACACCTCCATTTTTTCGAATGAAATCCATTTTATAATTCTCGAGAGCATGGGAAGATGATCATATGTATACACAATTCTTATCATAGTCTAGATAGGCCAATAACATGTTTCAAAAAGCTCTACAAGTAGCGTATGACTATTTTAACACAATCGACCATTTTGGTATGAACAAGGCCACCCATTTTTGTACAAAGCTCAATGGAAGATCAATCTTGTAGAATTTTTGACATTGTAAGAAGCGAACTCTTGAGAAATATCATAATTCTATCTTCTCCTTGATTTTTCTCCTACGTTAACCTGGTTCGAACTTTTACAAGAGAGACAATTTAGAGACATCCATCAACTATTAGAATAATTTATCATCGAGTTCTCTAAAAGTGGGATAAGGCACAATACTTCTTCTTTGATTCACAGTTTAAAACAAACCCCTCAGGAGACAATCAAACTAGCTAGGTGTAGGTTCAAATAGTACATTAAGAGATGTCCTATGCCAGAGTTGCCCAATAAGGCTAAAAAAGTGTCTCTGTTTTTGGATGGGGTATTGAGCTCTAAACTACGATCATATCTATACCTAAAAGAACCCAAAACACTAGAGCAATGTGTGAAGATATGTATAGACATCGAGGAAAACTTAGGAGATGAGCTTGAACTCTCCAAGGTCTACAAGGACACAAATAGTTCAACTCATTTTTCTTCTAAACACTCTCGTTCCATAGAGGACCTGACAGAGAAGGTAGCCTAGCAGCTAGGAGTCTCAAGCAAACAGACACCCAAGATAACCTCAGTCAAGCATTATTATACCTATAGAGGCGACCATATGGCAAATGCTTGTCTGAACATGGCACAACCTCAAGGCAACCCTAGTAGCCAATACTGCACAATATAAAGGTGATACACTAACCACACTACACAGGATTATCCATACAACAAGGAAGTGGTTAGCTACAACTACACACAGACATATCAACAACCCGATAGATACCTTGTCCAATACAACACTCAACCTCATTGTTATAGGCCCCAACAAAACTACCAGGTACCATACTAGACACGACCTAGACCCCAACCGGTCCTAGGTCAACAGCCACCACCCCCAGCCAATGTAATCTCTATCAAATATGCTATTGCAGAAGAGAATCTCAGTAGGGCATTACCACTCTCATCCTCATTGATCATGGAAAATGATCATAACACCAACAGTTTTGATTATACCCATGTAGATAGCCCCCCTGCATACTACACTAAGTCACCCGAACATATGGAAACATACTAGTATGAGAGTCCATCAATGGAACCTAGTTGGGAGCCAGACTATACTAACATCATGTATGCCAACCCCAACCCATGGCTCCAGTTAAGATAGACAAGACCAGAGGCCCTAAAGGACCATGTTTTAGGTGCCAAGGAAACCATTATGTAAGGAAGTTCCCACATCCTCCATTAGTGGGACAACCGCAATATTACAACTTTCAAGGTTTTTGTTCCGACTATGGCAAAGAACAGGTCATACGAGAATGTCCTAAAAACCCAGCCAATGCGTCTAAGGTAACCCCCATTAATGTGATAGGCATTGTGCACACTTCATCTGGATCTACACCAACCTATGTTCCTATCCAATCAAAAGAGCCCAAGCTTTACTACAAAATCAATGAACAAACCCTAAAAAGATATCTAAATGTAGTGAAGTTGGAGAGTCGAACGGAAGGGAAACCAGATCTTAGAAGGATTCACAAGAAAGAATTAAAAGAAAATGGAGTAAGAAAATAAATGAATTAGAAGGAAGCTTAAAGAAGACTAGAGCCAAAGCCATAGGCTCTGAGTTCAACCGCATTTGTACGATGTAAGAAATCTGTGTTCGTGGTCTATGTATTGTGTGTTTTCTGTGTATTCTACACCCTTCTAGTTTGTGCATCAATTGGATAAAGAGCTCCTTCTGTCCATATGTCAATATGTTTTTTGCCTTCTTTGCATAATCCATCAACTTCACAAGATTGTAGAGCTCTTTGGAATACCTTTCTCATTGTTCCATACTCATGACTAATTGCAATATTGATATGGAACTTATCACACAGAGTTTGGATGGATGAAACTTCAGTGACAATGTTTGGATTGAGGTTCTCAATGGCAAAAGTGTCTATAATTATAAGAAAGATAGATGCAGGTCTACTTGGGAGAGTAGTTCAAAATGTCCCAGATAAACATTATATAGGTCGAAGAACAAGATGGAAAATTTCTAATTTTTTGAAGGCATGATGGGCACAAAGTTTGAGGCATATCACTTTTCATGATTTTCACACAAACTTTCTTTATCTTCCAAAACTAATATCTCTGTGTAAGATATGCTTTAAATGAACCTACATGGAATTTTTTAAAATGATTAGACAACATAATCTAGATTAGGCACAACTAATTGAAATCCTTATATGGCCCTTTTTTGTCATTTTTTGCACTAATGGATAGATAGATAGAGAAATAGATACATAGATAGATAGATAGATAGATAGATAGATAGATAGATAGATAGATGGATGGATGGATGGATGGATGGATGGATGGATAGATAGATAGATAGATAGATA
>CM035409.1:126556373-126643873 GCA_020310875.1 Ceratopteris richardii
GGTATGAACAAGGCCACCCATTTGTACAAAGCTCAATGGGAGATCAATCTTGTAGACTTTTTGACATTGTAAGAAGTGAACTCTTGAGAAATATCATAATTCTATCTTCTCCTTGATTTTTCTCCTACCTTGGTTCGAACCTTTACAATAGAGACAATTTAGAGATATCCATCATTTATTAGAATCATTTATCATCGAGTTCTCTAAAAGTGGGATCAAGCATAATACTTCTTCTTTGATTCACAGTTTCAAACAAACCCCTCAGGAGACAATCAGACTAGCTAGACGTAGGTTCAAATAGTACATTAAGAGATGTCCTATGCCAGAGTTGCCCACTACGGCTAAACAAGTGAAGAAGATCTAGAGTCCATCAAAATGGAACCCTTTTGTAGTTCAAAAGAGGAATACCTTTATTTTGTAGAAGCCACCATGCCCGACATAAGGGAGGGTGACCAAAATAAGCAGCTCACACCACTTCCAAAGATTAAGGAGAATGAGCAAAAGAAGGAACAAAATAATTCTTCAAGACAAGAAGAAGAACCCCTATTGGAAGTAGCACAGAAGTTCAAGAAATATGAAATTGAAGAGCAAAGAATAATGGTAATTATGCCCAAGAGAGAAATAAGTAAAAGAGAAGCATACAACAATCAAGAGAAAACTAAGAAAGTTGGAGTCACAATTGAAAAAGAAGAAGAAAAATGACTTGACACAAGGGAAGTGTCAAGTCAAGAATATAGAGACGTGTTTGTGTGGAGATACAAGGGTTTGAAAGGAGTAGACCCTGACATATACTCCCATCGAATTCCCATGACTCAAGAAGCCAAGCCTTCAAAACAGAAACCATACACTTATAACAAGTATTATGCTGCCAAGATCAAGGAAGAGATAGATCGTTTGATCGAAGCCAGATTTATCCATGAGATTGAGCATACCGAATGGGTATCACCCATTGCCCAAAAAGAATAGAAAGCTACATGTGTGCATTAACTTGAAAAAAGTCAATGCAACCACTATTAGAGATAGTTATCCGCTTCCTATCACGAAACACCTACTAGAACCAGTAGCAAGCAAGGAAAATATACAGCTTCCTTGATGAATTCTCTAGCTACAACCAAGTAGCCATTGCCCTGAAGACTAGCATAAGGTGGCTTTCACCATCGAATGGGGCATATTTTCATTTCGTGTGATGCCATTTGGGCTGACGAATGCACCTGCTACATTTCAATGGTCGATGTTTCATGTCTTTAAGGAGTTTCTATGAAAGAACTTGGAAGTATATGTTGATGATCTATGTGCTCATTCCAACGCTAGACAAACACACATTCCTGAATTGAATCAAGTTTTTTATAAATGTCGAGAATATCAGGTCTATCTGAACCTAGAAAAGTGTGTTTTTAAATGGTGTTGTTCGTATGCTTCCCTAGCCCTCGAACTCCAACATTGAAGGTAGATGGGAAGTTCCACCTTGCCCAAACAAGGGGTTTCCACACCTCCCAATCCAATGAGATAGGCTTCTATGGAATTGATGTTCAATTGTAGATCTTGACAGTATGAGAATGTAACTACACTAGTTGTTGGACTTGATTCAATCAAGGCTCTCATAATCCTTACACTCTTTCCTTGTCCTACCTCTAGGGTCACAAAGGGATTTTTGTTGATTATTCGAGGAACAATTACACCCGATGTTTGGTACATGGCCATGTGATATCTTGGGGCATTGGGATTGACATCTATGCCTTGTTGCCTTAACTTATTTCACCTAATGTGCTCTCTAGCCTTTGCCTGTGCCTCTTCTCTAACCCTTAACCCTTCTTCTTTTTGCTTCTTAGGAGTGTTGAGTCTCATTAGCATATCCTCAGTAAGAGGTTATTGATATAGCTTGATTCAATAGTGAGTAATATAATTATGCATTATCTCTCCTTCTAGAGTGGCTAATTGTTACCACTCCACTCTTTGAAATCTTGTTTATAAGCATAGGTCCATAACCATGTTTCTCTAGCTTCTATGCGTGTTGTTTCAGTGTATAGATTAGGACTAAATCTCCTTCTTTCAAGCCCTTTTCCTTTACATGTGCATCAAAAGAGGCTTTTTGTCTCTTCTTGGCTACATATATTCCTACTCTTGCTCTCAACATAGTCTCTCTTAATCATTCCAAGTCCATGATCCTTGATGATAAGTCGAGGCGAGTCCATTGAGCCTCTTGTGCAACCTTAAGGGTGGGTATAAAAAAACCCAAGGGACGCACTGCATTTTGACCAAAAACCATCTGGAAAAGGGAGTTGCACTGAGTATCATCTTATAGGCCACTGGATATGTCGAAACTGTGTGGTGTAACTGTTTGTCCCATCTAAACATTTGTTGTTTATGAGTTTAGTTAGTACATTGCAAAGGATCTTGTTAGTGCTTTCTACATGTCCATTGGCCTGGGGATGATATGGTGAAGACTTCTTATGAATCACCATAAAATCTTGTAAAAAATATTCAATGACTTTGTTTAGAAAGTGAGTCCCTCTGTCACTCACCATTTCTATATGTAATCCAACCTTGTAAAGACATTCTCAAATAAGAATATGTTGTCTTGTGTGCATCATTCTTTTTGGTAGCCTTAGCCTCTACCCATTTGGTGAGATAGTCTATTGTTACAATGATGTATTCTACATGAGTGCCATTAGCAGGGGGGTTAATGGGTCCAACAAATTCTATAACCCACTTTGAGAATGCACGTCCTCCCATCATGGGTTTCAGTGGCATCTCATCTCCTGTGTTGGAATCTGAGCTCTTTGGCAAACATCACATCTCTTTACATATGTATGTGCATCCATATGAAGAGTACACCACCAAAGTCCTTAGAATAGTATGGCCTTGATTATCTAGTCAGGGCCAAAATGACTACCTATACCACCCTGATTTGTAGTCTCTAATATGCTCAAGTAGTCACTCTCATGAACACACTGTCTCAGATATCCATCTCTTCCTCTTTTGTACAGATTATTGCCAATGAGTGTGTAGCCTTGAGCTTCTTTCTCTAGAATCCTTTGACTTGCTAAATTCATTCCTTGAGGGAATGTTTTCGTCCTCAAGTACATTATCATTGGTTCTCTCCATTCTGGTGTTAGAGCTACATTGTACAACGTAGCATGCTCGACAGGTGGTCTAACACAATAGATTGGAATTCCTTGCATATCCTGTAGATGTCTACTTCCATCGAAGGCCAGTACACTCCTTATCTATGTAGAGTCTATAATGTGTGGTGTCTAGAATGGTGTTGCTCTAATGCACCTAGATGTGTTGATTGCAACCCTTATCATACTCTAATTCCTCTATGCAACAAGCAAGAACTTTTTGATTACCAGTTTGTAAATACTTCTTGCCATTATTTGATATCTTTGTGACTTAGTTACCTCCATTTCCTTGATCTTGATTTGAGGGTTCTTAGGTCCAAATGTGAGAATAGGGACGGTTCGCTTGGCCCATTCAGACACTACTTCTAGATTAAACAAATATGCATCTGGTAAATCTTCTGCTATCCCTTGAGGGGCTTCTCCTGGAGTCAATCATGAGAGATGATTGAATGTAAGATGGTTCTTCCCTTTTATGTCTACCACTTCAAAATCATACCCCATTAATAGTAGAAACCATCTTACCAATCTTCCCCTGTTACACGGCTTGTTGACTAGGTATAACAATGCTTGATGATATCTGAAGAACTTGACGTTGTTTTCCAGTAAGTAATATCTAAATTTCTTTACTGCATAAACCATTCCTAATCCTTCTCTCTCAGTGGTGTTGTAGTTTCTCTCAACTGCATTCAACTGCCTACTTGCATATGCTATAGGAACGTCTATATTTCGCTCACATGTAGGTTGTGCTATCACACACCCAATAGCATAATGGGATGCATCCACATGTACATGGAATGGCTTACTCCAATATGGTGTCATCAGAATTGGTGCTCAACACGAAGAAGCTTGGAGCACAACACACAATACTGAATGTAGTACCACTAGAATGTACAAAGGTAAGTAACCCATTAGGGCAATAGGTGTATATACAAGCTTGGGGGAAAAACCTCCTAAAGAGGGAAAATAGTGCTCTGGCGGTCCTAGTGTGTTCACACACATCACTACCTAAATATATCAACAAAACCCCCCTGGAAGTGATGCGATGAACAAGGAGCTGGCACTCATGCATAAGGAAGTGTCAAGCTATGTGGAATCAATCCACAAAAGGAAGTAAGCCCAAAGCTTTGTGAAAAGCTTCAAACTTCTCCCTAGGTAGAGCCTTTGTGAAAAGGTCTACAATGTTCTCCTTTGTCGACACATATATAGGGCTGATCTCTCCAACAGAGAACCTCGCCCTGACATAATGATAATGCACCTCAATGTGCTTAGTGTGAGCATGGAACACAAGGCTCCTCGCAATTGCCAAAGTGCTTTGACTATTAGTGAAGATGGTGGCGGCAGAAGACTGACCAACACCGAAATCAACCATAAGGCGTCTAAGCCATACACACTCAACATTCGCAGTGAAAGCTGCCCTCTACTCAGCCTCACAATTAGAAGTGGCCATAGTAGGTTGCTTCTTGCTCAACCAAGATATACATGAGCTACCAAGCATGAAGCAAAAGCCACTAGTGGGCACATGAGTGTCATAACAACCAACCCATTTAGAGTCAGAATAAGCATGTAAATGTAGCTATAGTGATCCCCCTTGGGATAGAACAACCCAAGTAGCTGGGTGCCACTCAAGTAGTGAAAGATGCGCTTAACTGTCGGCCAATGCTTGACTCTTGGGAAATGGATAAACCTTCTCATTTATGAGACAACAAACTAAATATTTTGCCGAGTAATGCATAAGTAAATCAAGCATGCAACAACCTGCTGATGGAAAACATCATCAAATGCATCTCCATCATCATGAAGACTCAATCGTAAACTTATCGCCATAGGAGTGACAATAGGTTTGCAGTCATCAAGGCCAAAATGCTACAATAGTGTGATAATATATTTTGTTTGATGCAAAGCTATTCTGCCATCAACTTGCATAAACTAAATGCCCAAGTAATGATGCAAATGCCCCAAACCAGACATCTCAAATGAGGCATGCAAATCAGCCTTGAAATCAGCAATATGCTTCTCATGAGGACGAGTGAGCAGCCTATCATCAACATACACAACAATGATCAGAAGCAAATCATTAGCACGCTTAACATATAAGGTGCTCTCAGTTGGACTGTTCTCAAAACCATGTGCAATCAAATAGGCACGTATCTTTTCATACCAAGCATGTGGTGCTTGCTTTAAACCATATAATGCCTTCTTTATATGGTTTAGCCTGCACACCTCGTTTTCATGCCCTTTGTGCACAAAGCCAGAGGGCTGAAAAACATACACTTCTTCATGCAAGTCACCATTCAGAAATGGATTTTTAATGTCCAAGTGATGTACATTCCAAGCATGATGAGGTACAAGTGCGCAAATGCTACGAACAATAGTCATTTGACATGTAGGTGCAAAGGTCTCATCAAAATCAATGCCTCTTTCCTGTGCATAACCCTTTGCAACAAGCCTAGCGTTATATCTATCAACTGTTCCATCAGGTGTATGTGTAAGCTTGTATACCCACTTAGTGCCAATGGCCTTCTTTCTAGGAGGCAAGTCACATAAAGACTAGGTACCATTTTTCATGATAGCATCATATTCAGATTGCATTGTAGCCATCCAATGTTTAGAATTTTGTGCTTCATCAAATGAAATACGCTGAGTCTCATCATAGAGACTAGAGGCAACCATAGCATAGCAATCTGATGCAAAAGAGGCACTATGAGAGCCTGAACAAGTATGATATGATAGAGGTGCATCTAACTTATTGTCATGCAAAGTCTGCACCAGCCATTTTGGCATAGTTTTTGCCTCCTCAATATCAGCTCTCTCATCAATAACTGCATCAAGAATGGAATGATCTGCATCATCACATGAAACTTGTAAAGGCTGAGAAGTTACCTCATTTGCACCAGCACTAGACTTTCCACCTGTAAAGAGAGGCAAAAATGTATCATACATGGCTTTGGAGGTAACAGATGTCTCCTTCGTACATGAAAGTAATGGATGAATAGCATCTTCCACAAAAACAACATCACGGCTAACAAATATGTGTTTAGTCTGTGGATGATACAGATGATAGCCTTTACTTTTAGAACTATACCCAACAAAAATACATTTCATTGCTTTATCATCCAATTTTCTACATTATTGTTTAGGCACTAATGCATATGCCAAAAAACCAAAAACACATAGATGAGCAACAAATGGTTTGCGACCATGCCAAGCCTCATATTTAGTGATAGACTGCAGTGCTTTAGTGGGACACCTGTTAAGTACATATGCTACACACATAACAACCTCAAGCTAGAAACTATGTGGTAAATCCTGACTCTTCACCATACACCTCGCCATCTCCATGAGTGACCTGTTCTTCCATTCAACAACTCCATTCTATTGAGGTGTATACAACATTGTTCACTTATGTTTTATCCCATGTTTAGCAATAAATGCATTAAAATTAGAAGACATATATTCCCACCCTCGATGATAACGGAGGGTGGCCATTTTACATGCTGATAGATTTTCAACCAAAACCAAAAACTGTTTATAGCACATAAACACTCTTGACTTTGCTTTCAATGAATATACCCATGCATGCCTAGAAAAATCATCAATGAAAGTCACGAAGTAAAGATAGTTTCCAAAAGAGGGTGTCTGCATACAACCATAGACATCACTGTGAACAAGTTGCAATTTATGAGTAGCTCAAACTGAACCATCTTTTGGAAAGGAGGAATATTGCATTTTGCCCAAAATACAGTGTTCATAGGCATGTTTACAGGGTGCCTCAAGTTTGGGCAAAGAGGACACCATATTAGATTTCTACAGGTGTAGCAAACTAGAAAAATTCAGATGAACAAAACATGCATGCCAAAGCTTTGCTTCTGACATAGCCTGAGAATCATGTACTACACATGCTAAATCATATATTGATTTTTCATAGTCTATGATCTTATACAACACATGACATAAAATGCCACAAGCAATAATCATGTCTGATAGATCATGAACTATGTCATCAACAAATTTCACAACGAAGCCAATCTTGGCTAATGCAAAAATTGATAAGAAATTTTTCTTGATCCTTGGCACAAATAAAGCATCTGCAATGTAAAAGAACTACCATCAGCAGTAGTCAAAATGATCTTACCAACTCCCATAATAGGATAAGAGGAGTTATTGGTGCATGTGACAATATTCCCTCTAAGGGCAGGCTCAGGTGAAGTGAGGAAATTGTGTTGCAAGGTAATATGTTGGGTTGCCCCACTGTCAAAGTACCAAACATCTAAGTCTACTGTAGACATACATTGTTCAAGAGAAGATGGGTCAAAATGGCAAATAGTAGTAAACATCCATTCTTCATTCTACACAAGATTAGAAGACCCTGTTTTCGATGTAGAGGCCTCTGCAACAACCATTCCAGCCTCTTTTTTCTTTGCCTCTTTTGCAGCCAGCTTTGGATAATTCTTTATGACATGATCATTTGCTTTATAGTACTTACAAAACAATTTTTGCTTTTCTGTTTTCTTATCGTCTCTGTCATCCTTCTTTGATTGTGTAGAACTAGAAAATTTTTGCTTATTCATAGAAGAACTCCATTTATCTTTGCCCTTCTGACTAGCTAGGAAAGCTTGATCTGCAACATGCATAATGGACCCGTTCTCCCTAGAATGATCTTCGTTCAATAGAATAGAGACTAACTCCTCAAATGTTAAGGCATTTGGATTGCCTTTCATCATCAAACGAAGAGTATAAGCAAAACTCTGGTATGATTCTGGAAGACCATTCAGAACGGTCTGCAGAAGTGAACTATCAGGCAAGACTTTGTCAACAAAAATTAATTGTTCCTTCAAATCTTTGATCTTTGTTAGAAAACTGTCCATACAATCTTGTTCATTCATATGCTCATTCTCCAATTCTTTTCAGAGGTAAGCACAAGCCTCATTCCTAGCCTGGTACAATAATGTGCTAAGTGTATCCCAAGCATCCTTAGCTGTTATGCAAGAGCGAATGTGAGGAATAATGGCACATTTGAAAGACAAGGCTATCAATGCATGTGCCTCAGCATCTCTGCCATCCCAACGTATTTTCTCTATAGTAGGTGCAATAGGAATTGCAACACGAACAAGAATCTTCACAATATCAGCATCTTTGATGCCATCTACATCAGCTTCAGTACCTATATTTGTAGGTGTAAAAGGATGCTTTTCAACACCCTGCACAATATTCCACAGTCCTTTTGCAACCAATACATGATGCATCATATAAGCCCACAATGGGTAATTTGTACCATCCAACTAATCCTCAACAACCAACATACGAAATACATCACTACTTTCAGCCATGGCCACTAATTAAAATACCCTGATGCAAAAAAATGATTGTATTTGAAAATGTTGAACAAAACTACCTTGATGAGTTTTGTTAAACCTATAGAAGACTTCAAGACACTTATACTGGCGAACCGAAACCTGTATATATCTTTGGCACAAAAAGACAAAATAGCCTATACAAGCACTATGATAGTGCATTCGAAGGCCGAAACTAGCTCAAATCACGATTTCGACACCACACATCAAAGTTGTTTTGATCTCCTTATCACCCTAAGTATGCTCACCAAATTTCATGCGATTTTGAGACTGTGACCGAAGAGGTGTTGATGATGCCCTATATGAAGTGGCAACCTGCACTGATACCAATTAGTAGAGTTCGAGGTCTGCACAAACATATGAACAACAAGAGGAAGAAGAAGAAGCTTGGAGCACAACACACAATACTGAATGTATTACCACTAGAATTTACAAAGATAAGTAACACGTTAGGGCAATAGGCATATATACAAGCTGAGGGAAAAAGCCTCCTAAAGAGGGAAAAAAGTGCCCCAACAGTCCTAGTGTGTTCACACATATCATTACCTAAATATATCAACATTCAAGATGTCCCAATGAGATGGCCCAAGGTGATATCTACATGGTGGAACACGGATCTAAAATTGATCCCTATAAGGAGAAATGATCAGTTGTCATTCAACCATTGTTTGCTTGCATCATTTCGAGATCCAATGGATAAATCTAAACAAAGATTGCATCAACGTCTTCAAGTAACATCCGAAGCCTCAACGTGTGAAAACCATGTGCCTTTGGCATAACCCTGTCTTTTACACCATTTGGGTCATGCATTTCCATAGTATGCATCAATATACAGCCACATTACTAGGTTGTGCATAGACACAATTGAGAATCTCAAGCACATGCGACACATTTGAGATATATAAACTATTTTATTGATACTAACCTCTTTCTTCTTGTTTTAGGACATTGTTTCTCTCTTTAAAAAGAGAGAGAGAGAAAGAGAGAGAGAGGAGGATAGGACCATGCATTCAAAGAATCTTCTCAATGAACCATCAACACGAACATCCATCAACAATGAAAGACAAGCCAATGGTCAACAATTGTGATGGGAATACAACACAAAGACATGAAGATCGACTGACTTTTCATCATGGTAAGAATATGTCACAATAGCTTATGAGGAGTGAATCTCCTCATAAAAAGAGAGTGCCACCTCGCACTTATGGGTATCTTATACCACATTAGGTAGAAGAGAATAGGGGAGAGAAAATATAACTCATAAGACTTAGAGATCTCGAACGTGGTCGGGTGGTAAGGACAGAAGAACGCAAATCTATGTGGTTTGACCTCAAGAATCGTACATAATCGTAGGCGGTAGAAGGAATGTCACATAATCCTAGTAGGAGATGGTTGAACCATGCCTTAAGAGAGAGGTCTGGAGCAGAGAATGGCATCTCCTTGCACTCAGTGCAAGTATCAAATTTATAAAAAATGATGGATTTGTACTGCACATGTTAGAGAATATGGACCCTTTGATAAAATTCGACTACAAAACCTACGCTACCATTCGCATGGTCCCATTGGTGAGCAAGTGGACCCAAACGACATTGCACCAGTAACCTCTCATGGACAAAAGAGAACAAAAAGGGAGTCAGAATTACAAGGTACTAATAGCATTAAACAGAATGAACACATGGAAGAAATGCCCGAAGCATCTCATGAGATGGACAAAGATCATGAAGGTGGAGAAGATGTCACGAGTTTCATTGCAATAGCAAGAACTGTCCATAGTCGATGGATGTTCTTCTTAGAGCGCTTTATGAAGACATTAAAAGGGTTTGTTCGATAGAGAGCACGTTTAGAGGGTAGCATGGCAGAGGATGGCTCGTATAGGAGTCTCTTATATTCATAATTGAGTTTCTACGTATGTGAGATCCAAAAATGCGTTGCTTATGGAGCGATGATGAAGATGTTTGTCTCTAAGCAATGAACCTCAATGTAAAGGGATGCAAAGAAAAATGAATTTAGCTTTTAGAGAGAAGGCAATGAATTTTTGCATCGTTAACTTTGAGCCTATGCATAAGTGGTTAGAAAGGTATGAGCTTGCCAAGGAGACAAACAAAAAGGAAAGAGTTGAGTTTTGAAAGAATTGTCCCACTCAATTTTTGCCCCTTCCAGAAAGTCTTCGACCTCTTCCACCCTTTCCAATGAGTAGATGGCTAGATACAACGGTTTCACAAGCAAAGGCAGTGGGTGAAGATATCTTTGAAGAAGAAGAAGAACTCACAAAGGGATGTGATTGGGAGTATACTAAATACGGTGCACTATGCTCTCATGGACGACACTGTCAGATCGCACGAATCAACAAAAATAGGTCTACTTTTGATAGTGGGGTGATGGTGAACTTTTTTCAAAAAAGTAGAGCTATTACAAGAGACGATAATGCTCAAGAAAGCGAGATATATTATTGTGAATTGATTTAATATATCTTGAAACTATCCTTTAGGAAGTTTGATTACATTGTTTTTTATGTGAAATGGTTCAAAGTAGTCACCTTTGGAAGAAATGCAACAGTGAGGCAGGATAAGAGTGGTTTTCTTCAAGTCGACTCCACAAAATTATGGATAGATGAAAGAGATACATTTGTACTCTCCGAACATTGTGAGAAACTTGTTTTTATACCAGATTCAAAAGAACTAGAGTGGCTAATTGTTTTACAGGTCTCCACACGTAGTAGAAAAAATTGTGAGAATGTAGATGTAAAAGAAAGTCCATCTAGAGTGGACTCTGAGATTCATTCGATAGTCGAGGAGGAAGAGATCATGGTCCGAGATGAAGAGGTCATTGAAGAAGACGAGATACATGATGAAGCAACAGATGATCATCAAGAAGAAGATAGCATACCAAGAGATTTAGAAGTCATCAATATAGAGATAGATATTCTTTGTGCATCAGATCTCCAAGAGGATGCTAGAATAGAGGATTTTTTAATCAAGCACTTGTACATACTAATTTGTGTGTTTTTTTTTCTATGTTCTTTTGTACACTACTACTTCTCTATATTACCTTTTATTATCATATGCTAATTATTTGAGTTCTTTTATTAGAGAACACGATAGGAGACAATTCTGTAGTCACTCCACATTTCATGATAGAGGAGAAGTTAATGGAGCCTATATCTCAAGTGCCTCCTGCGTATATGGCCGCTG
Organism: Ceratopteris richardii; assembly: GCA_020310875.1. Lineage (NCBI taxonomy): Eukaryota > Viridiplantae > Streptophyta > Polypodiopsida > Polypodiales > Pteridaceae > Ceratopteris > Ceratopteris richardii. Next base: position 126,568,038 of record CM035409.1, read on the forward strand.
CATCACAATATTGGATCTCTCGTGGTAGCACTCTCCTCATCCTCACTCCTACCGGCCTCACTCTTATTGGCCTCACTCCTTTCGGCCTCACTCCCACCGGCATCACTCCTGTTGGTGCCACTCCTAGGGGTGGTGCTACTCCCAGCTTTATGACTACACCACTACCATCATCTTAGCCATCCCCTAGTGGCTTTAGTAGTAGATGTGTGCATTTGACACCATCATAAAGCTAGGTATGTCTCCTAGCTTTATGACTCCACCACGACCATCATCTTAGCCATCCCCTAGTGGCTTTAGTAATAGATGTTTGCATTCGACACGTCCGCACGATACAGGTGTTGGCCCGTCTCGTAGGTCGAGGTCACGCTCTGGAGTAGGAGGTTCTAAGAGTGGATCTACAGGTATCTCTGGAGGAGGCGGCTATTGTGGAGGTAGTGCGACGGACGTTCTGTCGCCCACTTCTACTTCTAGAGCAAGTACCTCAGATATAGGTACGCCACATGGAACACCACACACACTTTGGGGTGCTCATGACCATGATGACTCCAAGGTGTATAGTATCTATGATGGAGCTCTGGTGATGGATGCAGCCAGAAAGGCCATGCGCCAGCGTATACGACAACTTTGCTCCATATGATTTGGACACTCTATCATGTTGAAATGGAGCGATTAAGATAAAGATTGTAAAAATTATATCACGGAGATAATCTATCACGAGTTTTGACTAGCACATGGACATCCTGTTGTTAACTCAAAGTGGATTCACCACAATGCACGTGAAGTTATGTCCCATCGATGATCCAAGGCTCGTGATGCTTTTAGAGCAGGCTTACCAAAGTCTCTATGGTTAGATGCTGATGAGTTGGATATGATTCACGACGAGCAACAGCAGACTCCTGAACGATATCGCCAGCAGCGAGATGCTGCATCCACGCGTTTAGATACGATCAGACCATCACATTTGGGCAACGGCGGATATGACACTATGCATCACAAATTTGTAAGTATCATTTGGTTTATTGAATTTTTTTGTGTTAAGCATTCCATGTATGCTCATCTAACATTTTGTATATTTGTTGCAGGATCTAGAAATGGGTCATCCTCCAACACAAACGGAGGAGGCTTATGGATATCGTTATGGATTGGTTGCACTATTTGAGGATTTGGAGGGATGCAATGCAGTCGTTTCATGGGAGCATCTTTGATGAGGTGATGAACTTAAAAACTTGGTTTTTACTTGTCGTTTGTAAATATCATGTCAATTTATCTCATTTCATGAATGTTCTTTGTTGTAGGACTACTAATAAAGATGTTTCGATCCTTCTTTGCATGTGTGTGTCAGTGGTGTGCCACAATTTTGTATTTGGCTCATATATGGCAGTGGTGCACTAGAATTTTGTATTTGATTCTTATATGGAAGTGCTTTGCCACATTTTGTATTTGCCTCATATATGATAGTGGTTTGCCACACTCTTGTACATGCTTCATTTATGAAATATAAAACTTTTTCTGTACATGGTTCATGGTTCATTATGCTCATCTCTTTTGTGTCCCATAGTATTTTGCTTTATGAAATCATGTCTCAATTGCCATTAGAGTACACATCACATGTACTTGATTTTTTTTGGGCAGAGTGTATTGTCTTTTGCTAAACAACATCATGGTAATGTTGTTGTAGTAAGAGACAACACACTCTGCCCAAAAGAAATTTTGTAGATATGGTCATCGATATATGCGATGGTAATCCTAGGATGGTCATCGATTTGTGTGACGGTACACACAATAATCGCCGGTATGAGCACCGATATTTCCAACACGCTCATATTGATGCTCATACTGACACTCATACTGACGCTCATACCGATGCCTATCGGCACCCATATGGCATTTCCGTTCCCATGCCTATACCCGCCCTTACACTGACATCAGGGCAACATCGCACCCGTTCATTTTCCTCAATAGAAGCCTCTATATACCCTTGATATGTTGTAGTGTTTCCCTCTCCCGTGTTCATAACTCCTATGATTTAGAAACTTAATTTTACATGGCCAACTCTATATATACTCCCACCATCATCTTTGTTGTTTACTCATTTTTGTGCAATTGCTCCTCTCCTAGTCTATAGAATTAGCATTGTGATTAACTATTTGCCATATACATGTGTTTTGTGTAATGCATTCTTGGCCAACTAAAGAGCATGCTTAGAAACATGTGGATGGCTCACATTTGTGCTCATAGATTGGTACCAAGTCCCTCTCCATCCGCATGTGCTAGAAATCATCAACCAAGTCTCCTAGCATAGATTTGGGCAACCAACATGTGTGCTTCCCCTCAATGGTGTCGGCATGCACATTACAAGAAAAACCATAGCTACCAGATTGTATCTTTCACACCATGGCATCACTAGATTGCACCCCAAGGATACAATTTTGCATTTGGAAATGACTTGGAAATTTGGGAACACTAGTAACCGTGAATACCCATTATCAAGAAAGTGTGGATGGGAAGGAGATAAAAATTATTCCTTTGCAAATCACTCAAACTAGAGGGAGAACATTTCATGAAAAGCTAGATGTTCTACATTTGGCTTTGCTTCTTTGCCAATCAAGTGGTCAATTAGGATGCTACGTAAGCATGAAGATTATGAATGAGTGTCATCGCGTCATTGATAACAACACTGATTGTGTGAAGTAAGGTGTCCAAATGCACATATAGAAACATCTTATCATTGATTCTACCACCACCATGTGTCGCACCCATTTCAATTCATGATCTTTTCCCACCTTTGGCTGTTCTTGCACCACAACCCTATTCCAACCTCTTTCTATAGTTGATGAATCTCAAGATCCTAATGAATCCATCAATAACTTAGTCTGATGACAACATCATCCACCACCACAACAAACAACATCATCAACAACAATAATAACAACAACCAGTCCCATACACCTAAACCGTCAAATCTTCATCCAAAGAACATGATAAACAATCTAGCTAGCACCAAAAATGTCACGAACAAGGGAAGTGACAACAACACCAAGTTCCCATCCCTCCACAATCGAAGCAACATCCATAGCATGAGCCTTAAAACTACCCATCCCTGATAAAGAGCACACCAAGGATTCTTCATAACAAATTTAGGATATCCAACTGTAGATGAATAATGTCTTTAGATACTACATGCAAACTATTGTAGACTTATAGGAACACATAACAACTTTCAAAGCCAAGGTAGTAATATATGATGCATCCCAACTCGCATCGACATCCCAAGAAGGCACCCTCATGATCATTCCACTGTGCAACAACTAGTTTCCACCCTGCAGCATAAATAGAAGACAAGCGATGACAAGCACTTGGTTATCCTAAAGGGCTAAATATTGAAAAAATCCCATGGTTATCCTAAAGGGCTAAATATTGGTTATCCTAAAGGGCTAAAGCGATGACAACCCCATGGACGATGCATAAACTAGGTTTGATTCCACAGATTGTGCCAAGGGGTTAGGCCACTGCCAGAAAAGTGCAATTGCATTAGTGAAGTATGACACACCTAAAAAAAGTGAATTGTCAAAGACTATCACCCCTTGTATTTTGATAAGGAATTTTGTATGATAACCGTAGTGGTTAGATGCATTCGGTTTGGTGCATTTAAGGTGTAGGGACCGAACCTTACATCTTAGGTAAGGCACGTAAGGTGTGTCACTGACATATTAGGTGCATTTAAGGTGCAAGACCTGAATGTTATCTTTGAAGTAAGGTGTGTAAGGTATGTTCCACTCAAAAATAATATATATATTACCATATACAAATTTCATATTATGCAATCGCATATATCAATTATATATATATATATATATATATATATATATATATATATATATATATATATATATATATATATATATATATCAATGATTCATATTGAGGTTTTGGATCAAACATCACTTACATATAGATATACACGAGGGTAAAAGCATATGGGGAAAAAATGTGTATGTGTATGTGTATGTGTGGATAAATGCTAGGTGCATGCTTTTATGTGTGTCCCTATAAGTGCGTAATGTTTTTGAACACCTAAGTTCAGATACACATAGGGGCATACATATTTGTGTGCCTTTACATGGACATATATGTCCCTATAAATGCATGGATGTATTTGAACACCTATATATATAAATGTACATAGGGCAAAAGCATAAAGGGAAAGAACTTTATGTATGTGTGTGTGTGGATACATGCATAAGTGCATGGATGTATTTGAACACATATATACATATTACAAATATACAGAAGCGGAAAAGCATAAGGGGGGGAAATTATGTGTGTGTGGATAAATGCATAAGCAAAGGGTACATCTATGTGCATGCATTCATGTCCTTCATACATTTATTTGTGAGTGTCTCTTGGGAGCTACAAAAGGGCCATAGGCTCATGATAAGAAAGCAGAAAGCCAGTCTCTTTCTCTATCATTGTAACAAGGCAGTGAACTTCTCTCTCTCTCTCTCTCTCTCTCTCTAGAATTGCAATAAGGCAATAACCCTTCCTCTCTGTGTGTGTATATGTGTGTGGAAGCAAGCATTGTGTAGGTTCATACATGTAGCTCTCATTTCCATGCAAGAAAAAGTAAGTTTCACTTTATATAAGTATAAAAGCACCAATAGGAACCCAATGGAATAATGGCACTCCACCGAACCAGAGGAACGGATCATCAGTGCATTTTTGCCCCGAGAACAAGAAGAACCAGATGGCATCATACCTATAGAATTGTATAGCACCCTTCATGCTCTATCGGTATAAATACACGAACCAATGCAACCATGATTATAGCTAGTGAATCCCTTTTGTAAAAACTCTGAATGATGAAGTACGGAGAAGTACAAATGGTTATTTGACTATGTAAAATGGTGGCACTCTATAGTCCAATTGTAGTATAGAAGTGCATTGCTAGTGACTTTAGTTCACAAGGATCAACTCACCAATGCATCTATAAAAAGTTAGAGAATGAAGCACATGGGAATTCTTGGGAGAAAGGACAAAAAGGCGGGTGCAGATAGATAGTTTTACAACAGTTAATATGAGATTAGGAATAGATTGCTATGTTTTGACTACATCGAGATTTTTGAAGGAGTTGTAATGTTTTATGTAATTTCCCTGTTAATGTAAGCTTGTGAGTCACAATATACTCGAATCCCCTTATTGTTAATAGTTCTTTTTAAGTTTGGCATAATGCATTTTGCAATGCTCAATAGTTAGTTACGATATGCAATTATTCTGCTATTGTATTTGGTGCATACAATCGTGATACTATTTGATTTGCAGTCTGGTAGACCACAAAAATTCATGTTTTTTGTTAAAAAATTCCTTAAAGCAATTCTGAATGAAGTTCTACGTCATATAAGACACTAAACGAATTATAGTTCAAATACATGTCTTTGTGTAACAATTGGTTTAGTTAGAACTGAAGTTTTGAGTATGGCACAAAGATATACAAACCGACAATAGTAATAGTGAATTAGGTGTGAACAATGAATAGGTGTTATGTAATGCTAATTACCGTATCTTGCACCTATATATCTGAATTTGTCTAAGTTGTCCACATAAACTACATATCCAGATACCAACAAGTTTGTAATAGACCTCTGGAGGCAAATAGTTCATTGAAAAAGAATGTCCACTTCCTTAAGAAGTTCTTGGTCCCTAGAATCCACTCCTTAGGATCAGAAGTCCAATATGGTAACTATAGGTTAGGAATTCCAGGAGTGTTGACTATTAACTCTAGTTATGCAAAAAGTTTCTTCGGGTGTTTCAAAGACTCTCTTTTATTATCTAACCAACATGCCTCTTTTTGTAGACTCATGTAATATGGTTGTCTGGCCAATGAATGAGCTCCTAGAATAAGCTCGATCCTATGTTCCATATTTTTGCAAAGTGGAATAAATATACGTAATTCTATAAGAAATAAATTTGAAACTCAAACTCATCTTAGAAGCTACTTGACCTTCCAAGCTATTTTGAATTTGGTGAAAATACAAGGAATAAAGGTACTTACAATCTACTTTTGCCATAACAGAGGTAGAGACTCACTTGTAATTCTTGAAGTCTTTTGATGGTGATGCACCATGGTAAACTCTCCTTCTCAAGAGATCCATGATGATATCCTCACAATAGAAAACCAAGCTCTAGATGCCACACACGGTACTCCGCACAAGCTTGCAGAATACACAAAAAAACAAAGTACACAGAGAGCATGAACACAGATTTCTTAGGTGTTACAAATGTGATTGGACATATAGTCTGTGGCTAACAGGGTCACTAGATGTTTTATTAAGGAACATATACAAAAGCATTTGGTGGCCTTTTGGCCTTTCACATGGACATTAAGATTAACAATCTCCCACTAAAGGTGAATATAGCCAAAGTGACTATGGAAAAAATAAAATAATGATAAAGAATACCTGAGTGTAAGTATACAAACTATACCTCCCACCTGATGGGCATGTTACACATTATACAAGTAATTGTTTAAAATCATGAATCAAGTAACCCCCATCAAGTGACAACAATGTCAAAAGCTATCCCGTGGTAGAGCTTTAGTCAAAGCATTTGCTACATTATCTCGAGTATGAACCTTCTCAAGAATAATGTGTTTAGTGACGAAGAAATCTCTAATGAAGTGATACCTCACCTCAATGTGCTTGGTCTTTGCATGATAGACCAAATTTTTAGCCAAAGAAATGGCACTCTGACTATCATTGAGCAAATGAGGTACATGCTGAGGTAGACCCATATCACAAGCAAGATGAGAAAGCCACAATGCTTCCTTACATGTCTCACTTGCTTAAACATAGTCCCCTTTTGTAGTGAAAACAATTGAACATTCTTGAAGACCAGATCTCCAAGAGATAGCACCTCCAACAAAATGAAAAATATACCCTGATGTCGACTTATGATTGTCTACACAACCAACATAATCAGAATCTGTGTAACCAATAATGGATACCTTCCCCCTACCCAAGCATAGACACTTGTCCTTAGTGCCACTCAGATATCTCAAAATCATCTTGACTGCTTCACAATGCTTCTTTCTAGGATTAAACATATATATACACACAACACCTACTACAAATGCAATGTCTAGTCTCATAGCTAACACCAACAACAATTTGATAAAGAATTTTGGTCATGAATTCCTTTCTCTCATCTGATTTGGGGCAATCATCCTTGCTCAACTTCACATGTGTGGGTAAAGGTGTACTAAATGCCTTTCCATCTTGCATACTGAACATGTGAAATACTTTGGATATGTACTCACTTTGAGACAAGTATATGCATCTTTTACTTTTATCACGAGTAATGTTTTGCATCCCCGGAATCCTTCATATCAAATGTCTCACTCAACTTCTTTTTGAGAATTGACAAGTCATAAGAGGACTTCTAAGCAATCAACATATAATTGCCAAAAAGTATCAAGCATATCAAGATTCCATATGAGCATCTCTTTGTGTAGAGAGAATGATCCTCATTGCCTCAAGAATAGCCTTGAGGCTTCATAAAAGCATCAAACTTTTGGTACCATTGTCGAGAGGACTATTTAATTCCATATAAGCTCTTCTTCAACTTAAAAACTAGACTTTCTTTGTCAAGAACTACATAACCCTTTGGTTGTTCCATATAGATCTCATCTGTAAGATCTCCATGCAAGAAAGCATTTTTCACGTCCATTTGGAATAGTTCTACGTCCTCCATTGCAACAAATCCAAGCAACATTCACAAGGTAGTCATCGTGACCAATGGAAAGACGATTTCCTCAAAATCAACACCATGTTGTTTAAAACCATTTGCAACAAGTCGTGATTTATAATTTGGAGAAGCACTATCTGATGTGAATTTTAGCTTATATACCCATTTACATGGTAAAGCTTTCCTACCCTTTGGCAAACATACTAAATTCCAAGTACCATTCTTATTAATAGAATCCAACTCACTCTTTATGACACGCTCCCACTTGACATGATCCTCTATTTGCATCACCTCCATTTAGAAAGAAGGTTAGCATAACAAAATCCAAACCTGGAACATATGTATCAAGTGGATGTGAATTCTTCTCGATTGATAAAAAAGGTTGAATTCATGTGAGGTATACTCACCCCCATTATCTAAACATAAAGCCTTAAGCTTAGTTCCTTTTTCAATCTCAATTGAAGCAAGCCATTTTCTGAAAGTAGGGAATACCTCATCCTTAGATTTGATAGGATATACTTAGACTTTTCTAGTAGCATCATGTATGAAAGTGACAAAGTAAAGAGAACCACCTAATGATCTTGTGGACATACGGTCAGACACATTTGTATGAATGAGATCTAAAGGCTGAATTGAATAGTCAATGTGCATTGTATGCACATTCCTAGTTTTCATTCCATATTGAGAATGCTCAAAATGAAAAATCAGAGAAAGATAACATAGGTAAGAGCCAGAACAAGAAAGATTTTCCATTTTACTATGAGATATATTGCCCAAACGACCATGCCAAATACAAGCCATAGGTTGTTCAATGAAAGCTAACAAATGTTCTTTCTATGATATAAATAAAGGATAAAGTGATCAAACTTTTCTTGCTTTTACAATAACCATATTGCCCTTTGACATCTTAAAGGATTGGCATAGAACCACATTGTAACCAAGATCATCAAGTTGAACCATCAATGAACTGCACAACCACATCTCCAATCCTGACAATGTCACATTGGTAAGAGTCACTAAGTCTCAGGTCCAAGAGACTTTGTTTCATAAGTAGAGAACCATTCTCTATGTGGTGTCACATGGAAAGAAGCACCAAAATATAGCAGCCACATGTGGGAAAGAGAATTAGCCACAAGAGCCTCAGTAGGCACAATACTATCAAGTTTCAACACATCAACATCATCATAAATAGTGTTGATTTCTTCTATCTTCACAGTCAAAGTAGATGGTGCAGGTAGTTCTTTAACATGCCCATCAACTTTCTATCATTAACCTTTAGCATTCTTCAACACATAACACTCTTTCTTCATGTGTCCTTTCTTATGACAATAATAGCATTCGATATCCCTATTCCTTGATTTACTTCAACTCTTATTCTGTTGACCATTCTTTTCCTTGTTCTTTCTCCTACCACATTGCCAATTCTTTCCTTGGTAAGAATCACGAACATTATATGCATCTCCACTTTGAGTGCCAACCATAAATTTGCTACAAATCTCCTCACTCAAGATTGCTCCACATATGTCATCATAGACTAGTTTACCATTAAGTGCACTATTGCTAATAGCTACGCAAAACATATCCCATGATGATGGCAAGGTGCATAACAACAAGACTAATTTCATTTCATTATCCATCTCCATTTTTTTAGCCTCTAGGTACACTATTGCTAATTGATGCGCAAAACGTATCCCATGATGATGGCAAGGTGCAAAACAATAAGATTGTTTTCATTTCATTATCCATCACTATTTTTTGAGCCTGTAACTGAGATAATATAGCCAAGAGAATCGGTTAACTAAGAGAAGCCAACTACGTTTATCGAGCACCTACGAACAACTATCATACATCTCCTACGGCGAGGCTGGTTAAGTGTTCCACCTGCATCACCAAAGAGACCCCAACAATTGGGTGTCTCCCAGTTAAGAAAACCTCACCACAACCCTCTTTATCAATGTCAAAGGTTTTATGCAAATACCTAACCACAATAATGATGACCACATGGATGTACATAAGCAGTATCCATAAAAGCATACATAGTGTGCATGTGCTCAATATATGAAATAAAATGGCACTAAAAGACTGAATTCAAAGCCCAAACACTAGCCAATGACACCTATAAGTGTCTGTCAACTCTATTCTTTAGGCTAAAAAACCTGCATAAACTTGCAGTGGCTACTCCCACCACAACTAAAAAACTTTCAAGAAACCTATAGATTTACTAGTGTTGCTAAAAACAGAGCCCCAAAGGTGAATATTTGTCATCAGAGAAGTACAAAGTGCACTCTTCTTGATGTTCTTAAACCTATGTAAAGAGAATTATGCATGAAAGTACTCCAAAATGGCTTCAAGAATCACCCCAAAAATGCTTCAAAACAAAATTTGAAAGCAAAGAATGAAGCTTTGAGGGCCTAAAACATGAACCTTAGTCTTTTCCCTTCTTTGAACACCACAAGAGTGTAGATTACTGGCAAGAGATTTTCAGTTAAGCTCCAAGAGGAAAGGTACTGGGATGAATGACCTCCCGAGAAATACTAGGAACCTCCATCTTCCTTGATCGCATAGCCAACGACACCAATGGTGACTTTAGTGACTCAGATGACAAGGTATGCCAAGGTATATGCCTTGTTCACCACTTAGTCATAAGCCTTGGGTGGGCGGGCAAGTGCTCACTTCACTCACACAAAATCAATAAAGCTTTTGAATCAAAATGCTATGATACCGATGAAGTATTTTGATGTGATGCACCATGGTGGACTCTCCTTCTCAAGGGTTCCACAACATGACCCTTGTAATAGAAAAAATTGATCCTCGGATGCCCCACATAGTACTCCACATAGGCTTGTAGAATATGAAAAAAAAAACATAGTACATAAAGAGCACGAGCACAAATTTCTTGGGTGTTACAAACGTGGTCGAACTTACAGTCTATGGCTGACTAAACCACTGCATGTTTTATTAAAGAACATATACAAAAGTTTCTAGCAGCCATTTGGCCTTTCACGATAGAGAGCATGAGGAATTCGAATAGGGAAAATGGAGAAAAAGGTGAGGCCTCTATGTGAAGCGCATGCAAGATGAAAATCTCTTCCCTTTTTATCACAAATTTGCATGAAGATGCTCCATGGACATAAGGAAGATGAAAAGCTCTTCCTTCTTTATCAAGAAATTCGCACACGATGCAGTTCGATTCCTCTTCAAGGACATGATGATTTTGCTCACCAACAAGAGAACTTGTCCTCTCCAACTCAAACTTTCCCTCTCTCTTTCTCTCTCTCTCTCTTTCTCTCTCTCTCTCTTTCTCTCTCTCTCTTTCTCTCTCTCTCTTTCTCTCTCTTGAAAGCTTTGATACCAAATGTGAGATCTCAATCAAGCTTCAAGAAAAGGAGGTCTTGAACAAACTATTTGGCAAGCTCCAAGCCTTCCTAGATCTTTATTATGTATGGCAAAAGCTTTTGCAATAATCTTGTGCCTTGTATGAAACATTGTTATTGGTCTTCAATTTTCCACAATATTCTTCTTTTTTTTTTTTGTGAACAAGTTTAATCACTTCCTCATCGAGGCACCTCATAAGGACGCCAAACCCTAGGGGCCTCTTCTGAGGCCAAGATACTATGCCTCCATCACAACTTCTCCAAAGGCCTTAAAGAACTCATAGGTTAAACTATCAAGGCCAATGTTTTCCCCTTGGGAAGAGATTCAATGGCATGAGTAAGATTTCACCTATTGAAAGGTTCATTCAACCATTTTCCAATATTGGGTGACACCTTCGTTGTACAGATGCACGAAATGGTGGTAGTCCATTGACATTTTCTAGCAACCATTGGGGAGCAAGATTTTGGCTTTTGATTTCCTCTTCATATCTAAGTTTGATTTTGATCTTGGGCAGCACTGATTCGCATCCTATTTTGCCTTTATTCACTTCCTTCTCCAACTAATGAACCTTTTGAAGAATTTCTCCCGTTTTTTGTCTATGATTTATTTGATTTCCCTTTGAGTTTTTCTAATGGTATATTGAGTAACTCTAATTGCTTGAATCCAACAACAAGTTGGGAAGAATCATTATAAAAGATGACCTTTAAATATCCTCAATATTCATACTTTCTAAATCTATCAAGAAGATTGAGGTATCAATGTGAAACCAGGGGCTATCCCATATGAATATTGAAAGAGACATTTATAGAGAAATGGTGAGAGAGGACAATGGTTGTACAAAGAGAAACCTTGGATGTATTGAAGTGATTAAATTTCCATGGGTGTGTAACACCTATCAAGGCATGCTTTTAATAGACCTTACCCACTTTACAAGTTTGTTCACATGAAGAAGTATGAACATCTTTGAACTTGTCTCAATGCAATTTTAAAAGCTCCTAGGCATTCTTCTCCAAGCCTTCAATGGGGCTCCATCATATTGAAGTCACGATTGCGAATTGACAGGAACGAGAGGGGAAAGACGAAGGATCAAGTATCTTTCTATAGAACTTGAGAGTTAAATGAGCTAATGGATGCAATAAGAGTTAAATGAGCTAATGGATGCAATAACAAATGTGTGAGACCCTTTGAAAATAGTGGCCACCTAGTGATGCTTATTGCTATAAAAGTTTTTCCATAGGAGTGATTTCCATCTCGAGTGTATCCCTAAAGCCACTCAACTACCCCCTTTGGGATGGTCCATATAAATCCAAGAAGTCTTCTTATTGGTTGTTTTCTTATTTATCTTAACTTCTTGTATACAAATATAATCTAGGTCGTCTTCTTATTGGTTGTTTTCTTATTTATCTTAACTTCTTGTATACAAATATAATCAAGGTCTATACTCTTGTCTTTAAGCCACTCAGTTAGAATAATTGCCCTAGACAAATCTTAAAGGGCTCAAATGTTGAAAGATATAATAATCATTTTCTAGGGGTGCGGATATTTTGCTTCCTATCTTATTTATCCTTAGAATAATGACCCTAGATAAATCTGAAAGTGTTGAAAGATAGGATACTTATTTTAACTTTTTCTTCATATCTTCTTTTATCCTTTTTTTTTCACCCTTTCCTTGTGGATTATTAGAGTGAGTGATCACCTCTTCTCGGCCACTTTCAAGGGTCTGGCATGGGAGATTTTCCCAGATTTGTTGAGATACCAAGCTCAACATGTGATGATCCAGGATGACACGTATCACTTTTTCATTTATTTGACATGTATAGGAGTCATGTCGGTCTATGTGAACTACCTCTTGTAATTTTTTGAAGAGTTTACTTAATGTAAAAGTAAGAGAATCTTAAGTGGTTGAGTCCACATGATCAAAAAGGGAAAGAGGAGCCACGAATTTGTGATTTGTGGTAGGTAGAGAATCAAATCAATCATTGATTGATTGGAGAGTGATTGAGGGAAGTTAGCCTCCCAAACTCAACTATAAATAGATGGCAGTTTTAGTCGTGGTTAGAGAGACCTATGTGAAGACCTCCAAGAGCTGAGCTTTATGCCATATCAAGGTGTGATTACAAGGCACACATATGTATCAGTAAGTCATTGTATTGTACAAGCAATATACTCTCATTTTCATGATTATTTGAGTTCATCTTTCCATGTTCTTGTGAAGTGTACTACTCACTGCCATTACTCTCATTTTTTCTCAGTCAGCTTGCAGAGATGTTTTCTATGAGATTGGTGCATCATTTTCAGTGATTTAACTTGGTAAAGTGAGCTCTATAAGTCTACTATATGCTCACAAATTTTCATGTCATTTGGATGTTGCAAAGTTCAGTTATGTTCATTTGAAGTCAACATGGTCTGTTCATCTTCACTTCTCTGTCAGGTACCCGACTTTTTCACTCATCTTGTCAGAGGTTTTTCTCAGTGGTTACTTATCCAAATTCAGTGATTTAAAGCTTGTTGGATTTATCTTACTGTCTAGTATAACCATACAAATTTTCATAATCATTGGATTCCTACATTTTGAGTTATGTTGATTTTTCTGATCACTGGTCTCAAACTGTAGCAGCCCATGAAAATCGGGATGATGTCATCAGTTGTTAAGACTCATTATCAGTGTGTGGTTCATTATTTTTGATGAGATTACTCTTGAAAGTTAGATCTTTAAGCTACCTAGACTTCCCCAAGAGGAATTAATCTAATTGCTGCTGTGCTCAGAGAATTATGTAAAACACTGGACAGGTGTATGAACCAAGAATAGCAAGTTTTCACCTCTGAGCTAACTCCAACTTATTTGTTTTGATCTATCTGATCTTCCAAGGTACATTGGGTGTCTAATACATTCATTGGCAAGCTAAAAGGGCCCACCATATACTTCTGGAATTCATTTGGCTGGTGTAGATCAAGGATTTTGCAACAGCTCTTCATCTTCAAGCACATACCTATCCATCTCTTCACAATTCTTGTATAGTATATTTTCTTTATGTAGTAGAAGAAGAAGTAATAGAAGAAGGAATTAATTCTTCTTTGCCTCAATCTATGTGTGATTCTCTCTTTGTGTGTGAAAGTTTGTGAGGGTTCTCTTCCTTATCTCCTTTCTCTTGACATGGTATGAGAGCCAGTGTGGCTATAGAGAGCTCATGGAGAAGTCTGACAATGAAGGGTACATGAGAAGGCATGGAGAACGCATGCTTCACAAACAATCTCAAATTGCTACAAAATTTTGTGGAAGGCATCAAAATATTTTTGCAATTTAACCCTTTTGGGCCACTTATTTTGCTCATATTTTTGTTTCAGAGCCATCTCGACCTCTATTTTGGGCCTGCAAGGTGTGACCCATAGAAAAAACAAGTCAATTTGCAAAACTCTAACTTGCCTTCTATTTGACAGCACTCAGATATTCTAAATATAGAATTTCAAATGATTCAGTGTACTGTTGGTACACAAAAACTATGTTTCTCTGATATCAAAATATCACGTCACAACATGATAGTGTTCAAGTAGAGGTATTGCTTATAATGTTTTTGCAGTGTTGTGAATTCCTACAGAAATGGCAAATGTTGATGAAATGATTCAACTTATAAGTGATAAGCTGGACAAGAACAACTTTCATGCTTAGAGATTCAAAATGACAAATTTCCTGATGGGAAAAGGCTACTAGAATTACATCAAAGGAGACAATGAAAATGCTCCATAGTTACTAAAGAGGAATCACACTATGGACCAATTAAGAGCATATGAAGAGAGAAATCAAGGATCACAGAAGGTAGTGTATTGGCTGTCTATTAGCATACATGATAACATGATTGGGCACATACAGGATGCCAAAACTCTAAAAGAGGCTTGGAACTGTTTGGTCACATTGTATGAGACCAATACAAAGGCACAAAAATTGCAACTCAAGAATGAGCTGCATACATTGGATAAGAAGAGCATGCCGATAAGTGACTACACCCTAAAAAAGCAAAAGCATATGTGAGTCACTTGCATCTATTGGCATCATTGTAGATGATCATGATAAGGTGGAAGTGTGCCTTTGTGGTTTAGGAACTACATATAAGTAGTTTAGAACTTTTATTCAGACCAAGGAAAATATTCCATTTTTTGCTAATCTAGTGTTCATGTTGATCATTGAGGAAAAGAAACTTGGTGAAGCCTCAAACTCCCAAGGAAAAGCTAGTTCTAAGCATGTATTCTACTCTGGCAGAGGAAGGGGCTTCAAAAGTGGAAGAGGAAACAACAACTAAGACCAGGGTTAGCAACAGAATCATGCAGGAGGTAGAGGACAATTTTGAAGCCATGAGAGCCAAAGAGGCTACATTCCAAAGAAATGATTCAGGTAATGATAGTAAGGGATCTTGGAATTGTGGTAAACCTAGTCACTTTGAACATGATTATAGGTTAAAGAATCAAAATAGTAGAAACTAACAAAACAACTATGCATCCACAAGTGAAGATGATTTGGAGAAGCAATTCATGGTCCAACATCAGATGATGATTACAATGTCTACTGATGTTTCAAAATGTAATGATAATGTTTGGTTTGTTGATTCAGGTGCCTCAAATCACATCACCAACCATGCAGAATGGTTTAATAGTTTGCAAAAATTGTATGTTCCTGGATTTGTTGAAATAGGTGATGAAACATCACATTCTATCGAGCATATAGGAAATATAACACTATCTATGGAGGATGGGAAGGTAAAACAGCTTGCTAATGTACTACATGTTCGGAATATAACAAAGAATGTGGTTTTTGTTGGACAAATGATTGACTAGGGATTACAAGTCAGGCTCAATGCTTATGGTTTATATGTAAAAGAGTACCAAAAAAATGGACAGTTGATAACCAAAGGAAACAAAGTGGGTAGATATTCACCTTAAATGTGAAAATTCTTGAAATGAATACATCCATGTTTGCAAAAGGTGCAGGCGTTATTGTTGACATAGAGATTTGGTACAAGCAAATTGGACATCCAAATTTATAGAGACTAAAATTGATGCAATCAAAGGAGCTTATCAATGGATTACTAGATTTCAAGGTTGCAGAGATGCAAAAGGTATGTGCAGCATGTCAATTTGGTAAACAATCAAGGGCATAATTCCCGCATGACAAGCATGTTAGTGAGAATGTGCTAGAAATAGTACATACAGATGTTTGGGGTCCTGCAAAGACCATATATATATGGGAGGCTACATGTTTTATGTCACTTCCATTGATGATCATACACGAAAAGTGTGGTATACTTCATGAAAGAGAAAAGTGAGGTGTTTACTAGGCTATGGTGGAAAAGCAGACAAGAAAGTATATTAAGAAAATGAGATCTGATGGAGGAGGTGAATACATGTCAAATGAGTTCAGCAGCTTTCTAAAAAGTCATGGAATTTGATGTCAATTTTCATGCAGGTACACACCACAATAAAATGGCATTGTTGAATGCAAAAATAGAAATATTGCAGAAATAGCAAGAGCTTTGATGGCTGAGAAAAATATGCCTCATTGTTATTGGGCAAAAGTTGTGTACATTGCTGTATACATTATGAACAAAACTCCAGTTGTTGTTGTACATCAAGTTACACTTGAAGAGAAGTTTACAAGTAAAAAGCCAAACTTATCACGTATGAAAGTATTTGGCTATATTTCATATGTACATGTTCTAGATGAGTTGAGGACAAAACTTGATCCAAAAGTAGAAAAATGTATCTTCATTGGGTATCCCTTGAGCAAATGGGATAAAAGTGCTCCAACCCACTCACATGACAGGCAAAGGTAAGCAAAGATGTGGTAACTGATGAAATACCAAGCTTTCATGTAGATGCCAAAGAAGGACTTAATCTTCACTCAAATGACAAAGGAAATGCAGAAAAATCAAGTGCAAAATCTCAAGTTTTTAGTGGACCTAATGCCTCACCAAGAAATAGTTCCAACTCAAACCCATGGAGTGGAAGATTGCGTGGAAATTTCACTCCATCAAATTCATCAGCTATGTCCAAGAAAGGCAAAGAAAAGGTTTCTACTGCTAATAAAACATGTACACATTTTGAAGACATTGATGGATATTCAAGAGATTAAGAAAAGAGCCTTGATGAGGAACTTGGATTGCCCCTTGTGAAGACTCTAGGAGTAAGAAAGGCATATGCAAATGATATAATAAGAAGAAGTGACCCAAGACCAAGACGATCTGGGAGGATGCATAATTTAGTGCAACGATTGATGTATGATGATTATATGGCTCATCATTCTGCCTACATGACCAATATAATATAAGATGTTCAACCTTCTTGTTTTGAAGATGCATTTGGAAATGCAATGGGAGAAGGCGATGGATGAGGAGATGGCTTCAGTTTATGGAAATGAAACACGGAAGCTGGTTCCATTGGCATGAGGAAACAAACCCATAGACTACAAGTGGGTTTACAAGGTAAAGCATAATGTTGATGGTATCATAAGTAGGTATAAAGCATGATTGGTGGCAAAAGGATATGCACAATCATATGGCATTGATTATGGGGAAACTTTCAATGTTGTCAACTGTCAAAGCACTTGTTGCATTAGCTACAACAAAAGGATGGATTTTGCATCAGATGGATGTGAAGAATGCTTTCTTATATGGTGAGTTGCAAGAAGAAGTATACATGGACCAGCCATAAGGATATGAGGACTCAAAGCACCCATAATATGTTTGCATGTTGCAAAAGGCTTTGTATGGGCTTACACAAGCCCCTCGTGCTTGGCATACAAGAATTGATTATTTAACCACCGTTGGATTTTCTATGTATGATGCAAATCACTCATTATATGCAAGGAAGGGTGATGATGGCATGACTATTGTGGCTATTTATGTTGATGACTTGATTGTAGGTGGTGATAATGAAGAAGCATTAAAAGAGGTAAATAAAATCATTATGCTTTGCTATGAAAGATCTTGGTGTGTTGTGCTATTTTTTGGGCATTGAGTTTATACATACAGAAACAGGTATATGGATGTCGCAAAGGCAGTGTGCCTTGGGTATGCTACAAAAGTATGGTATGGATGATCGTAAGACAACATTTATGCCATTAGATCAAAACTTGAAGTTGGAAACTACATCAAGAGAAGCATTGGAAAATGCTACTATGTACAAGAAAATTGTCGGAAGTTTGATATATCTCATAATTACAAAACCTGATCTAAGATACATTGTAGGACTTCAAAATCAATTTATGCAGGTGCTCATGAAACCCCATTTAGATGCTTTGAGATGCACTCTATGTTATGTGAGTGCTACTTTGGATTATGCATTATTTTATGAAGCTGGTGCAGAATTGTAGGTTCATGGATACACGGATGCAAATTGGGCTAGTAGTATTCTAGATAGAAGATCTACTAGTGGCTTTCTATTCTCATTTGGGAGTGCAACTGTTATATGGAGCATTAAGAAGCAACGCATTGTTGCTTTGTCAAGTATAGAGGCTGAGCATAGAGGTGCTACAATGGAAGCATGCAAAGCTTCATGGTTAGAGATGCTACTTGCATATTTAGGTGTGGAAGTGCAAAAGCCTATCATCATTTATTGTGATAATCTTAGTAGCATCCAGTTATCACAAAATTCTATTTTTCATGCTAGAACAAAACATATCGAGGTACATTATCACTCCATCAGAGAAAAGGTATTAGCAGGTGATATTGATCTTGTTTATGTGAGGACATATGATCAGATTGCTGGTATTTTCACTAAAGCACTTGGAGCAGATAAGCTGAAGAAATTTCGAAAGATGGTTGGATTACAAGGCATAACGTTGAGCTCGAGGGAGAGTGTTGATATATCAATATCAACATGTGACGATCGAGGATGACACATATCACTTTTTCATTTATATGACATGTATAGTGGTCACATTGATCTAGGGACACTTTAGTAAGCTTTACTAAATCCTTATCCCCTTTGTGTTGGCACTATTTTCATTCAACCTCATCTTCTTCTCCAAGGTTTCTTGACCCAATAAATAAAACTTGTTGATATATTTTGGTGGTGATGTGTGTGAACACACTAGGACCATTGGGGCACTTTTTTCCCTCTTTAGGAGGTTTTTTTCCCAACTTGTATTTACGTGTATAACCCTAACTGGTTACTTATATTTGTACATTCACTTGGTAATATATTCCATATCGTGTGTTGTGCTCCAAGCTTCATCTTCGTCCTTATGTTGTTTGTGTGCTTTTGCATACCTCAAACTCCAATAATTGTTATCAGAGCAGGTTGCCGCTTCATCTAGGGCATTGTCAACACCCCTCCGATCACAGTCTCAAAATTGCACAAAATTTGGTGAGCATACTCTGGGTGATTAGCAGTTCAAAACAGCTTCACTCTGTGGTGTCAAAATCATGATCTACGCTCGTTTCGACCTGCGAACACACAGATTAAAGGGCATGAAAAAAAGTGTGCAGGTTGAAGAAGGCATTATATGGTTTAAAGCAAGCACCACATGTTTGGTATGATAAGATACATGCATACTTGATTGCACATGGTTTTGAGAACATTCCAACTGAGAGAACCTTTTATGTTAAGCATGTAGATGACATACTTCTGACTATTATTGTATACGTGGATGACATGCTGCTCATAGGTCCTAATGAGAAGCATATTGTTGATTTTAAGGCTGATTTGCATGCTTCTTTTGAGATGTTAAATTTGGGGCATTTACATCATTATTTGGGCATTAACTCATGCAAGTTAATGGAGGAATAGCTTTGTGTCAAATAGCATATATTGACACGTTATTGCAATGTTTTGGCCTTGAAGATTGCAAACCTATTGCCATTCCTATGGAGGCAGGTTTACGATTGAGTCTTCATGATGTTGGTGATGCATTTGATGTTGTTCTCTACCAGCAGGATGTTGGATGCATAATTTACATATGCATAACTCGGTTTGATATTTAGTTTGCTATCTCTCAGATGAGGAGGTCTATGCATTGCCTATGTTTCAAGCATTGGCAGGTGGTTAGAGCACATCTTTCACTACTTGAGTGGTACCCGACTACTTGGATTGTTTTATCCCAAGGGGGGATCACTACCGCTAGATTTACATGCTTTTTTTGACTCTGACTGGGCTGGTTGCTATGACACTCATGTGTCCACTAGTGGTTTTTGCTTCATGCTTGGTAGTTCATGCATATATTGGTTGAGCAAGAAGCAACCTACTGAGGCCACTTCTAGTTGCGAGGCTGAGTATATAGGGAAGCTTTCACAATGATTGTTGATTGTGTGTGGCTTATACGCTTTTTGGCTAGTTTGGGGGTTGGTGAGTCATCTGCCATCACCATCTTCACTGACAGTCAAAGCGCATTGGTTGTTGCGAGGAACACTATGATGACATTGCAAATATTTTCACAAAGGCTCTGCCTCGAGAGAAGTTTGAAGCTTTTTGAAAAGCTTTGGGCTTACTTCCTTTGGTGGATTGATTCCACATAGCTTGACACTTCCTTATACATGAGTGCTAGCTCTTTGTTCATCGTATCACTTACAGGGAAGATTTGTTGATATATTTCGGTAGTGATGTGTATGAACACACTAGGACTATCGAGGCACTATTTTCCCTCTTGAGGAGGTTTTTTCCCCCGGTTTGATATATGCCTATAACCCTAACGTGTTACCTCATAATATATTCAATATTGTGTGTTATGCCCCAAGCTTCTTCTTCTTCCTTGTGCTGTTCATGTGCTTGTGCATACCTCAAACTCTAACAAAACTCTCACTCTAGGTTTTTTTTTTTTTTAAATGGAGGTTCAGCCGAAGCCTACTCCCCCGGACTTTAACTTTGAAATTGCAACTGTACAAGTGAATGGGCATAGTACCCGCGGGACCCCCCGTATCCCACAAAGCAGGGGTTAGACAAGGTTACAATTGAATGAGACATGGTTACAACTGGATTTAACTGGCCTAAGCCATAACATGTTCAGCCTGGGACTTGAACCCTGGACCTCCGCCTCAAGAGGCCAAAGCTCAACCAACTGTCCTACAAGACGTGGACCTCACTCTAGGTTCTTCTTTGCTTGTGGAATAATCATTATGATGTAGTACTGTTATTTTCCTATGAAATTTTAGCTTTCGATTCTCTGAGTTTGGTATCTTTTGGTTCCATACCCCAAAAAAATGTTCTCTATGTGACCACGAGGGATTGTAATTTGTATACATTGATAAGAGTGGATGTACTCAGTTCGATTTTCCATATCCCCAAACATTGCTATTGACCACGAGGATCGTTTCCATTTACAAGAGTGCGCTCTCTGAGTTGGATTTCCTCTAATGAAACAAAAGAACCGTATCAGCGAAGGCCAGGCTTCACAATGTGGAAATTAGTATGCGACATCGAACATAAGGGTTTTCCCGTACACGCGTGAGCCTGAGTGCAGTGGTGCGCTGGGCGGAGCAGAAGCAGTTGTTATTCCCTTATCTTATCTAGCTGCAACTTTTCTGAAGCACAATGGTATGCACCATCTTCATGACTTCCATTGAATTGGGAAATGAAGACAAGCGTCGCTGTAGAAAGTTTGTTTCCAGCTTCGGCTACTCTATGAAAGGTAATTTCTGAGTTTCTTCATTTTCGCTATAGGGTCGTGTTCGGACAAAAACAGTCAAGAAATCCTCACGGATTATGATCGAGAAATACTATTCTCGCATGACCCTGGATTTTCAGACTAACAAGAAGATCGCCGAGGAGGTGGCCATTATTCCATCTAAGCGCCTTCGCAACAAGATTGCCGGATTCGCTACTGTGAGTCACGTGTTCTCGTAAATCTGATGGGTTTCTCATCTTCATGCCAGAATATTTTCGAGTACTCTACTAGCGCGCAGAGAAGGCTCTTATTGTTCTTGATTTTCGTCCATTCCGATGGTTTCGTCTGACTTGTGTGCAGCATTTAAGGATTTATACTAATTGGTTGCTAAAGTGATCGTCCTAAATGCAGCACTTGATGAAGAGAATTCAAAAAGGTCCTGTTAGAGGAATCTCTTTGAAATTACAAGAAGAAGAGCGGGAGAGGCGCATGGACTTTGTTCCGGATGAGAGTGCTATTAAGACAGACCTTATTGAGGTGATGTATTATGAACTTATATAATTTTTGATAATGCTATGAGAATTTTCTGATCATTACTAGACATTAACTCCCTCATTCAGTTATCATTGCATATATTTTTTCGCTAAGTATCTTCTGCGCATGTGCACGAAAACTTTGATTGCATGGGACATTTTGACTTATGAGGTAGAAATAATTTTTGGACACGTTTTTACTTTTTACTATACTTTGTGTCTTTTATGTCTACGATATGAAGTAGGCTTTGCTATTTTACATTTGGAGAGGCTTATCTTAGAATCAGCTTATTATCATAATTATTTTGAGCAGGAGGGGTTTTCCACGAATCTTTAAGTTTTCTTCTTATCAGTGAATTGTCTTTGTATGATTGTTGTATGGAACAAGAAATACCTGTCCAAGTATTTCTCCGAGATTGAATATTACATTCACATAACATGTCAATTAACTAGTAATAAGCATGATTATCATGGTGTGTCTTGTTCTGTTGTATTGTCATGTTAGCTAGGATCTTAATTGCTGGGTGTTATCATGAAATGTGCTTATCATCATCCAAGAGTTTCCCCCCCCCAGTAATCTCTGCTCTTGTTTACAATGCTCTATTTTAGTGGATTCAATTCCTTTTGTATTGTTGTATTGTTTTGACTGTAGCATCCTCATTAGTTTCTCAAATTGTGTCTATCACGGTCCAAGTGTTTGTTTTCCCTTTGGTACTTGTTGATATTTTCTACAGTGCTCCATTTTAGTGGCTTTAGTTCCTTTTTTTGTTTTGAGTATAGCATCCTCATTAGCTTTGTGAATCGTTTGACAGAAAATTTTTCTTTTTATGGAAGGCTCCATCTGTAAAATCTGTTGTAGTGTATGTAAGGTAAAATTGTGTATTTGAAGGATATACAGGCTACTGCTCATTTTTGGCACTTTCAGATTTCATGGCATACATCTCAATTTTTTCAATTTAAGGTTATCCTCATTATCAGTTCTCGAAGTTTCTTAATAAGAGTATTTAGGCGGTAATACAGGAATATCATATTTTTTGGAAGTCATTATGGCTACAACTTATAATTTATAGCAGCTTGCAATTTCTGAATTGTTTCTATAATGTCTGGATATGTGTGCCATAGGCACTTATCCATTCTGCTCTTATTTCTGGAATGTAGTGTATTGTATTACACACATATTTTAATGGCACTAATTGTTTCAAATTCCAGAGCATGACAATTTGATCTCTTTATGCAGTGTATGATCAGTAGTATTACTTCCTAAATTTCTTTATTGATTTTTATCTCTATTAATGAGGGTCTTTAATAGGTATCTAATGTCTGCATATGGATGCCATATACGCCTTAAAATTCTCTTCTTCACTCTCATTACTATTTTTCTGAGTGTGATCCCTATTTTGTTTGCAAATGTGCACATAAGTATGTCTGGAAATTTTTGAACTTTGTCTTAGATTTTTGATCTCTTTCATATCCAGGTTGACAAAGAAACCATTGACCTACTACAATCATTGAACATGGGACAGCTTCCAGGTGTTGTGAAACAGGTAAGTTCTGTAGCTATGCATGCCAGCTAACTGACTGATCTTAATTATTTGTGGGGTGTTTTAAATTCACTCTGTGTTTGTGATATCAGGAGCCTACGACTACAGGGTATGGAAAACCACAACCTGCTGGTGGTTATCCATTGAGAGCATGAATGACCTGAATTCTATATGTCATGAGATTGATTGACCTTGTCCTTTAGGATCCGGAAGCCTTATTTCAACTGCTGAATATGCAGAGCCCTTTTTGTAGCTGTATGGATTCTTGGAAATATGCTGATTTTTTAATTTGAGTTTATTCTCGGCTTAGTTCTGGAGTATTTTGCTCTATGATTCTATTACATGTTCTCTAATGAGCTTGTCTCTTACTTGATATTTTTGTGAGGAAAGTTCGGTGATCAGGACATATAATAAGCCTTCTGTATGTTGAACATCAAAGCAACGTCTTCTGTATTCAGGATTACTTCTAGGCCAGGGTCGTTACTGACTAAAGAAGCAGGAACATTGACATGGTTTGAAATAGGGGTTCAACAACAATAACATCGACATAAGGACAACAACAACAATGTGATGATGAATAATAATTATGTGGAGGCTTCAGTCTTACTACGTAATGTACCCAGATTTTTAAATGTAAAATTCTAAGTTTGTTAGAAGAATACTGAACTTACTGGAAAAACAATTCAATGTTGGGGGTTTCCTAGCCCGAGATGGTCTGTGACAATTTGAATCCAGTACATGCATTTGTGTTCATAGAGGGGATGATAAAACAATAAATCTTGCGAACCATCACAGGCTCGCTCTTGTCTCTTGGAAAAACCCATGAAAATACAAGTCTCTTGAAAAGGATACAAACAATCTCGTTTTGTAATTCTTGGGAAGGTCTTAACTAGAAAGAAGCTTCACTTTGACTATTCAAGAGTTGCTCTAGAGAGCTCAATATGGAGCAGCAAATGCTAGAGGTGGCGTTGTTAATGTCTAGTTGTGTGTGTGTGTGTGTAGGTACATATCTGTATGTGCGTATGAGTGTTTACACATACACAACACACATGCATGCATGCATACATACATATACATACATACATATATACAGACATACACACACATACATATGTGTGTATATATATGTGTATACATGTGTGTGGGTGTGGGTCTATGTGTGTATGTAGTTCTACTATCATGTGTGTTCTATATATGTGCACAAAAGTGATGGATTTCACAAAAGTGATGTTTTATAGGTATTTCACAAAAGAAAATGCAAATGGAGACAAATGCCCATCATCCAAAACATACGAGTACCATGTGTCGAAGTATACGAATGCATAAATTACACTGCAACAAAAAAGAGTACCGCAGATGGGATCATAGGCAAACTCAGTGCTTAAGTGTATCACTTTGCGTCACACCACTCATGAAGAGTATGCATTGCATGTCTCATGTTTGAAAGAGGAGCACATAGTAGTTAGGACCATCAATCACTCATACCTCATTGGCACTCTTGTAGGAACGCTGGATCATTCTTGCAACTACAAATTTCATATTAAAAATGCATGGCGTGCCATGAACACAAACACATACATGAATGCCAAAACGTGGAGATAAAATGTGGATGTTTGTGCATGTGTGCATCCATCTATCCATCCGTCCATCACGTTGTCTATACATACGGACACACACTTGCATACATAGATGCATCCATGCATACACACACATATACATACATACATACATATCAATGATAGGAACATCTAAAAATTATTTGTAATGATCGAGATGTTAAAGCATGTGTGTTTTTCTTATTGCGTCTATTACATGATTGAAAGCTTACAAATAAAGAGAGCACCTTTAGTGAAGGAGAAAAAGAGGATGATATTTTCTTAAAAAATGTAGCAAGTAAAATGATATGATATGTGAGATCTAGGGCTAATGCATAAGCTGTTGTTGACTCACTCAAACTATCCATGACTTGATGAAATAAGTAGCATGAAATGAGAGACATCTTTTTAGGATATGATACATGCATACATCAAGCCACTCTAATGCAATGTGGAAGTGATTTGTAAATATAGTTGCATTTATGAGGTCCCAAAACTTGTGTTATTTTAGCTTCATTTATTCTCGATATGAGAAACAATAGTAATCACCACATTTCAACTTCAACAATGGGTTATCACCGCATGTCAACTTCTCTCATTGTATGTCTTCAAGTATAATATCTACTATCATTGACACGATGAGATTAGAACTCAAGTTTGTGAAAGTCCACTCTTAAAGGGTAGAGAACATATAAAGATTAATACCAAATAAGATCGTTATATTAAGAAAATGTTAACCTTGTTATTGGAAAGAGTTGAACATAGGTATGAAGTTGAAAAGGAAAAATAGGCTCCAATTAACGTCTAAGGAATACTAATATATAGAGTTTCTTCTCAAAAGAACATCAAAGAAACACAAATTGCATATTCATACACACAATTAGAATGATAAGTATAATAGAATCCCCTAATCTCCTATATACACAAATAATAGAATCACCTATATATGCAAGTATTAGGTGTTGCTTGGAGATAGAGACTCACTCAAGATATTTTTGATGTTCAACAAAGAGAAGAATGTCGAGGTTGTGTCAAAGCAAAGCTAAGGAGGTGCCAAATTTTGATGTTCAACAAAGAGAAGAATGTCGAGGTTGTGTCAGAGCAAAGCTAAGGAGGTGCCAAAGTGAGCCATACTTTTCCAAAATCCTCATCAATTTGTCTAGTAATGCAAACAATCACCGTTTAAGAAATATGTCCAAATGCCATTTGTTGTAAAATCCTTCACTTTGGAAGAAGCTAAGGAGTTCTTGAACCTATGGAATATTACCTAACCCTCTAAAATTTCACAAGATTTTTATGCACTCAAATTGGACATCAAATCAAAGTTTAGGACTTATTCTTAACTAGGTTGAACATAGGAGTGTGAAGAGGATCACTTTTTAGAAGTTCCTATAGAACTGAACTAACCTTCATTTCTAAGATCTTCTTCAATCATTCTCTCTTCTAATCAAATGTGAATTTCTTGGGAGCTAGTGCACTCCACTTATGCGATCCACTTGACAAGATGATTGGCTAAGCAAGAGGTACGTCCAAATCCGCAATGCCACACACTAAGACTTGAATCGTTGGCCATAAATCTTGAAAGCTTGTCAAGACCTTTTTCTTCAAATCCTTGAGCTATCACTTCATTGGATTCATGGTTGATGACTTGAACTTTGTTGTGATCCAATT
Source organism: Ceratopteris richardii (assembly GCA_020310875.1). Lineage (NCBI taxonomy): Eukaryota > Viridiplantae > Streptophyta > Polypodiopsida > Polypodiales > Pteridaceae > Ceratopteris > Ceratopteris richardii. The sequence goes on from CM035409.1 coordinate 126,595,081, forward strand.
GCACTGTCATGTTGCACTTTGTAATGGATTTCACTGAGAGAAGATTCTTACAAAGGCTTGGTACATAAAGAACATCTTTGAAAGACTTTGTCTCACCTTCAGAGTTTGTGACTTGAACTTTTCCTCTTCCTTGGATTTCAATGCTCTTGTTGTCTCCAAGATGCCCTTGATCTTTATGATCTTCAAACTCATGAAAATCATTTTTTTCATTGCACATATGTGATGAAACACCACTATAAAGAATCCATTCTTTACTTGGAGTGGATGCTACAAGTGCTTCGTGTTCAGTTGTGAGAAAGAGATCTTCACTTGTGCAATGAGAGTGATGTTCAATCTTTGGAGTAGTCTTAGACTTATCCTTATTCTTCTTCTTGAAGAAATATTTTTTGATGTGTCAATGCTTGCCACAAAAATTGCAAGTGAACTTCTTCTTGCCTTTGTCCTTCGATTCTTGATTGCCTTTTTGTCTTTTAGTCTTGTGGAAGGTGGCTTTAGCCTTCATAGCTATTTCTTGGGTAGCTTGGGTCTTTTGTCTAGAGTCATGGAGAAGCAACAATCTTCTAACTTCTTCTTAAGTGAGTGCTTGACCTCTCTTATACAGAGTAGTCACGAATGTTTCACAAGACCGAGGAAGCTTTTTAAGAAATCTTATAGCCATGTCTTCACTAGAAATTTATCATCCACAAAGTGCTAACTTGCATTGATAATCTTCAAATTGGGTGATCACTTTTGTGATGATGTCTTGTGGACATACAATGAGATTGTGGAACTCGGCCTCTGGACTAAAAATCTTAGAAGGTGTTTTATCCTCATAGAGATTTTCTAGAGTATCCTAAGCTTCTTTTGAATTCTTACATGCAGTGATGCGACCTTTTGTCAATTCATCACATGCGAGGAGAAGTTGTTCTAATGCCCTTTTATCTTTGAAGTTCCATACATGCCAAGCTCCTAAATCGCTTTCTTTATCAGGTTCTATTTTTTTTCCTTCAACTACCTCGTACAATAGGTTTGTGTAGAGATAGCCCCTAATTGTATCCTTCCATAGGTTGTAATTTGTGCCATTTAGCCTTTCAACTTTTGGCATGAATATTGGCATAAACGAGGGTAAATACAATTAGCTGGAGAACGTGGCATTTTAAATCGTTGACATTATTGTTGTCGAAGCAAAGTTACTACTATTGCGATAAAAATTGGTTCACAAAATTGAGTTTGGGTAGGGATGGGGAGCTTAGATTATCCCTACACTTGCACCAAAATTGAAGTAGACACCATGGGGAGGGGGGGCTTAGAATAGCCCTACATTGGATAATGCAAGAGAGGTGCCTTGGAGGGGGGAGAGGCATAGAATAGCCCTACGCATGCACAAAAATTGAGACATGCCTAGACGAGAAGGAGGGCTTGGGGTAGCCCATTGCACACAAAGAAGGTCACACTTGGGGGCTTAGAGTAGCCTCCCAAGGCACACAGACCATACACTTTCTGATACTGCGTGATGTACAATGATGGGCACTGCCAAATAGTGTCAAATGGTGCCAAATAGATGAGGGTTCAACCCTTTAGAAAATGCAAATGAACCTTTTTTAGGATCCCCAAATTGGGTGCAAAAATTGGGTACCCTTTGCAAAATACAAGATATTTTTAGGTAAAGCAACTTGAATAAAGAAAACTTCTTACTGATGGGTTAGCCTTAGTCATTGTATATATTTGGCTTATGGTTTACCTCCATGACTCTTAGTGCGATTCCACTTGGTTTATGCACAAGTTTACCTCAACGAAACTTAGAGCTAAAAGAAGATGAAATGGGATTCCACTTGGTTTATGCACAAGTGGATTCACAAAGGGGAGCACTTTGGAAAATCGTAACATCTCCCTTGAAATTCAAGTGAGAGTCATATTAATGTGATGATGTGTGCGTAATTTTCTTTTTTTTAGGAATGACTATGTCACTCTACTCTTTAACATTGTGTTTGAAGTCACATGGTTACATTCAGCATTTAAACATCTTCGAGGGTGAGCTTCACGTGGTTTAGACAATTCGATGTGGTAGATTGTAAAAGCATTCAAAAGATGAACTCCTTTTTATTAAAAGAAACAAAAACTCACTGATAACTTCTTGCGTGACCGTCAACAGAGTGGAGAAGATCAGACTAGAGAAGAAGAGCTATTCAGTGTACTTTACCGTCACATTCAATGTACTTTATCGTCACATTCAATGTTAAAGTTCGGGGGAGTAGGCCTCTGCCAAACCTCCATTTAATATATATATATATATATATATATATATATATATATATATATATATATATATATATATATATATATATATAATATTATATATATACATAATTGATGATGTAAACGCTTCTCAGATCTGTTTTACTTTCAAGTTTGAACTCCGAGTCCCAAGCCGCATGGTTGGGTGGTTGGGCCTTTTGCCTCTTGAGGCAGGGGCGAGAGTTCAATCCCCACCGGCAACATGTAAAGGACATGTTATCATGGAAAACCTTGTATCTTGTGGCTGATGTGCCACCGTTTGCCCTGCTTTGCGATAGTTGTGACCATTGTCTAATCCAGATATGTAAATCCCTGTTTTTATGGAATGAGAGGGATCCCATGGGTACTATGCCCTTCCTTGTACAGTTGCAATTTCAAAGTTAAAGTCTAGAGAAGTAGGCCTCGGCTGAACCTCCATTATAATAAAAAAAAAAAAAAAAGGGGTTGAGCTCCGTCGATTATTGAGTGAGACACGCTCAAACTGAAGCGAAGTGTGCAGAAGATGTGAAATCTTCTCTCTCTCTCTCTCTATATATATATATATATATATATATATATATATATATATATATATATATATATATATATATATATATATATATGCAATAGAAGAGGCGCAGAGGAACTGGTATCACGTGTGCACAGAGACCCCAATGTGACTTCACTCTCTGTTCCCTTTCTCAACTAGCCATGGCTATGGCTTCATCTGCGCATGCCTCTTCTGCCTCTCTCAACTTCTCTCTTTGATGGCAGGTGACACCAGTAACAAAGTTTGCACACAATTGAAATCGGCTAGGAGAGCTCAATCTCTCTCTCTTTCTTCCTGAGAAGTGCGATCCCAGAGCTCTTGGTTGTGCACTGGCTTCAAAACTTTACTCTTGGTTTGCTGTCACGACTCTTTCCTGCAGCACGAAAATGGCACTATGGATGACGAATGCATCAATCCACCAGACTTTCGCTTCCTGTTCGTTTTTCTATCCCACCCATCTCTTCAGAGGAAGACCTTTGTCATTGAAATTTTTCGACTCCGTCTAGCTACTGTAAGCTAGCAGAGAACTCTCTCGCTGTTGCTCTCTCTCTCTCTCTCTCTGTCAGAGAAGAGTTGGCTTCTTGAGCTTGATTACAGATGATGATGATGATGCGTCATGGCCCATGCTTAGATCCGACTGTGCCAAGGATGGACTTGAATCATCTTCACACATAGATGGATTACCTTCGAGCAGGTGCCAATAGGTAGGTGTTGTCTGTGGTCCATTTGAGATATAGAAGGAGAGGAGCAAGCGACGAGCGTGGTCGTGTTTGCTCTAATCATGCAAAAGTTTGAAGGTTGCATCAAGAATCTGCACGAATGGTGGACTGGGCCATCATGAGAGTTCTGACAAGCATGTGCCATGTGCTTTGTTGATGAAGCACAGAGAGAAAAATTATGGGATACATATATTATGTATTAGAGTAGGGGGTGGGATTTGAATGCGTGATAAAAATTATGGGATACATATATTATGTATTAGGGGGTGGGATTTGAATGCGTGATGTGGACTATGCTGAGTTTGCTTGTGTGGGTTTGATAGAGAACGCTCTTCATTCATACAATAGAATGTTATAGTCCACTCATCACAAAGAAGTACGAGTGATGCTCGAGGATGAATTACTTAATGACTAAAAATGTGCCATAAAAACATATGCGTCAATGATGTGGTGAAGTTTTCAAAGTGATATCAATAGTGTTTATAAACACTATCAACGATGAGAATCACTATCAACTACTATGCATGAAAGTGCTTCAAAATGAAAAAGTATCACACTTAATCCACAAAGAGGGAAGGAGGGAGTAGAAGATGGGGATAATATGTGGGAAAATAATGGATGAAAAAAGGGCGGGAGGGTGGGAAAATGGGCAAAATGAGGCTCCAAAGAGCATAAAATTGATTGCAAAAGCTTCTCTCAATGAGGAGAAAGCAAAACCACCAAACTCAAGCACCACCACCACCACCACCAAGATGACCTCTAAACACACTACCAAGACCTCCACCTAATGCTCTGATACCATGTAGAGCGTACACACATGGAAGCAAAATGAAAAGAAGAGTGTACTCACAAAAGAAAGAGTGTGAGAGACTCAAAGTGAGTAGACCAAGAAATGGGAAAACTCACATGGATTAGAAATGAGCTTGCCAAGACCATGGAGTAGGTTCCTCAAGCTTCTAACCAAGTACAAATGAGGGGAGAGGCCCTCCTTATATAGATTTGGGAGAGGCTCTCCAAAGTACATCTCATGTGAGATAATTCCCATCAAAGGATAATGAATACAATGGTAGAAGCAAATGGCAAGGTAACCAAATACAAAGGATATAATATAAAATGGAAATGAAATGGAAATGGAATAGAAATAGAGTGACTCCAAGATACAAAAGGGAGATGCACTCTTATATTCTCAACACTAACAAAGTTGTTCTCAAAAATTTTACAATAGTATTATGAAATTGAGTATAAAGTGAGCAAGTTCCTCTTTGTGTGTGGGAGATTGAATATTCTAAGGAAGAAGTTAGTACTTCTTCTCAAGCTCCATGTTCATCACTCCAAAGCAAGCTAGAAGAGTGGTTGAAATATGATTGAAAAGTAGATGTGCAAATATCTATGCCTACAAGAAGGATGTGTTGATGCCTCCTTCATCGGTCTTCCAAATCCCCATCTCACACATTAGGTTGGTGGCACCATTAGATTTATTTGCTCTTTAATCTTCCACTTCCATTTGGTAGGTTAGCTTCAAACCTATTCCCTGCTAATGGGGTCATCCAAATTTGTTATCAATTGCCAATCTTTTCTCCATTTTAGAGAGAGAATGTGCAACACCTACAATAATCTTTGAGCATGGAGGCTATTGTAAAAACCATATAAAATGGCTAAAATGATGGTGCTCTTATAAGTCTCACAAATAACTTAAAATTAACTATTGAATCCAAGTGCTTATAAGCGTTGATGCAAGCGCTTATAATTGAAGTAATTCGACGGCGTGCACCACACTGGACTCTCCTTCTCGAGAGCTCCACGACGATATGCTCAAAGTAGAAAACCGAGCTCTGGTCGCCACACACAGTACTACGCACAGATGCTGTAGAATACGCAGTACACAGGGTGAACGAAGACAGACTTCTTAGGTTTTACAAATGCGGTCGAACTTACAGTCTGTGACTGACCAGGCCACTATATGTTTTATTAAAGAACATATACAAAGAAGTGTCCGGTGGCCATTTGGCCTTTCACATGGACACTAACGGTAACAATCTCCCACTAAAGGCCAATATGGCCAGAGTAACTATGGGAGAAAAAAGAAAGAATGATAAAGAATACCTGAGTGTAAGTATACAAACTATACCTCCCACCTGATGGGCATGTTACACAGTATACAAGTGACTGTGTAAGATCAAGAATCAAGTAACCCCCATCAAGTGACAACAGTGTCGAAAGCTATCCTGTGGTAGAGCTTTAGTCAAAGCATCTGCAGCATTATCTCGAGTGTGAACCTTCTCAAGAATAATGCTCTCAGTGGCTAAGCAATCTCTAATGAAGTGATACCTCACCTCAATGTGCTTGGTCTTTGCATGATAGACCGGATTCTTAGCCAAAGCAATGGCACTCTGACTATCACTGAGCAAGTGAGGTACATGCTGAGGCAAACCCATATCACAAGCAAGACGAGAAAGCCACAATGCTTCCTTACATGCCTCACTTGCTGCAACATACTCTGCTTCTGTGGTGGAAACAGCTGTACATTCTTGAAGACGAGATCTCCAAGAGATAGCACCTCCAGCAAAATGAAAAATGTACCCTGATGTAGACTTACGATTGTCTACACAACCAGCATAGTCAGAATCTGTGTAACCAATAATGGATGCTTTCCCTCTACCTAAGCATAGACACTTGTCCTTAGTGCCACTCAGATATCTCAAAATCATTTTGACCGCTTCCCAATGTTTCTTGCCAGGATTAGACATATATCTGCTCACAACTCCCACTGCAAATGCAATGTCTGGTCTCGTAGCTACCATAGCATACATGAGACTACCAACAGCAGACTGATAGGGAATTTTGGTCATGAATTCCTTTTCCTCATCTGATTTGGGGCAGTCATCCTTACTCAATTTCACATATGTGGGTAAAGGTGTACTCAATGCCTTTCCACCCTGCATATTGAATCGATGAAGTACTTTGGATATGTACTCACTTTGAGACAAGTATATGCATCTTTTACTCCTATCACGAGTAATGCACATGCCAAGAATATGTTTGGCATCCCCCAAATCCTTCATATCAAATGTCTGACTCAACTTCTTTTTGAGAATTGACAAATCATAAGAGGACTTCCCAGCAATCAACATATCATCGACGTAAAGTATCAAGCATATCAAGCTGCCATCAGAACATCTCTTTGTGTAGAGACAATGATCCTCATTGCTCTGAGAATAGCCTTGGGACTTCATAAAAGCATCAAACTTTTGGTACCATTGTCTAGGAGACTGTTTAAGTCCATACAAGCTCTTCTTGAGCTTACAAACTAGACTTTCCTTGCCAGGAACTACATAACCCTCTGGTTGTTCCATATAGATCTCATCTGTAAGATCTCCATGCAAGAAAGCTGTTTTCACATCCATTTGGACTAGCTCTAAGTCCTCCATTGCAACGAATCCAAGCAACATGCGCAAAGTAGTCATCTTGACCACTGGGGAGAAGATTTCCTCAAAATCAACACCATGTTGTTGCTTAAAACCCTTGGCAACAAGTCGTGCTTTATATTTTGGAGAAGCACTATCTGATGTGAATTTCAGCTTATATACCCATTTACATGGTAAAGCTTTCCTTCCCTTTGGCAAAGGTACTAAGTCCCAAGTACCATTCTTGTGAATAGAATCCAACTCACTCTTCATGGCACGCTCCCACTTGACATGATCCTCTGTCTGCATAGCCTCTTTGTAGCAAGAGGGCTCACCGGCATCTGTTAGCATAACAAAATCTAAACCTGGAACATATCTATCAGGTGGATATGAGACACGTGCAGAACGTCTCAATGGTTGCTGAACAGGAACATGTGCAGACTGATCTGAATGGACATTCTCTTGAACATCCCTATGTGCAGCATTTTTATGCATGCTAACCGGAGGACTAGTATCCTCAAACACCACTCTTCTCACTTCAACCTCCTTAATCGCCTGTTTATGCATCTTAGACTCATTAAAAATGACATCACTACTTCTGATCACTGACCGTGTTTCAGGATCCCATAAGCGATATCCAAATTGTCCTTCTCGACCATATCCAAGAAAAATGCATTTCTTTGACTTATGGTCCAACTTCTGTCTAAGATTCTTGGGTATATGAACATATGCTTCACACCCAAAAACTCGAAGATGATCATAATATGGTGGTTTCCCTGTCCATAACTCTTGTGCCACTTTCAGACCTTTGGCAGTACTAGGTGAAAGGTTAATCACATGAACTGCAGTCAATACTGCTTCTGCCCAAAAACCTTGTGAGAGGTTTGCATGATGCAACATAGAGACTACTCTATCTTGAATAGTTCTATTCATCCTCTCAGCTACACCATTCTGTACTGGGGTATAAGGAGCTGTAAACTCTCTACGAATCCCTCTACACTGACAGAAAAGGCTGAATTCATGTGAGGTATACTCACCCCCATTATCTGAACGTAAAGCCTTAAGCTTAGTTCCTTTTTCAGTCTCAACTGAAGCAAGCCATTTTCTGAAAGTAGGGAATACATCATCCTTCGATTTGATAGGATATACCCAGACTTTTCTAGTAGCATCATCTATGAAAGTAACAAAGTAAAGAGAACCACCTAAGGACCTAGTGGGCATAGGACCACACACATCTGTATGAACAAGATCTAAAGGCTGAATTGAAGAGTCAATGTGCGTTTTATGCACATTTCTGGTTTGCTTTCCATATTGACAATGCTCACAAAATGAAAAATCAGAGAAAGATAACACAGGTAAGTAGCCAGAACGAGAAAGATTTTCCATTCCACTACGAGATATATGGCCCAAACGACCATGCCAAATACAAGCCATAGGCTGTTCAGTAACAGCTAACAAGTGTTCTTTCTGTGATACAAATAAAGGGTAAAGTGAGCCAACTTTCCTTCCTTTTGCAATAACCATATTGCCCTTTGATATACGAAAGGACTGAGCATAGAAGACCACCTTGTAACCAAGGTCATCAAGTTGACCAACTGACATCAAACTGCGTGATAACTGAGGTACATGGCGTACATTATGCATAGTAAATTTTGAACCATCAATGAACTGCACAACCACATCTCCAATCCCCACAACATCACACTGGTAAGAGTCACCAAGTCTCACGGTACCAAGAGACTTTGCTGCATAATTAGAGAACCATTCTCTATGTGGTGTCACATGGAAAGAAGCACCAGAATCTAGCAGCCAGGTGTGGGAAAGAGAATCAGCCATAAGTGCCTCAGATGGCATAGTACTATCAAGTGTCAACACATCAGCATCATCAGAAATAGCATTAATTTCTTCAATCTTCACAGTCGAAGTAGATGGTGCAGGTAACTGTTTAACATGCCCATCAACATTCTGTCCTTTACCTTTAGCATTCTTTAATGCATAACAGTCTTTCTTCATGTGTCCTTTCTTATGACAATAATGGCATTCAATATCCCTCTTCCTTGATTTACTTCTGCTCTTATTTCGTTGACCATTCTTTTCCTTGTTCTTGCTCCTGCCACGTTGTTGATTCTTTCCTTGGTAAGAATCACGAACATTATATGCATCTCCACTCTGAGTGCCAACCATAGATTTTCTACGAATCTCCTCACTCAAGAGTGCTCCACATATGTCATCATAGACGAGTTTACCACCTGGTGCACTATTGCTAATAGCTGTGCAAAATGTATCCCATGATGATGGCAGGGTGCATAACAGCAATACTGCTTTCATTTCATTGTCCATATCCATTTTCTGAGCCTGTAACTGGGAGAATATGGCATCAAACTCATTTAGATGAGCAGCAACACTATCTGTGTCCTTCATACGAAGGTCGTATAATTTTCTCATCAGATATACTTTATTTGATGCCGTCTCTTTTTCATATGTATTGCATAACTTCTTCCAAAGCTCCTCTGCACTTTCACAGTCTAATACTGTAAAGTAAACATTATCTGCTAGGTGCAAGCGAATGGTAGACCTGGCCATTTCATCTAACTCATCCCAATCATCTTCATCCATGTCAGCAGGCTTCTTTGAAATCCCATTTACTGGCTTCCATTGCCTTCTTTGAATCAGCACATCTTTAATCTGATTCTTCCATAGAGCAAAGTTTGTGCCATCAAATTTTCGGATCTCAAAATGGTCTTTGCCCTGCAAGTTATAGCTCCTCCTCGGAACGCTAGCACTAGACCCTGATCCACCGGATGTGCCTGAGACCTCTGATGCCATGATCATAGAGAACTGAATAGAATGATAATGGAGCTAGAAGAGTCCAAACACCAACAAATAAGTGTATCAAGGAGTAAATCGACCACTATATAGTTGACTAAACCAGAAATCTGGAAAAATTTTGCCAGAGTATCCTCTGCAAAATTAGCATATGACCAGTGTCAAAGTATCATAAAACTGCAAGTACTAACATGTCTACCTGCATAGTGAATCACTGACTCCACTGCATATAATCAGTTACCCAATAGAAGCCAACTAGGCTTATCGAGCACCTATGAACAACTATCATACATCTCCTATGGCGAGGCTGGGTAAGTCTTCCACCTTCATCACCGAAGAGACCCCGACATCTGGGTGTCTCCCAGTTAAGAAAACCTCACCACGACCCTCTTTATCAAACGTAAAAGGCTTTATGCAAAGAACGTAACCGCTATATCAATGCCCACATGGACGTACATAAGCGGTATCCACAGAAGCGTACATGGTGTGTATGTGCTCAATATATGCAGTAAAATGACACTGAAAGGCTGAATACACAGCCCAAAAACTAGCCAATAACACCTGCAAGTGTCTGTCAACTTTGATGTTTTAGGCTTTAAAAACCTGCATAAATTTGCAGCGACTGCTCCCACCAAAACTGAAAGCCCCTCGAGAAACCTGTAGTTTTACGAGTGTGGCTGAAAATACAGCCCCAAAGGTTGATATTTATTGTCTGAGAAGTACAAGGAACACTCTTCTTGATGTTCTTGGACCTGTGTGAAGAGAACTACGTGCGAAAGTACTTAGTCTTTCCCCTTCTTCAAACACCACAAGAGTGTAGCTTAGTGGCAAGAGATTGCCGCGGTTAAGCGAGCTCTGGGGGGAACAGTACTGGGATGGGTGACCTCCCGGGAAGTACCGGGAACCTCTATATTCCTTGATCGTTGAGGTCCTCCCTCGCGCGCAGCCAACGGCCCAACGGTGACTTCGGTGACTCGGATGACAAGGTATGCCAAGGTCTATGCCTTGGTCGCCGCCTTAGTCGAAAGCCTTGGAGAAAAAGGTACAAAGCTTTTTGCCTCGAATTGCTCTGATACCAGTGAAGTAATTCGACGCCGTGCACCACACTGGACTCTCCTTCTCGAGAGCTCCACGACGATATGCTCAAAGTAGAAAACCAAGCTCTGGTCGCCACACACAGTACTACGCACAGATGCTGTAGAATACGCAGAAAACGCAGTACACAGGGTGAACGAAGACAGACTTCTTAGGTTTTACAAATGCGGTCGAACTTACAGTCTGTGACTGACCAGGCCACTATATGTTTTATTAAAGAACATATACAAAGAAGTGTCCGGTGGCCATTTGGCCTTTCACATGGACACTAACGGTAACAATAATCACTTCTTATTGAAGAGTACAATGGTTAGAAACACATTGTTTTTAGAAAATAGAAATTTCATAGATGCAAGAATAAAAAATTAATAATGCAAATTCCAAGAAAAAACAAATTTGATGATGATAACTAAAACACAAATAAAGTTATGATAACCATGCTTGATAAGAAAGCAAATAGTGTTTAAGGCACTTTTATTATAAAGATGAGATGTGGCAAGGAGGGATGGATAAATAAAGAGGTATATGAAGATGAGATCATAAACTCAAAAAAGAAATGTTATCAAACAAAACCTATTCTCTGAAATCAAAAGAGAAATAATCAAACTAAGGACTTCTCAAGGAATCCATCATCATAAGAATATCACTCAAAGATTAATAGTGGACATTTTTGTGAAATAATTAAATCAAATTGGGAAGATGGAAGATACAATAAGTATTGTTTCAGCTTAGGCCCTTATGAACTCTAAATACATTTGGGATCTAGGGCTCAAGGTTACAAAAAAATCTTGAATAGTGGAAGCGAGAAGCCCAAGAAAGCTAGAGAAAAAAGAGTGTATGAAAGTATGCCCTGGATACAATCATAAAAAGGAAAATTGAAGATCCAATATGTGAACAATTGGATTCTTTGGATGCCTTCAATTCTACAATTGATTCTCAACCAAGGATTGCAAAAGATGTAGCCAAAGCAACGATGGAATTCCATTATGTACTTTCTCTCAAATGGATGAAAGTATTCGATGTAGAATGCCAAGTTGTAGAAATTTTTGATGATGTTTAAGGTCTTGTTGTACAACCACTATACTCAAGTATCCCATGTAGAGAGGAACTGACAAATACATTGATAAGAAAAGAAAATACAGATTCAAATATCCTTCTTATCTCTTCTATTGAATGTTTAAATTTACGTTCCTTTTGCATAACCAAAATCTACCACTTCTGCATTAGAACCACCCTTGCCCAACCTAGAACCAATCCCACTATATAAATCCATCGCTTGTACTATACTATCCAACCCTTTTGATACCAATTTTCTCTTATGAATACTTTTATAACTAGTGTGTTAACTTCTCTTAGAGCTAAATCCATCCCACCCATGATACAACACCAAGAAATGTCTTTTCTTGGGCCGTAAGCATTTGCATATCTATTTTTATACCTACAAAGATGTCTGCAAAAGAAAGGTAGCGTGCACAGATAATAATCGAATATGATTAAGAGGATGAAAAAATTTTGAGAAGCCAATGCTAACACATCTTTTTAACAACAAATTATGGGATCAAGGAGACTTGATTGAGTAAAACTCCAGGCTACTAAAGGAAAAGACTAGATGGGTTCCCAAGGTGATCATATGGTTTCCAAACTTAGGAAATCACATTAAATCACATGCCTTCTCCAAGCTCTCACATACAAATCAAGTGGCAAGGAGAAGCACTCAATCAAGCCTAAGGTACTCAACCTTATAAAATAAGCTCTAAGTTCAAGGCCCATCTAATAGGGGTAAATAAATAATAAATCCCAAGGCTTTCACAACTAGAAACCCAAGGGTTCTACCCCTTAGACCCATCTAGTTATACAACATTCTCCTCCCCCTTAAAAGCATTTTTGTCCTAAAAATGAATGGAGATATATACCTTGGGGTATTCCCCCATGCCCCATGATCATTGTCTTTGATCATGGCCTTTATCTCTCTAAGTTCACCTCTTAATTTAGAAAGAGAGTCCCATCCTGATTGAATCTTAAAAGAGGAGAGTCCATGTGTGACATGATCCCTACCCCGATCACTCAAAGTTCCATCTATTTTTGCACATGAAAACTAAATCAAGTGCAAGGTATAGAAACAATGATAAGAGTAGAACATAACATCCAGCTAATTCCTTGTTTAAGCTATGTGCAATCACGTCTTCATAATTCAAACATGTGAATTAGGTGGATCCAAAGTGTTTTCAGCTAAAGTGTTATCTTTGTCCATCTCTATGCACATTTCAGCATGAAATTAGCAAAATAGATTAATATAGCTTAAGATTTCCTTACCGGATTCATCTATCAAGTGAGAATACATCTTGTTATGAGAGGAAGAGGATTATTTCATAGTACCTACCCAAATCAATTCCTCTTAGATGTACACATATTTTATACCTTTGGCCTTAGTGAAATGGGTGTATTTTCTCGTTTGTGATTCATCTCCAATAAAGGAATAAATCTAAAAAGAGGGGAATTGGTTTTATAATGCATGCCCAACCAATAGAATGTTAAAGATGGATTATCCAACTTTAAGATGATATAACACCCTCTTTACTTTAGAGAGAATAACTTAAAGTGGGTTTAAGGCTCTTTCAAAACTTTGCTTACTTTTAAGAGTCCACTTAAACCCACAGGAATCAATCTAGATATTGAAGATGCTAATTGGTTGAGATCTAGTTTACTTGGTCTTCCAAAAAGATTAAGATCTTTATAACTACGTCCGAAATGGGAACTCATAGTGTAGAATATCGTATTATCTTTAAGGTCACAAGTATTCGTAAGAATGGACTGTTCCAACCAATTCTTTTGATTGATCCTCAATCTTTATGGATCTTTAATGGGATCTCAAAACCCTAGAGATATGTCTTGATCCTTATAGAATGATCTCTTTTTGTATTCTAGATCCTCTTTAAGATGTCCTATGTTGACATCATAACTAGATCTTTCTTAAATTCTCATTGAATTGAATTAAAAAGTATCCAAAGATGATATTTCTGAGCTTTCTTTCAAGCTTGGCCTAACATCATATTTATTTTCCTTGAATTTCAAGTCATACTTTTGGATTAAGTTTTTAGAGCTTCAAACTTTAGAGTTTACTTTCAAACTCTGAGAAGTTGATCGTTTCTAAATTATGAAGTTTATCAAGAGATAGAATTTTTATTATCTTGATGAGAGAATTCTTCTTCCCTTTGATAGGATAATATGAAGAAGATGCCTATTTCTAGACATTATCTTCTTGATGTATTCTATCAGATCATGATTCTCTTTTTCTTCTCGCCATCAAGAAAGAGTACTCAATGGGATTTAGTTCCCACTGTCGTATACCAGTGGGTTCATCATCCAATCCATAGAACTACATCTCTGTACTTTTGTGTTTCACCTTTTCTTTCCTTTTTAATGCTCCTTTATGTTGCAACCTATGGTACCAAATTATGATAGCAAGGACTAAGGTTCTTGGATACACCACAACTAATCTTGCTTAATTTTTACAATTACTTGGTTAACCATTTTAAGTGGTGTAATTGATCTCATCAAACTTAAACTTTGACTTGATCCTTGCCCTATTTGGGCCAAATTAGAGATGAGAATAGTTCTTTCTCAATTAGACCCATTTTCCTCATCTCAAGTTCAATGTTTTACTCATGGGTTTTATTTGAGAATCTGACTTTCATGCTTCACTTGAGAAACCTTTTTCCTTAGGTCTATATCATTGGAATCCATAATGTATGTTATGGTATCTCATGAAGCATCAAGATACATTCAGGATTATGCTTTAGAACTCATCCAACTTTTTTTTTCCTGATCCACTTAGGATTTCTACAATACTTATGGTTTATGAAAGTGTTCTCTTGCATTGGGGCTCTTTGGGAGCTGCCAATCCTTGAGAACTTCATTTAGGTAGAAAGATTTAATGAAAGAAGTATGAAACACTAGAATGTGAGGAACCACTTCAACTTTATCTATTTCTTGCATATCCTTTACCTTGAAATATCCACTTAGGATTTCTACAATACTTATGGTTTATGAAAGTGTTCTCTTGCATTGGGGCTCTTTGGGAGCTGCCAATCCTTGAGAACTTCATTTAGGTAGAAAGATTTAATGAAAGAAGTATGAAACACTAGAATGTGAGGAACCACTTCAACTTTATCTATTTCTTGCATATCCTTTACCTTGCATATTTCTTGTGGTGTTTTTAGAGCATAATGTATAGGTTCTTGGGGATTTTTCACCCCCCTCCTTTAGAGTTTTCATCCTCAAAAACTACTCGAGGGTTAATTGAAAATTGTGCTCTTTCGATTAGATAAGTGGCTTGTTCGATTTATAGTTGTATATACAAGCCAATGAAAAAAAACCTCTTAATTAGGAGAAAAATTACCCCGACAGTCCTAAGGGTGTTGACACACATGACTACCAAAATATATCAACAAATCCCCCTTAAAGTGATGCAGTGAACAAAGAGCTTGCATGGATGTATAAGAAAGTTGCACGCTATGTCGAAAGAAATCAATGCACAAAAGAAAGTAAGCCAAAAGATTTTCCAAAAGCTTCAAAGTTCTCCCTAGGTAGAGCCTTTGTGAAAAGATCTGCAACATTATTTTGTATGGATAGCTTTGTGTAAGCATGGAACATAGGATTCCTTGCAACTTCCAATGTGCTCTGGTTTTTAATGATAATGGTGGTTGTAGAAGACTAAACAACACCCAAATTAGCTAAAAGACATGTGAGCCATACACTCAACAATGACTATGAAATTTTCCTTATACTTATCCTCACAACTAGAGGAGGCCACAATAGGATGCTTCTTCCTCAACCAAGATATGCATGAGCTACCAAGCATGATGCAAAAACCATTGATACAAGCCCAGACTGAGTTAGAAAAAGCCCGAACATAGAAGCAAGCTTGTTTTGAGTAAGAAAAAGCATGCAAATATGGCGAAAATGATCCCCTCCTTGGGATAAAACAATCCAACTAGCTTGGTACCACTTAAGTAGAAAAATATGTGCTTAATTGCTTGCCAATGCTTGACACTTAGACAATGCATAAACTTGCTCATCTAAGAGATAACAAACTGAATATAAAAATGATTTATGCATAAGTAAATCAAGCATCCAATATCCTATTGATAGAGAACATTATCAAATGCATCTCCAACATCACAAAGACTCAATCGTAGAGCTGTATCTATGAAATGTTACAATGATATGCCAATATATTTTGTTTGACAAACATCCATTCATTCATCAAGTTGCATAAACGCAATGCCCAAATAATGATGCAAATGCCCCAAATTTGACATCTCAAAATAGGCATGCAAATCAGCCTTAAATTTAGCAATATGCATCTCATTAGAACCAATGAGTATCATAACATCAACATATACAACAATGATCAGAAGTACATCATGTGCATGCTTAACATATAAGCTACTCCTAGTTGGACTTTTCTCAAAACCATGTGCCGACAAGTAGGCATGTATCTTCTCGTACCATGCACATAGTGCTTGCTTCAAACCATATAATGCCCTTTTCAACTTGCACACCTCATTTTCATGCCCTTTTTCCACAAAGCCATCGGGCTGAAGTACATACACTTCTTCATGTAAATCTGCAATTTTAATTGTCCATTGATGTACATTCCAACCATGATGAGCTCCAGGTGCACAAATGCTATGAACGATGGTTATTCAACATGTGGGATCAAAGATCATCATTTTTTTTGAATTTTGAGCTTCATCAAAAGAAAAAGGTTCATTCTCATTAGAAAGACTAGAGATATCCATTGTATGATAATGTGATGCAAAGGAAGCACTATCAGAACGTAAACAAGTATGATATGACAAGGTGCATCTAGTTTGCTATCTCTCAAAGTTTGCACCAACGAATTTGGCATAGTTCTTGCCTCTTCTATGCTAGCCCTCTCATTGACAAGTGCATTATGTAAATCTACATGAGAAATGAAATCATTTGCATCATCATTTGAAACTTGTAAAGGCTAAGAAATGTCTCATTTGGACTAGCACTTTATTGTCCACCTACAAAAAGGGGGAACAAAGGGTCATACGCATCCTTTGAGCTAACATATGTCTCCTTGGTACATGAAAGTAAGGACTGAATTGCATCTTCCACAAAACCAACAACATGGCTAACACTATTTTTTTTTTTTGGTGGATAATACAAATGATAGCGTTTGCTTTCAAAATTGTACCCAATAAAAATACATTTCATTGATTTATCATCCTGTTTTTTGCGTTGTTGTTCAAGCACTAATGCATATGCCAGACAACCAAAGACCCACAAATGAACAATAAAAGTATTGCAACCATGCAAAACATCATATGGAGTGATAGATGGCAATGCTTTGGTAGGACACCTCTTAAGCACATATGTTGCACACAACACCTTCAAGCCAAAAACTATGTAGTAAAGCCTAACTTTTGATCATACACCTCACCATTTCCATGAGAGACATATTCTTTCTTTCAACAAAATCCATTTTGTTGAGGTATATATGGCATTGCACACTGATATATATATATATATATATATATGGAGAGAGAGAGAATCGACCTCTTAGATGTAAAACAAATCAGATGTTGATATTAAAAGGTCAAGTTGAATTACAAGCAGGAAATAATATTTTTGTTTACTTTTTTTTACAAGAAATAATGCAATCGATAGAAAAACGAAATGTACAAAAAAGGGAGAGAGACAAAATTCGTGGGGTTGGCGTCGTATTCTCTCGACTCCTATGAGCGTTCGATATATCATACCCTCGGGTATAGGCGACAAATCACAAGAAGGTATTACAAAGCAGGTCCATAAATATCCCATGATGAGGAATGCATCATGGGGGGACTTTCTTTTTCCTACGTAGGAAATCATTGAGTGGGGAATGCAGAGCATAATTTTGTCACCCCTATGGTAGATGGCCGGTAGCTTTTAAAGCATATGAAGCTCTTGTAAAGTTTGAAACCACTCATTCAATTGAATGATCCACAGTTGAAATGTGGGCATTCCGAGAATCGAACTCGGGACCTCTCGCACCCAAAGCGAGAATCATACCACTAGACCAAATGCCCACTTGATAGCATCAATTTAACTATTTAATATGAATGAGCACTCATATAAATGTCATTTAAGTTCACTATCCGAAACCATTCCTTTTGAGAGCTTCTCCAAATCCAACCTTGCATGTTTGTGATCCTAGAATTTCATGCCATTTATGTCTTAAATATCAAAACATTGGTGGATCTTTCTCTCATCTTTATGCTGGTTACTTGAACATGCCCAAAAATGTGTAATCAATTCTAATTATGGGTGGAGGAGGGAGGAAACTCTGTACAATGATTTGAATTCTATACGGATCTCTCTATAAAACAATCCTCAAAATCTCATTCATGCAATTGATAGCTTCTTATTCCTCTTTAGGAAAAAATCATGAATTCAAATCCAAATTCTAGGCATTGTTTGTACTCTAATCCTTTTCTTTTCCACTTCCAAAGCCTCAGAGATGCATGCAAAAAAAAAAAAAAAACGATGAACATCCATGGAACTTTTCCTAAAACCATTATATCTTTCTCTTGCATCTCTTTGTTGGAAATCCAAAATCTTTGAGAGCTATTGGATCTTGATATCTTCCATCTCATACAAATCTATCTCAAGAGTATCAACAAGATCAAAGAGAGAGGAAGGAAGAACGCATCCAAACAATTGATTGCAGTGGATATTTTTCCATGCTCACACAGAGAAAGTATGAAAAGGGTACGAGTGATAAATCACACATCTTTTCTCTTCAGAATTTTGAAATTTAGCACCCTCAACGGTGGAATTATTTGTTCTCTTGGAAGATGATTTGATAAATCTTCCTTGTATTTTCAATAAAAAGACATGTCACTTACTGCTATGTGAAGAATATGTTTGTGAAAATATCCAACCATGTGCCCCTCTCTCTCTCTCTCTCTCTCTCTCTCTCTCTTTCTCCCACACTCCTATGACATAACTAGCAAGGTGTCATATTTCCTTCGATGCCAGATTACTAAAATCCATTTCCATGCTTTTCACCTCTCATCTTCAAGATCAAATCTTCAAGCATGAAGGTCAAGAGATCAATTCTTGAAGCCGAAGGTTTGACACTGAAAATTGTTGAGCCTCAAGGCCTAAATTTCTACAGGTTTAAGATTTTGTATCACACTAGGTTCCATTAGTTTCTATCTTAAATTATTGAGAGTCTTCAATTTCTTAAGGCTTCCAAGTATATAAGATGTATTAATACCAAGAATCTCTTCAATTTCATTTACCAATATCTTTATATCGTCACTCATCTTGAAGATTACATCCCCTTGAAGCACTGCCAATCTCAATGGGTGGTAACTTTGGAAGTCAAAATTAGAAAATCATCAAGTCAAATCCGCTTGCATTCTTAAGAAGTCAATGAAAAACACATCATATCGAAATTGGAAAGGTCTTGATAGGATTTAGATCAAATTAGTATAGACATGGTGATCCTTAATAAGGGCTTCAACAAAAAACCATACTTTTTATTATTTTATTGTAATTAAGGCGTATATTTTCAAGTTCTCTTGTCAATATCGTGACTTTGTACAAATGATACCATCGCACTTTTAGAAAAGTGCAAGAAAGAATTTCTAATTTTACCTTCTTAATTCACATGCATCATTCTTAGTACTTTCCCCTACCTTCATTTCCTGTTTAGGATTCCTTTATATATTTACTATAGCCATTGATTACGAGCTGAAATTCTCCCTCTACATGCTTAAAGGAAAGATGTAGTAAGAAGGATTACCGAGTTGTGTGGATGTATTTTTCCCTAAACTTCCATCTTCCCTTTTTCCGTTTCAAAACTTTCTTATGTATTCGACCTATGTGTGCATATATGCATAAGGGATTGTGTTCAAGGCTTATGTGTACATAGAGAACATATGGATTATGTGCATGGACGTATATCATGATCAAGCTCCAACCTTAGGAGCATATGAACCTTTTGAATGGATGCCACTTTTAGCATTGTAAAACAAGGATCCAAGCACGAGTATTCGGTACTCAAATTTGCATTTGAAACCCCCTCATGTTTCTCAAATCAATCACCTATCACACTTAGGTGTGATAAAGACTATATGCTAGGAAAAGAGCTCCATATCATTAAGGGAATCTCTTCAAAGTTATTTAAACATACCTTGTACTTCAAATGAGTAAGACCCCACGTTTAGGATTTGAATAATCTAATAGACCCCTTGCTAAGCACACCCCCTCCTTGCTTGAGGATTTTAGGATTTGAATAAGCTAATAGACCCCTTGGTAAGCAAGCCCCCTACTTTCTTGAGGATTTTCTTTGTACTAGTAGCCATATCTCACACTTGGATTTGTGTGTATAGGAGGTAGTTAACTATGAGTAATGAGTAAAGTTTCTTGATCATTTCGTATCCATTTCTTGTAATCTTTTGTTTGTTAGAAATCTATTCTTGTCTCCTTAAGTTGAATAAAAGCTCAATTCTAAAATCTACATAATTTGAGAGAAATTAATCCTGAAGTGAACAATGGTCTCTGTGTGCATGCCTAGTGAAGGTAGTAAGTAGTCTGAATTGGAGGAATTAGTTCTCATAGTAGGAGAAAGTATTTTGAGTAAGGTAACTTGCATTAGGAAGGTATCAAAATCTAGCGTGAGGGTAAAAGGTCTTGGGTTCATTCCTCAAGAGCTCAGAGAATCATTATTTTGAGTGAACAAAGATATCTGTGAACATATGTGTGAGGCCATTTATGCTTCAAGCTACTTAAGGAAAGTTTACATTCTACCATCAGTGTTATCAGATCATTTTGACACATAACGACACTCAAAGAGGATTAGAAGGAACCATTGAAGGACTTGGAATAAGATGAGCTACTAAATTGAGTTCAAGGACACACAACCACCTCAACGAAAGTCTACTAGTGAAGGAGCAAGTCATCTACCCCATTTGTTTTTGGTAATTTTGAAGTGCAACGGTAAAGATCTTGAAAATCTTCACTCTTCTTACATCAAGGTGCCTTAGAGGAGTAAATTAGAGTACATCATGTCATAATTTAACACTCAAATTGAAAAGTTCGATAAAACCAACTATCAACCATGGAAGTTTAGAATGCCTAGCTTTCTCATGGGCAAGAGATTATAGGGGCTTGTTAGTGGTACAAATTCAGAGAACGAAACGCGAGAGATAAGAGATTTATCTTCATATTATCTTAGCATATTATCAATGGAATGATAGGGCATATTCAATATCTAAAAAATTCAATAACCTATGGGAAACCTTAGAGAGACTATAATCCACTTCAACTAATGCTAGGAAGATTCAATTGAAGAATGAGCTAGGAAGGTTCAATTGAAGAATGAACTCAATAACTTAAAGAAGAACCTAGTAGCAACATCAATGAATATATTTTGAAAATAAAAGAATTAAGTGATGCATTGCTATTGAGCCTACCAATGGATGAATTCACAAGTTGTGCAAAAGTGAAATGATGACTTAGCAAAGTGGTGCACAGGTGGTGCACAAGCAGTCAAGGACATGGTGCATAGGTAATGCTTAAAGAGTTGTTCACAAGGGTCTTGCAGGAAAAGTTAAAGGCATGTTGCAAAAGGTTTTTTTGAAGGTTTTTTAAGGCTTTTAAAGTGTTATGGAAGGTCCAGGTGATCCCTCTCTTATGTGCACATTTTGTAGAAACTAAGGTCAAAAGTTAAAGATACGAAGTGAAGATGGTACACAAGACCTTATATGTGCCCCCATTTAATTTTTTGTTTTCCACAAAGTCACTATAGGAAAAAATAGGGAGTCATTGATATTTACATGAGAAGGTTCTTGGGACAAAAAAGTAAGCATCACGATACATGAGAAGTTTCCTGGGACAACAAAATAAGCATCATGATAGATAAGCAGTTGAAGCGACATACATGAAAGGAATCGACAAACCATAACGGAGCATTCTTAGAGATAAAATAAGAGAGCAAGGATTAAGAGCATACAATACACTTAGAGAGCAAGAGAGAGCAAGACACACACTTGGAAAGTGCGTACACAAAGATACAAAGTGTGCAAAGGAGGTGACAAAGTATACAAAAAAAGTGCACAAAGATCAACTAAGAGAGAAACTAAAGTGTGACAAAGTATCATCAAGGTGTTGTAGGTCAATAGTAGAAGTAGCCAAGACTTCAACCTTATTGGAAGATTGACTCCGAGGAGTGCACAAGGGCAAGCAACTAGACAAGGCGAAGGATCGACACAGAGGTTAACTACACAAGTAATTGTGATATTTTGTATACTTGTGTTTGTGCTTCTTTGGCTTAATTGATATGCACATAGATCATTTTTTCTTATTCTAGATCAAGACACAGAGGCTTTGAGTGCAATTTCTTTCTTCTTCTTCTCCATTATTTTCCTACAGACACTCACTTTCAACTAAGGAACCCTTAGAAAAATTTGGCATGCCTAGTGGGACAAGGCTGCTTGAGCATAGGAGGACCATAATTACAAAGTGAAGAAGAAGTGAAAAGGTGTTGACGTGTGATTTAAGAGGTAACTCTTCCTTTTCCTTGGAATTCAACTTAAGCCTAATGAATAGAATGCACATCTCATGACCACAATCTAGTCACAAACCTTAGAAGTTTCTTTCAAAACAACAAGAAGAAAAGTCATTCGTAGGTGAGCCAACCCTCTTTCATCCACATCATCAATAGGAAATATGGAAGATCAAGTAGACTTAGAAACTTTACTTTCAAGGTTGGATATCAAATTCCCTTCCTTTATAGGATTAACACATGAAGACCCTAACGAGCATGTCAGAAAAGTTTTAGCCCTATGTAAAACAAGGAGGCTAATGAGAAGAGAAGATGCATTTCTAATCCTCTTCCCAACAACATTGGAAGTTCTAGCAAAAAAAGGTTTAGTCAATTTACAGACAACCATTTTTCTACTTGGGACTTAATGAAGGATGCCTTCAAAGAAAAATTCCAACAAGGAAATACCACAAAAAACATCATTGAAGAAAAAGAAAACCTAGGACTAGGTACTAGGGAGACATTTCCTGAATTTGTTACTAGAGCCAAAGCACTTATGGCTAAATTACTAGATCCTCCCCATGACTTTTTGTCAAAAAGTGGATTGCTAAACCATTTCCAATATCCACACAGTGCAATACCAAAGAATTGGTGCTCTCCATAACAACAATTGATGAATTCATTACCACATCAACAAGATTGGAGCAAATTAGATACCAATATGGAATATGCTCTTCTAGTCTACTGTATGATGTGGAACGTGAAGACCCAATAACACAATTGAGGAAATAACTTGAAAACATAAGAAGAAACAAGCCCCACAAAGAAGAAGAAAGTGCAATGATTCAACTAAGGTGTGAAATTGAAGCATTAAAGCTACAAAAGGAAGATGCATCCCAAGTAGAAGAATTGGCAAAACTTTGACACAAACTACAATAACTTCGTGGAAATGGCATCAAAAGTGGACTATGATGCACCATGTGTACCAAACATGGCCTTGTGGTAAGTGATTGTGCTCTCTTAAGTGTGACTTTCTAGTTATGCAGGAAAACTGGCCATGAAGCTCATGAGTGCCACTCAAGAGGAATTCTTGCACAAGCATATTGTGGATAAGGAGGAGTCCAACCACCAACAAATGTAATGGTTGCTGCACCAAGGCAAGGTAACACCTATAACCCATGTCCTCGAGACTACTAATCTTCTCAAACCATCCTCATATATGTGAGCACCTAATTGGTTGGTTCGTATGTATTCTAACTGATTCTTGTAGCAACCTTTAGGGGTTTGTAAATAGGCTAGTTTTGAACTACTTGTAGGTCTTTCCATGCTAAATGATATTTTCAAATCACTTGTCTATGAGCTCAATACGTAAGGATAGTCACTAAGCTACTGAGCAAACAACCTAGCGGCATTATCGACACATGATTTAGATGACCTGATGATTTTTCTATCCCATCCTAGGTGTCTACTTGACCTAAGGTTCATATGCTTTGATGATTGACCCAACTACTCAAGTACAATCATGTTGCTAGGTTCTTTTGTAGTAATCCCTTATTCCTTTTAATTTTTTCCAAGGGATGTATTTTCTTTTCTCAATATAGACATTGTCAAGAACACTTCAGTTTTACCATACTTGATGATTTCCTTGATTTGATTGGGTTCTTTCCAATTAGGCTTTTTTGTGATGTAGCTTAACCTACCCTTGAACTTGATAAGTTAAAGTCTCTTGAACTTGATCATGCCTATCGTGGTCCTAACTTAATCATTTTTTTTTCTAATCATTCTTAGCCTAGATAGGGAATCGACTTAGGGGGTTGAGAACTATAACCTCATGCTTTGCTTGATTGCCCATCTCCCAAGCATGCCATGTATAGTAACCTTGCTTAGCCCTTCCAAGGAGTGCCAAATGCTTGCAAAAAATCAAAAAATTGGAACAAAATTTGATGGAAATTCGCAACCCTAAAACATCCCATTTTTGTATGTCTATCACAATGCACAGGGTCTCTATGTTGCAATGGACAGATTCTGTCTTGATCGATAGATTTTGTCACGGGGATTTTTTTGTTGTGATGGATAGAGTGTGTTATGATAGACTGGTCTATCTATTATGACAGATAGCATTTGTCTGCCACAATGGACAAAGTCTATCATGCTGCTGTATCTATCATGATAGTCAAAATTCTCAGTGGGGTGTGTCTGTCATGATGTTAGTTAGTCTATTGTGATAGACTGACTATGCATCACGATGTTCATTCTCTGTTGTGAAGCTCTATCTATCATCTATTGGCGATAGATGATAAACACTGTTTGTCATAAAGCTATCTGCTGTGATAGACTCAATCTATCATGATGGATAGAATAAATGCATATTTTGCAAAAAAATTTAGATGTTCATGAAGTTCATGTGATTTAGTCTAATTTGGTCTAATTTCTTTTAACAAAAACTCCACTTTTTTGTTTGCCATGATAGACATGAGTCTTCATCTTGGGGTGCATGCACAGAGCTGTCGTGCCTATGGCTAGTGCTAGTGCTAGTGCTAGTGCTAGTGCTAGTGCTAGTGTTGATGCTAGTGCTTGCCAGAAAGCAAGAAAGTAGAAAACACACAATACACTAGTTTGCTTTCTCTCTCTCTCTCATGAATAAAATGAAGGGAATGCAATGGAGGAGGGAATATGACCATGAAGGTGAATTTTTTGCGAAGATGGAGATGGAGGTAGGGGGTGCATAGGGATGCCATGGAGATGATGGAGAAGGTAGGAAGTGAAAAAACAAGGCAAGAAGTGAAAAAATAAGAAATTTACCTATGATTCCAACATCAAATCTCTATGTCTTACCATCACACACTCATCCTCAAAGCTCCCTCCCTAGCAATGGCATCAAATTTGGTGTCACTTTAGCACAATGGTAAGCACCAATGTGAGGAGGTGCACCTCATAATTTTAAATTCATGGAGATGTGCGGGTGGTATGACGACCATGTGCAAGTGGAATATACAAGCACATGAGTGAGAAGCACACTAACATGCACACACATACACACACATGCATATACAAGGCAAGACAAAGAGATACAACAATTGAATCTTCAATTATCCAACTCAAAAAAAATTTACAATGCTCTAGAATAGGTTCACTCTCCAACTAGCTTACCTCAAAAATGAACTATCTAGATCCTTTCGTAGATATTTGACCAATTTTGACCTTGTTCAGACCAAGTGTTCGACCTAGTTTAAAATTAAGTTCCCTACTCATTTGAAGGCTCAAACATGCTCATAAAATTACGAAATTTGATACATAGGTGGTTCTAATACTCCTCAAGCTTCCTTGGCTTGAACAAAATGGAGTCTATTCTACCAAACTCAAGATTTACAATGTAGTGATAGAAATCATAGTTTGTCTTATTGGATTTGGAAAAGTGATTGGCCTACTCGTCAGGTCTTTGTTGGATTCCTTGTTTGCTTGGCCCTCCTTGACCTTCTCTTTGACTTTTCTCTTTCTCACTTCCTTGTCTCATGCTTCCTTGGAGTAGTAATCCTCCTTGACCACTAACACCATGCATCAAGTAATGTTGTGGATTACTCTCTTATTGCAACAACATGTAATGAAGGGCCACTTATTTTTGAAGATGCATGTGTCTATCCACATTGGACGAGTGCTATGAAAAAAAAATGGATTCAATACATAGAGATGGTACTTGGGAGTTATGTGAATTGTCAAAAGGAAAAAATACCATTGGTACAAAGTGGGTTTACAAGATTAAAAGAAAGTCAAGTGGTAGCATTGATCGCTACAAAGCTAGATTGGTTGCCAAAGGATATGTGCAACAATATGGAATTGACTGTGAGGAAACTTTTGCACCTATTTCATGCATGGTTACCGTTGGTACCGTGGTTGCATTGGCTGCCCAACGAGATTGGAAAGTAAATCAGTTGGACATAAAAACAACTTTGTTGAATGGTGATTTGCAAGAAGAGGTTTATGTGAAGCAAAATCCTAGATTTTCCATGAAAAGACAATAGCATATGGTTTGTAGCTTGCATAAAGCCTTGTATGCTCTCAAGCAAGATCCATAGTGCATGATATGAAAAAACCCATAAGCACTTGATTGCTCTTGGCTTCATATCTACCCCAATTGAAAGAACACTCTATGTACACAAGGATGGGGCTGATCTTACAGTGCGTATTGTTTATGTTGATGATATATTCTTGATTGGGTCATGTGATGCAAAAGTTGACATCCTTATGGCTGATTTGCAACATGCTTTTGATGACACTTATCTTGGTCTTTTAAGCTACTATCTTGGCATCCGATTTGCATCCAATGAAGGGGGAATTTTTATACATCAAGAAAAGTATATCAAGAAATTACTTTGGCATTTTGATTTTGAGGATTGCAAGCTAGTTTCTACACCAATCAAGATAAGATTTAGGTTTTGAGTTGAGGATTTTAGTGATGCATTTGACACTTCTCTTTATCAACAAGCTATGGGTTGTCTTATATACACATGCAACACATGGACATATATACAATATGAAGAATGTACAAAGATAATTAACCCATTAGGGCAATAGGCATATATACAAGCAGGGGAAAAAAACCTCCTAAAGAGGGAAAAAATGCCCTAGTGGTCCTGGTGTGTTCACACACATCACTACCTAAATATACCAACAGAAACCACAACATCACCTAGGAATTCAGAGACACACATCTTGAACTGGTTCACTTGCCATAAATAAATGAAATTGTGCATGATACATTCCTTTAGAGTTTTCTCAAATAATCATGTTGCACGATAGAGCTTGATTGATGTAGGAGATGTATTGCTTCCTTAAGCTATGACATTTGAATGTGATAACCGCAGCAACATGTGAATCTATATTTCAATCTCTTAACAAAATATGGTTTCAATGATTCAAACTTTTGAAACTGGATACTTATCATTGGATGACATTGTTTGAATCGTATAAATAGCTCCATCTACATTACACAAACAAGTGGCTATTAGTAGTCATTAATTAGCTTGTTACGAGTTTGCTATTACTGAGTAGTTGGTTCTTGATTAGTTGTTACAAGGTGTTAATTTGTTACTAGTTAGTTATTACTAAGTAGCTGGTTCTTAGTTAGTTGTTAGTAATTAGCTATTACTATTTAGCTTGTTAACAGCTAGTTATTGCTAAGTAGCTAGTCCTTGGTTAGTTGTTTGTAATTAGTTATTACTAATTAGCTATTACTAATTAGCTTGTTACCAGTTAGCTATTACTAAGTAGCTAGTTCTAGTTTTTAGTAATTAGATATTACTAATTAGTTTGTTACTAATCAACTTGTTACTAATTAGCTATTACTAAGTAATTGATTCTTGGTTAGCTGTTTGTAATTATCTATTACTAATTAGTTTGTTACTAGTTAGCTATTACTAAGTAGCTAGTTCTTAGTTACTTGTTAGTAATTAGTAATTATCTATTACTAATTAGCTTGTTACTAATTGGCTATTACTAAGTTGTTGATTCTAGGTTACTTGTTAGTAATTCGCTATTAATAATTAGCTTGTTTCCAACTAGCTATTACTAAGTAGCAGGTTATTAGTTAGCTGTTAGAAATTAGCTATTAATAATTAACTTGTTACCAATTAGCTATTTTCTTTGGTTCTAATGTAAGAGATTCTATTTTCGGCAGAGGAGAGGCATCATCTGTCAGGAGTTCATCATTGAAGCAGAAGCATTGGACTAGGTGAGTCCCTTGTTGATTCGATTTATTCATCTCAGCAGTCCACTTGCACCTTCTTGGTTGCATTTATGATCACTAACTTACGTGGTTGATGCAGATGGATATATCAAGCATATCCAAAAGTGCTAAACCACGGCATATTCTCCCAGAAAAAAGAGGAATTCAATACTATGTACAGTCTGTCTATACTTGGTGTAGATCTAGGTATTATATTAAAAAAATTGGTTAACGATGAAGATTGGTTGTCCATGTTTAAAGTGACTCGAGGGAAGGGAAGATTGAACGTGAAACATGTAAGGCCTGAGTTCTATGATGCACTGATGGTGTTGCATCAGAAGGTCTATAAGGAGATACCAATAAATGTTGGAGTTAGACGTCTACGGAGGCATGCAAATAGCACAAGGAAGAAGAAGAAGCTTGGAGCACAACACACAATACTAAATGTATTACCACTAGAATGTACAAAGATAAGTAGCCCATTAGAGCAACAGGCGTATATACAAGCCGAGGAAATAAAAACCTCCTAAAGAGGGAAAAAAGTGCCCTGGCAGTCCTTAAGTGTTCACACACATCACTACCTAAATATATCAATAAATCCCCCCTGGGAGTGATGCGGTGAACAAGGAGCTGACACTCATGTATAAGGAAGTTTCAAGCTATGTGGAAATCACTCCACAAAAGGAAGTAAGCCCAAAGCTTTGCGGAAAGCTTCAAACTTCTCCCTAGGCAGAGCCTTTGTGAAAAGGTCTGCAATGTTCTCTTGCATGGGGACATATGCAAAGCTGATCTCCCCACCAGAGAACCTCTCCCTGACATAATGATAATGCACCTCAATGTGCTTAGTGCGAGCATGGAACATAGGGTTCCTCACAACTGCCAATGTGCTCTGACTATTAGTGAAGATGGTGATGGCAGAAGACTGACCAACACCCAAATCAGCCATAAGGCATCTGAGCCACACACATTCAACAATCGTTGTGAAAGTTGCCCTATACTCAGCCTCAAAATTGGAAGTGGCCACAGTAGGCTGCTTCTTGCTCAGCCAAGATATGCATGAGCTACCAAGCATGAAGCAAAAACCACTAGTGGACACACGAGTGTCATAACAACCAACCCAACTAGAGTCAGAAAAAGCATTCAAATCTGGCGGTGGTGATCCCCCCTTGGGATAAAACAAACCAAGTAGCTGGGTACCACTCAAGTAGCAAAAGATGCGCTTAACTGCCTGCCAATGCTTGACTCCTGGGCAATGCATAAACTTGCTCATCTGTGAGACAACAATCTGAATATTTGGCCGAGTAATGCATAAGTAAATCAAGCATCCAACAACCTGCTGATAGAGAAAAGCATCAAATGCATCTCCAACATCATGAAGACTCAGTCGTAAGCCTGTTTCCATAGGAGTGGCAATATGTTTATAGTCTTCAAGGCCAAAATGCTGCAATAATGTGTCAATATATTTCGTTTGACACAAAGCCATTCCACCATCAACGTGCATAAACTAAATGCCCAAATGGTGATGCAAATGCCCCAAATCAGAAATCTCAAATGAGGCATGCAAATTAGCATTAAAATCAGCAATATGCATGACATGAGGACTAGTGAGCAACATGTCATCAACATAAACCACAATGATCAGAAGTACATCATTAGCACGCTTAACATATAAGGTGCTTTCAACTGGACTGTTCTCAAAACCATGTGCAATCATATAGGCATGTATCTTCTCATACCAAGCACGTGGTGCTTGCTTTAAACCATATAATGCCTTATTTAACTTGCACACCTGGTTTTCATGCCCTTTCTGCACAAAGCCACGGGGCTGAAAAACATACACTTCTTCATGCAAGTCACCATTCAGAAATGTAGTTTTAATGTCCAACTGACGTACATTCCAACCATGATGGGCTGCAAGTGCACAGATGCTCCGAACACTAGTCATACGGCATGTAGGTGCAAAGGTCTCATCAAAATCAATGCCTCTTTCCTGTGCATAACCCTTTGCAACAAGCCTAGCCTTATACCTGTCAACTGTTCCATCAGGTTTACACTTCAGCTTGTACACCCACTTTGTGCCAATGGCCTTCTTGCTAGGAGGTGAGTCACATAAAGACCAAGTACCATTCTTCGTTATATCATCATATTCAGATTGCATTGCAGCCATCCAATGTTCAGAAATTTGTGCTTCATCAAACGAAACAGGTTCAGTCTCATCACAGAGACTAGAGGCAGCCATAGCATAGCAATCTGATGCAAAAGAGGCACTATGAGAGCCTGACCGAGTATGATATGACAGAGGTGCATCTAATTTGCTGTCACGCAAAGTCTACACCAACCATTTTGACATAGTTTTTGCTTGCTCAATATCAACTCTCTCATCAACAAGTGCGTCATGTAAATCTACATCAGAAATGGAATGATTTGCATCATCACATGAAACCTGCAAAGGTTGAGAAGTTGCCTCATTAGGATTAGCACTAGACTGTCCCCTTGTAAAAAGAGGTAGCAAAGTATCATACATGTCTTTGGAGCTAACAGATGTCTCCTTACTACATGAAAGAAATGACTGAATAACATCTTCCACAAAAGGAACATCACGACTAACCAGAATGCATTTAGTTTGTGGATGATATAGATGATAGCCTTTACTTTCAGAATTGTACCCAACAAAAATACATTTTATTGCTTTATTATCCAATTTTTTGTGATGTTGCTTAGGCACTAATGCATATCCCAAACAACCAAAAACACGCAGATGAGCAACAGATGGCTTGCGATCATGCCAAACCTCATATGGAGTGATAGACTGGAGTGCTTTAGTGGGACACATAAGCGATGTTCAGTGATGAGCAACGCTCTTATTGTTGAGAATATGAGAGTGCATCTCCCTTTTGTATCTTGGAGTCACTCTATTTCCATTTCATTTCCATTACATTTCCTTGTATTTCCTTTGTATTTGGGTACCTTGCCATTTGCTTCTACCAGTTGGATTCATTCTCCTTTCAGGGGAATTATCCCACATGAGATGTATTTTGGAGAGCCCCTCACAAATCTATATAAGGAAGGCCTCTCCCCCATTTGTATTTGGTTAGAAGCTTGAGGAGCCTACTCCATGCTCTTGGCAAGCTCATTTCTAATCCACATGAGTTTACCCACTTCATGGTCTACTCATTTTGTGTCTCACACATTCTTTGTTTTGTGA
Organism: Ceratopteris richardii; assembly: GCA_020310875.1. Classification (NCBI taxonomy): domain Eukaryota; kingdom Viridiplantae; phylum Streptophyta; class Polypodiopsida; order Polypodiales; family Pteridaceae; genus Ceratopteris; species Ceratopteris richardii. Next base: position 126,626,424 of record CM035409.1, read on the forward strand.
GAGTACTTTACGTTTCATTTTGCTTCCGCATGCGTACTCTCTACATGGTATCAGAGCGCTAGGTGGAGGTCTTGGTGGTGCATTTGGCAATCATTTTGGTGGTGGTGGTGCTTGAGCATTGGTGGTCTTGATTTCTCCCTATTGCGAGAAGCTTTTGCCATCTCTTTTGTGCTCTTTGGGCCTCAATTTGCCCATTTGCCCACCCTCCCACCCCTTCTTACTCATTATTTTGCATCCCTTTTACCCCATTTTTCCCTCCCACCCACCATCTTTTGCAGCACTCTTTATTGGTTAGCTTCATTTTCTTTGTAATCACTTTTACGGAATTGATGGTTCATCTCAAACTTTGGAAGTGCTCATCTCAAACTTTGGAAGTGCGTGTAAACACTTTCGACTCCATTGTCCACCGTTGTGTCAACTTCCATACTTATTGCTTCATTGCATAATCATTATTTATAACGGAGGTGTTAGTGCTATCTGTGGTGCTGCCTGCATTGAGCTGATAACCGACAATTGTGTTAATCGCGTTTGCGGGCCTCTCTCTCGGGCCTGGACTCGAGCGGATGTTATCGATGGACTGCTACAACTAACCTGCTGCGTGCGTCATTCCTTCTGCTTCCATTGCCACTCCCAGCGGAAAGAGGACAGTGAGCAAGAGCTTCTCCGGTCTCCGAGGTCTACCCTCCCTCAAAGCTCCCAGCCTCCAAAGTAAAGTGAACGGAGGGAGGGCTCGTCTTGTATGTGCCGTAGGAGATGTCTCTCCCGAGGGAACCACCTATCTTATAGCTGGTGCAATTGCTGTTGTGCTTCTTGGCACTGCCTATCCTCTACTCTTTTCCCGAAAGGACCTATGTCCTCAGTGTGATGGTGCTGGATTTGTAAGAAAGACAAGCTCTGCATTGTCGGTGAATGCAGCTCGCAAGGATCAAGTTCAGATAGTCTATCCAACATGCACACATATGGGGCAATGGCGCTCTGAAGCGCTTCTTCAGCAATCTGAAGCGGGCTCGCAACCGAGAGAGAGAGAGAGAAGTCGAGGGAGAATATGTTGATGCAGCTGCAGAAGACAAAGCCTGCGCGGCTGGAGCCATAGCCATGGCGAGTCCACAGAGTGAGAGTCAAGCTGACATCGGCTCACTAGAGTCCCGATAGTGATGGCATTAGCACTTTCTATAGCCCCTACAGACGTAAAAGCCCAGCAACTACCGCAGCTGCCTTGATCCTTCACACTCTCCACTACACCCTCCTCACGCCAATCTAGAGAAGTGTCGAGCTTAGTCGTATCTTACGTCGCAAGCCTACGGCGGTCGGCATCCAAACTGCAGTTCGCACGCAGAGGCACAGTCCTCGGGCGCATACCGAAATAGCTGAGAGCCTTGAACTCCTCGTTCATGAGATTGGCTTATAGAGTGGATGCTCCCCTAAAGAATTTTCCTGTTCTCTTCATTTTTATATGCAGGAATCTCCCTGGTTGGGTTGGTTACCCTTCTGTAACAAAAAAAGTGTGGCTATCAAGCAGCACAAATGCCACAAAGCTGGAATCACTACCTAGAACAATTTTATGTGTGGTGGAAGAGTAAGGAATGCTCAAGATGTCATTTCTGTCACTGACTTGTCTATGTCTTGCTTACAGGTGGTTCACAATCACAGAAACCTTTTGCTGGAAAAGATTGACAGTTGGCATAGGAAAAAGGTGGCAAGTTAATTGGTCTCCTCACCAATGGACCTACAGATTCAAAGCTCTGTGGGCTTTCCCAGACTGCAGCAAACATTCCTTTCTCCAATGGCTGATGCTGCACCATGGCCTATGGATAGGTCACAAAGTCAGGAAAGTTTTTACTAATGGTGGGACCTATATATTTTGTGGCCTTGTGGAGGATGTTTCACACCTCTTTTTTGAATGTCAACATGCCAAAAAATTCTGGTCTCCTGTGGAAAAATATTTACAAGGTAATAATTTCCCCCAACTGAGCAAAATGGAGGTGATTCTTGGTTGCTGCAGGAATCTGGACATTCTGCTGTGGAATTTTTGGAGGGGTCACATTCTTTGGTACATCTGGCTCAGTAGGAATGAAGCTATGTTTGGCAAAAGAAGGAGAAACTACCTCATTTCCCTTCCTGAAAAACTGAAAAAGGCCTCCTTGGCTTGTATTAGGAAAATCAAATATGCCCCATGTAATAGTGATGATGTGTACAAGGTTCTGGTTGAAAATTTGCCATCCAGTTGGAAGAATCTCCTAGGTGCTCAGTACTCTTGTAAAAGATTTGGCATGTATTATGACCTATAATTAAGCCCTTGGAGTAGGTGTCTCCTGCCCAAGGCACTTTGTATACGGCCACCATTAATATAAAATTTCCTTGTTCTTTCAGAAAAAAAAACAACAGCGGAACCAACCTGGTTTATCACTCTCTCTTTCAGCAAAAGCAACCTGGTTTATCATATGCGAATGTGGTGAGCTCTCAGCCTGGACCATTCTCTATGTTCAACTCTCAAGCTATTCTTGGTATGCCCTCTTCTTTTCCTGTGAATAAAGTCAATAAGGGTAAAGAAAAGGTTGAAGGTGATGAGAGTGTGCTGAGGGATGGGGCAGGGCCTTGACCTGAACATGCTATCAACCTGGAACCTGAGTTAGAAGACAGAGATGATTGTACCCTGGTCATTGAATCTGCTTCTCTTGACAACTGGAACAATCATTTATCTGAGAAAGTGGTAAGTGGATTATGTCACGGAGCTAGACCCGCTCAGGAAAACCTTAAAACTTGGATGAGAACTAATTGGGAAAGCCGTGGCCTATTTGTTAAGCACATTCAGTACTTGCCCAATAATTACTTTTTGTTTTTTTTTGAGGATGCTCACCATGCTATGGAGGTGATTGCAGAAGGTCACTGGATTATTAGGAATACTCCTATTTCATTCTTCAAATGGTTTCCTGGATTTAATCCAAGGGGGGCCAAACCCACTAAAGTGCCAGTTTGGATTGAATTTCTTGACCTTCTAGTGGAATTCTATCCCTGGATAGAACAGATGGGCAATTTAGTTGGCAAAGTTTTAGGTCAAAAACCAAGAAATGGGTTTAATCCTAAATGGGATCCTCAACTGTTAATTGAAGTTGATACGTCTAAGAGTGTTAAGCCTGTTCTTATTCTTAAAAATTCTGAGGGCTGCAAATTACATGAACAAAAAGTGCTATATAAGAATCTTCCTAATGCTTGTTTTCACTGTTACCAACAGGGACACCTGATTAAAGATTGCCCTAAGTTGGGACCTAGTCAGATAGATGTAAACAAAGGTGAGTCCTCCGCAAAGTAGGTCCCAAATAATCTAAAGGCATAAGCTAATAGGGAAGAACACTGGGGGAGAAAAGCCCCCATTAATAACAGAAGGAAGCTAGTAAATACTGGTCTGAAACATGAAGTTCTGATAAAGAAAATTAGTAACCCTTTTCAAGTCCTAGAAGAACACAATGATCCTACAGGTAATCACTATAATCGAACAGATATTGATAGGATTGCTGATGACTGTCGAAGAGAAGAGAATGGGTGGACTGTGGTTGGTAAGAAGGGTAGCCTTCTATCCTGCTCCCCAAGTAATGGTAACTCCTGTGATTCTGGATCTTCAGATGATGATGGTGTTAACATTATGCTAACTACTGATGACACATTCAGTGAACAACTAAATAAAAATGATGAGGAAAATTTTTTGCAGGTAGAAACAGGTTTCCCACTTGATATTGATGTGTCTATGTTTATTGATAGATTAGTAACCCCTGTACCTAAAGATAAGGTTAAACCTAAAAGAAAGGAGGCTATCAGAACCTCCAACTCGGCGGTCAAGCCTCTGAAGAATCATAAGAAGTGAGATCGGCTGGGAAGTTTCTCTCTTTCTTTCTTTATGGATAAAATAACTATCTTGTCCTTAAATGCTAAAGGATTAACTGATCCTACTAGATGCAAAGTTATCAATAACTGGCTTAGAGATTCCTCCTTTTTGCCTGACTTTATCTGTTTACAGGAACTAAAAGTGGGTGGGTTCCAATTGTCCTCTAATCTGCAGATTGTCTCCAATAGTACTTCCTGGTATCACACTAGTCACTGTGGTAAGGGTGGAGCTGCCATTGGTATAAATTCTAACCTTGAGCACCTTGTGGTTGAAGTGTTGTATAGTGAATCTAATCAGTGGGTTGCTTTAAAGTGTAAGGAGTTAGTGTTTATGCTACTAATAATACCTTGGACAAATCTAGATGTTGGGAGGAAATTGGTAATCTGAATGGTGACATTATTCTGACAGGGGATTTTAACATGGTTACTAACTCCTCTGACAGATCTGGTAATTGCAATAATATTCTTGCGGGAAATGAAAAAAGCTGTTGGTTTGATATGGTTAACTCTCACAATTTGGTTGATGTCTCTATCAATACTGGGCATACTTGGTGTAAGAGTAACATTAACAAGTTGTCTGCTAGACTTGATAGATTTTACATGAACTCTAATAGGTTTCAGGACCTGTGGAATAGTTCTTGTTCTGTTGATCCTACCTTGCAGTTGTCTGACCATGCTCCTCTTATTATCAAACTTTTTGGTGACAACCCTAATTACAGGGCTGGATGGCCTCACATTGATATGTCTCTTATTAGACTGCCTATTGTGAAAGAAGAAATTTCTAAAACTTTCCAGAAGTACTTTGTCGAGGGTTGTTCCCCTTTTAAAGCCTGGGAAGAAGCTATCAAAGATATTCTTAGGATTCTTACCTATTTCAAGAAGAAGGCCAATGATTTCAGGTATAAAAGAAGGATGATGATGATTAAGGAGATAGACAAGATAGAGAACTCCAACATGACTCCCTCTGATAAGAATCAGAGAATTCTTGAACTTCAGCATAAGGTGAAGTATGAAGATTATCTTCTTGCTTGTGGTGCCCTTGCCACATCTAGAGAGTTTTGGGCTGGAAAAGTGGACAAACCTAACAAAAACATGTTTGAGATATTGAGGGAAAAAAAAGCTAGAGATTTCATTCCTATGATTAAGAAAAGTAATGGTGATGTTGCTACCTGCACGAAAGAGAACCTGGATGAAGTTGTTTGCTTCTTTACCAATGTTTTCTCTGTTCCTCCCAAGAGAGGGGAGCACATCTGGAGTGCAAGAGATGCCATTGCTCAGTGTAGGAAGAAAATGGTTCCTCCTGGCTTGGTCTCCCTCCTTGATCTCCCCCTCTCTGCTAGTGAGATTAGAGAAACCATTAGTAAATTGAGGCGTGGCAAGTCTCCTGGTCATGATGGCATTCCTAATGAATTCTTTCAGGTTTTTAAAGATGAGCTTGTGCCCATTATTCTCTGGATCTGGCAAGAAGCCATAATAAGAGGGTCACTTTCTACTTTCATCAACACTGGAGTGATCAAGTTGATTCATAAAAGAGGAAATAAGGATGATCTCAATAATTGGAGACCTATCTCCTGTCTGACCTCTTTATACAAAATCTATGCTGCTTCTCTGGCTAGAAGATTGAGTCCTCTGATGGATAGTATCATTCTCCCTGAACAAAAAGGCTTTATCTCTGGTAGGTACATCCTTGATGCCATTATCACTCTTTGGGAAGGTGTTGACTTTGCCAGGGAAATGAACACTGATGTCTACTTTTTCAAAGTTGATTTTGATAAAGCTTATGATAGGGTTGAGTGGGATTTTATTTTACAGTCTCTGCATGATATTGGTTTGGGAAGAAATTTCATCAAATTCACTAGCATATTATTTGGTAATGCCTATTCTAAAGTTGCCATGAATGGTCATTTGTCTTCTCCTTTTAAACTATGTAGATCTATTAGACAGGGATGTCCCTTAGCCCCTCTTTTGTTTGCTATCACCAGTGATGCTCTTGGTTGGCTGGTCAAGGATTGTATCAATAAAGGTAATATTAAAGGTTTGGATATTCCCCAGGCTCATTCTCAACTGTGTCTGCAGATGTTTGCAGATGACACCAACCTTTTGTTGAGGGTTGATGACCAGTCTGCAGCTAACTTCCTGCAGTGTCTTAATACTTTCTGTCTTGCAAGTGGCTCTGTTGTTAACCATAACAAAACTGTTTTTTATGCAACGAATTGTATGGTGCCTGCTTGTGTTCAGGAGTTAGGTTGTGAAATTATTAAAAAAGGTACTGTTTTCAGATTGCTTGGTATACCAATGGGTTTTGACATCACTGGTGAGCAGAGATGGAACTGGGTGCTTGAGAAGTTTAGGATTAAAATCTTTAAGTGGATCAACATGCAGTCTAATCTTTCTCAAAGGGCTTTTGTTCTTAAGCATTTTATTCTTCCTTATCTCACCTATTTTTTGGCTTGCTGGCAGCCAACTAAAAAGCAATTGTCCCAAGCTGTGGCCTTGGCCATAAGATTTTTGTGGGGTGGCAGCAAAATCCCTAAAGTGGCTTGGAAGGTGTGCTGTATGAAAAAGTCTGAAGATGGACTTGGGTTGATTTGTCCTACCAGAATGGCTACCCAAATGGCTGCCAAGTGGATCCTTAGAGCTATCTCTTCTAATGATTTTTGGGTCTGTTTGATTAAAAGGAACATAGACAAATTTTACCTTAAAAATAACAAAAGCTGGTGTAACTTCAAGCTTTGGGATATTTTAATTTCTCCTGCTCTGTTTGTTCCTAAAGGAAGCCCTTTGATTTGCAGTTTCTGGAACTCCTGGATGAAGGTTAAAGACAGTTATAAGCTGCCTGTTTGGTTCTCTTGTAATCACTCTTTTCTTTTACAGGACTCAATGTGGGTTGGGTGGCATGATCCTCCTAACATGGCCCAGCTTCCCATTTGGTGGAATAAATGCAGGACTCCGAACAGTATCAGGCTTCTCACTGATACTCTGAACAAGAAGTGGAATTTGGCTTGGTCAGCTCATCAGTGAGATACATATTCCGGTGCAATTGGTCCCTCCCTATTGATAACAAGCATTCCTGCTTAATGTGGCTGATCTTACATAAGGGTGTTTGGACAGGCAGCAAGGCTAGAGATTATAAAATTGATGCTGGATTGTGTCATCATTGTGGTCAAGAGGAGGACCTTGAGCACCTTTTTTCAAATGCAAGGTCTCTTCGAGATTTTGGAAGGTCATCTACATGTACTGCAGCACGTTTGGGCTGAGACCTCTTGGTACTAGAGAAATCCTCATTGGTGAAGCCAACAAGATGGACATTGTCCTTTGGCAGTGGATTAGGGCTCATACTCTCTGGTCTATCTGGAAGAATAGAAAAATCTATGACAAAAAAAACAAGGACTACCTCTTCTCTTGTTTGATGGGGATAAAAAGACTTTTGTCCCTCTGTATGAAGGCTGTTCCCAATGGGCAAAGTGTTGAGACTAGTCCCTTTATGATTCTTAAGAATTATCCCTGCAATGTTTGGAGGAAAAAATTGCTACAGATCCCATCCTTGACTAGAGTCAATATGTATCACTTTATTAATCTGTATATTGCAAGCTTGATGTAGCTTGGTGAGGAGTTTTCCCTGAGTGCTGCTCTCCTCGTGAGAGACTTCTTGTAACCTTCCTTTTTCCGCATCAATTTTATATATTCTCTGTTTTGTCAAAAAAAAAAAAAACAACAGCGTCTTCGATTTGCAGACTGCAGGAGCTCATTCTCTACACGCGAATCTATGTCAGACATAAAGAGAAAGCGAGAGAGGCTCGAAAGTGAGATAAAAAAACAAATCTCTCTGTTCTGCTTGAGTGCATCAACATGCATGCGTTAGCTCTGCCATTTTTTGTCAGGGAGAGAGACAACGAAACTTCGTGCATCTGATTCATGATGTGGTTCTGACATCATGACTAATGTTATTATTCAATCAAGTGTTCCGAGAGATTGCGGGGCAGCCACTCCATCTCCCTGTCGCCACACAAAGGGGTGAATCCACTTATGACTTCGCTACGTGCCTTGCTCTTTGAATTCAAGGCATCTAAATTTAGCATTCCGAGAGATTTCGGGGCAGCCTCTCCATCTCCGTGTCGCCACACAAAGGAGATAAGCACCGTTAGATCTACGTGTCTCTACGACGGAGATAAGCACCATTAGATCTACGTACAGCTGTGTCTCTTCGATTGTTCTTCGATGAGAGAAAGAGAGCGAGAGAGAGAGACTAAATGCAACACAGCGGACAGGATCTTGCGACAGAAAACACAGGATCTTGCTATGGCACTGTTTCTCTGAGGTTTTGGCGTAAACCCTAGGTCCCCGTGTTCGTCGCTGCCTCTCTCGCGCCCCCCTGAGGGGGGGCTTATCTTCGGGGCTCTGTTCTTGATAGTCTCCATGTCACTGCATGAAGCTCTCAGGGATGGGATGGCGCGTCTGTCCTATCTGATCGAGGGGCTGAACGGTCTGCAGTCAGCGGTCAATCCCGTTTTTGACTTTTGTGGAACCCTAAATGGTGTCTCTGGGAATACGTCTGGCTCACGAGGACTTGACAGTCTTCAGGTATCTTCTAAACCTACTAATACCCTGCAAAACCCCAATGCAAAGTCGTACGTTAATGCTCTGCAAGCTCCTCAACAAGGTCCCTTCTCCATGTTCAACATGCAAGGATTTTCAGGTATGTCTCCTCCTCAGTCGAGTGTAAGGGACAATAAAGGCAAAGAAAAAATGGATATGGGATTGGAGGAGGAAGGTTCTAACCCTAATAGTTGTCTTGAACATTTCATCAATCTGGAGCCCGAAGTGGAAGATAGAGAAGACTCCACTTTAATCATTGAAAGCACGTCTTTAGAAAAATGGAACAACCATCTGACTGAGAAAGTTGTCATTGGATTATGTCATGGTCTTAGACCTGCTCAGGACATTTTAAAAAATTGGATGAAGATTAACTGGGAAAGTAGAGGTCTATTTGCCAAACACATTCAGTATCTTCCTAACAATTACTTTCTGTTCTTTTTTGAGGATGCCCACAATGCTATGCAAGTGATTGCTGAAGGACATTGGATAATCCGAAATACTCCTATTTCCTTTTTTAAATGGTTTCCTGGGTTCAACCCTAGAGGCCCAAAACCAACTAAGGTGCCTGTGTGGATTGAACTTCCTGATTTACCTGTTGAGTACTATCCTTGGATTGAAAAGCTTGGGGGACTTATAGGTAGAGTTCTTGGACAGAAGCCTAGAAATGGCTTTAACCCCAAATGGGATCCTCTGATGCTAGTAGAAGTTGATATTTCCAAAAGCATCAAACCTATTCTTGTACTTAAAAATTCTGAAGGGTACAAGCTGCATGAACAAAGAGTTGTTTACAAGAATTTACCTAATGCTTGTTTTCATTGTTATAAGCAGGGGCATTTGATTAAGGACTGTCCCATTCTTTTGAACACTCAAGGTAAGGATCACAAAGGTGAGAAATCAGAGAAACATGTTCCAGATGTTAAGAAAGAGGAGAATCCCAAGGAAGATTTGGGTCTCAAAAAACATCCAGGTAAAAACAAAAGAAGGCCCTATCAGGTTGGACTAAAACCTGAAACCCTTGTAAAAGTTATAAGTAATCCTTTTCAGGTTCTTGATGTGACTAATACTGATGAGCTTGAGAGCTCAGAGAATGCAGGTGTTCAAAAGGGGAATAAAGATTCTCTGTCTGCTCTTTCGGGTAGTAGTTCTCAAGACAGTGGGGAGGGATGGACCTTGGTTGGTAAGAAAAATAGTGTTAAAACCCAATCCCTTAATATTAATTCCTCCCTTGTTCAGAACCAGCCAGAAGACGATAATGATTTTGTTCTTCAAAAGCATAATGGTCTTTTTGTTGAACAATTAAACAAAAGTGATGAAGAAGGTATGCTACAGGCAGGTTTTTTGGATGGTAATGATGATAATATGGCTATAGATAAGGTGTCTAGCCCTTCAGTTAAAGATAAATCTAAGTCCAAAAGAAAAGATGTGATTAGGTCTTCCATCTCAGCTGTGAAACCGATCAAGAATCTTAAAAAATAATTTTGTTTCTTAATGGATTTCCTCAACAAAGATGTTTCTCTAAATACTAAAGGTCTGTCTGATCCTGTAAGAGGCAAGATCATTTGTAACTGGTTAAAAGATTCTTCTTTATCTCCTGATTTTATTTGCCTGCAGGAACTAAAGCTTGGTGGTGACCAACTTCTTGCCAATCTGAAGATTATATCCAGTAATTCCACCTGGTATCACACTAATCACAATGGAAAAGGTGGAGCAACTATTGGTATTAAGGCTAGTCTCATTCAAGTTGTTGAAAAGACCTTGATTAGTGATTCCAATCAGTGGATTGGTCTCAAGTGTAAAGATCCTTTTAATTTCACTATTATTTGTGTTTATGCTGCTAATAATTCCTTAGACAAGTCCAAGTGCTGGGAGGAAATTGGTAATCTTGATGGTGACTTAATTCTTACTGGAGATTTTAATATGGTCACTAACTCAGCTGACAGAACTGGTAATGGTAACAATGTGATTGCTGGAATTGAAAAAAATCAATGGTTTAGACTGGTGAATTTGCATAACCTTGCTGATATCTCTACTAGTACTGGTCATACTTGGAATAATAGGTGTGTTAGTAATAGGTTATCGGCCAGGTTAGATAGAATTTACATGAACTCCTCCAGATTTCAAGACTTGTGGAACAGTAGCTGTACCATTGACCCCTCCCTTCAGATTTCGGACCATGTCCCTATCATTGTTAAGATGGCTAGCAATAACCCTTCTTATAGAGCTAGATGGCCTCATGTGGATATGTCTTTGTTTAGGGTGCCTATGGTTAAAAAGGAAATCAGCAATATTTTTAAAAAGCATTTTTTCCGGGGGTGTTCCCCTTTTAAGGCCTGGGAGGCTGCTATTAAAGATGTTCAGCTTGCTCTTGCCTTCTTTAAGAAAAAAGCCAGGGAGGCTAGGTATAACAGAAGAATGATGCATCTTAAAGAGATAGACAGAATTGAGTGTTCTAATTTAAGTAGCAATGTTAAGAATCAGAAGATCCTGGAGCTTCAGGAAAAAGTGAGGTATGAAGACTACCTTCTGGCTTGTGGTGCCCTTGCCACGTCCAGAGAGTTTTGGGCTGGGAAAGTTGATAAACCTAATAAGCACATGTATGAGATCATGAGAAGAAAAAAAGCTAAAGATTTCATTCCTCTCTTAAGGAAAAGCAATGGTGAGGTTGCCTCTAGTATCAAGGAGAATTTGCAGGAGGCTGTGTCCTTCTTTACCAATGTTTTCTCTATGCCTCCCAAGAGAGGGGACCACATCTGGAGTGCAAGAGCTGCCATTGCCCTTTGTAGGAAGAAAATGATTCCTCAGGGCTTGGTCTCCCTCCTTGATCTCCCCCTTTCTGCTGGTGAGGTTAGAGAAACCAATAGTAAATTGAAGCCCTGTAAATCCCCTGGACATGATGGTATTCCTAATGAGTTTTTTCAGGAGTTTAAAGAAGTTTTGGTGCCCATTATTCTCTGGATCTGGCAAGAAGCCATAAGTAGAGGGTCTCTTTCTACTTTCATTAATACTGGAGTTATTAAATTAACTCATAAAAGAGGATCTAAGGATGATCTTAACACCCCTGGAGACCTATCTCCTGTCTGACTTCTCTATACAAAATCTATGCCTCCTCTCTTGCTAGAAGGTTGAGTCCTTTGATGGATTCCATTATCCTTCCTGATCAGAAAGGGTTTATTAAAGGGAGATTTATTCTTGATGCTATTATCTCTATTTGGGAAGGGATGGATTATGCTAAGGATAGTAACATTGACACTTTTTTTTCAAAATTGAGTTTGACAAGGCCTATGATAGGATTGAGTGGGATTTTATTCTTCAATCTCTTCATGATATTGGTGCAGGAAAAAACTTTATTAAGTTCACAAGTATTCTGTTTGGTAATGCTCACTCCAAAGTTGCCATGAATGGACACCTGTCTTCCCCTTTTAAGCTGTGTAGATCTATAAGACAAGGTTGTCCCTTAGCCCCCTTAATGTTTGCCATTACTAGTGATGCTCTTGGCTAGCTTGTTAAAGATTGTATTAATCAAGGTCTTATAAAAGGTATAGAAATTCCTCAAGCTGCTGACATGCTTTGCCTGTAGATGTTTGCTGATGACACTAACCTTGTGATGGAAGCTGATCCCATGTCTGCTAACACTTTCTTAAATTGTCTTAAAACCTTTTGTCTGGCTAGTGGTTCTGTTGTTAATCATCACAAAACTGGTTTTTTTGCATCTAATGACACTGTTCCAGATTGTGTGCTTGTGGCAGGTTGTGACATCATTAAAAAAGGTACTGTTTTCAGATTATTGCGTATCCCTATGGGATTTGAAATTACTTTTCAGCAGAGATGGGACTGGGTCATGGATAAATTTAGATTGAAGATTTTTAAATGGATGGATATGCAGGCTAACATCTCCCAAAGAGTTTTTGTGTTGAAGCATTATATTCTCCATGGTCTAACTTATTTCCTTGCTTGTTGGCAGCCTACCAAGAAGCAATTGGCCCAAGTCATTGCTCTGTCCAGGAGGTTCTTATGGGGTAGCTCCAAAATTCCAAAAGTAGCTTGGAAGATTTGCTGTATGAAGAAGTCTGAGGGTGGCCTTGGCCTTTTTTGCCCCTCAAGGATGGCTACTCAAATGGCTGCTAAATGGATTCTAAGGGCTGTCTCTTCTACTGACTTTTGGGCCTGCCTGATTAAAAGAAATATCAAATTCTTCTGTTTGAGTAGCAATAAGAGCTGGGGTGATTTTTCTCTTTGGGATATTGTGTCTTCCCCTGGCATATTCATCCCCAAAGGGAGTCAGTTGGTTTGTAACTTCTGGAGAGCTTGGATGTCTATCAAGGAAGGATACAAGCTTCCCATCTGGTTTGCCAAGAATTACTCCTTTGTTTTGCAGGATTCTTTATGGGTTGGTTGGTTTACTAATTATAGGGAAGCCTCCCTTCCTATAAGGTGGCATAAATGTAAAAAAATTGGTTTCAATAAATGGGAGGATCTGTTGAGAAATGGTCAAGTGATTGAGGATAGTCATATTTTGAATGCTAACAACTTGTCTTTGGCCTGCAAGCAGATAATCAAAGAAAAGAAGATGCAGCTGCTGAGTATGAGTGCAGAAAATCTTTGGGACAAATCTATAGCTTTGTCTGAGGTAGCTCAGGACATGTACTCTTGCTACAAGTCTTCCTACACCAGCATCATTAGCATATGTGGGAGATTGAATAATAAGTGGAACCTGTCCTGGAATTATCATCAATGGAGGTACAAATTTCAAAGCATTTGGGCTTATCCTATGGCTAACAAGCATTCCTGTCTCCTGTGGCTGATCCTGCACAAAGGAGTCTGGACTGGGAGCAGAGCTAGAAAGTATAATATTGATGCAGGATTGTGTAAAGCTTGTGGCAAGGTTGAAGATTTGGAACACTTGTTCATTAATTGTAAAGATAGTATGGCCTACTGGAAAATCATACATTTCTACTGCCAGACTGCTGGAATCAATTCCCTGGGAATCAAGGAGCTGCTTATTGGGGAAACATACAGGATGGACATTGCCTTGTGGCAGATACTGAGGGCTCACATCCTTTGGTTCGTGTGGAAAAGTAGAAACAACAAGCTTTTTGACCGAAATGGAAAAAGTTTTCTTTTCTCCTGCATTGTTGGAATCAGGAGAGTTGTCCACATGTGCAGCAATATTCCCCTCAATGAGAAATTGATAGATAAGAACCGCTTGTATATTGTCAAGAAGTACCCTTTTAGTTCATGGAAGAACAAATTACTCTAGATTCACGCTAGGGACAGAAACAATATGATCAGTTTCTTTAACTGGTATATTAGGAACTGTTTGATGTAAGTTGTTTTTTTTTGGCTTGGGTTCTCTTGGCCCATCGCCTTAGTTCCTGACCTTCTTTGTTGTTCTCCTCCCAGGAAAATTGTGGGAGTGTCTCTTGTATTTTCTTTTCCTGCATCAATATTATACTTTCTGTTTGTGCTCTAAATGCAACACAGCGCTTAAGTTTTATATTATTTCAAAATCTTGAGCGCACCCTTTGATCACATCATTTCTAATCTTTTACGATTCCAAATGCATGCACCATACGAGTGAGTTGGCATGTAGTTGCTCTCATCGTTTGAGTTGCTCGAGGCATTTCTAGACTTCATTTTTTTTAGCATGAAAGTAGCATTTCGCATCCTTATGGGTTTATCTTAAGGGAAAGTATATATAATACTCTAAATCTTCAAGCCATATTCTCCATGAAGAATTCATATTTCGCACCTCGTCAAGTGTAATTCTTCTTATTTGCATTAGCTTTCTACTATTCAACAGGCGTGTGGTTCACCTTGGCACTAAATGCAAGAGTACTTTGCCATTTTCCAAGGATCCAACCCTTTGTTTAAACCCAAACTTGGAACGTTCATTGGCTCTCCTTTGTATTTCTCCCAAGGGATTCTTTCTCTCACCACCAATTGGCACTAAGTGCCCAACTTTTGTACCATCAAGCATATAAAGAAAAGAGGATATTGTGTGTGTGTGTGCCTTGGGCGGCTACTCTAAGCCCTCAAGTGTGTCTTGCTCTTTGCCAAAGGGCTACTCTAAGCCCCCTCCCCCCTCCCTAAGAATTTTAAATGTGGTTTCCCGTTACTCATTTCAAGCTTGGCAATTATTTCGAAGCGGTATTTTCGGCAAGTGTCTTTGATAGTGTTAGTAAACACTTTATCTTCAAAACTTTGTAATGACCAAAAGTGAAGGTAGCTCATCATCTATGGCTAACTTCTTACCCTCTTTCACCCCTATTTTTATGCCTAAGGATGAACGCCTCAATGGACAAAATTACAATCTATGGAAAGATGTCATGCGTGCATATCTCTACACGAATCTTCTTCATGAGGTAGTAGACGGGTCAGACCCTGAACCCAATAGGCATACTAACTTAGACAATTGGCATGTGTGGAATGTCAAGGACAAAGATTTAGGTCAGCTGTTACTTGCCTGCGACAAACTGACAAAAGGACATATTACTGCCTGCAAGATGTCCAAGGATGCTTGGGACACATTAGAAGTTTTGTATGAAGACAAGACCCCTTCGAAGATATATGCATTAGAGGCCGAGTTTCATAATTTGACCATTAGGCCACACGACACAATTACCAAGGTCATAGCCCAATTCCAGGACTACCAGCGTAAATTAGCACTATGTGGTAGGCAGATCTCTAGTGAAGACATGGCCATTAGACTTCTAAACAAGTTACCGAAGTCATACGAAACATTTGTCACAACTTTGTATAATCGCGGCCAAGTCTTATCTTGGGAAGAGGTTCGTCGACTATTGCTCCTTCACGACTCGCGAGCCAAATTGACCTCATCACAAGAGTCAACCATGAAGGCCAAAGGCCCATTCACTAAAGGCAAAACCTCAAGTCATCAGGCTAGCAATGGATCTAAGCAAGGATCGCATAATTCATCGAAGAAATTCACTTGCAACTTTTGTGGCAAGCCTGGCTACATTGAAAAATACTGCTTCAAGAAAAAGAACCAGGACAAGTCTAAGTCTAATTCCAAGAGTGAACATCATTCTCACTGCACAAGTGAAGACCTATTTTTCACAAGTGAATATAAAGCACTTGTGGCAACCACTCCCAAGAAAGAATGGATTTTTGATAGTGGTGCTTCATCCCACATGTGCCATGACAAAGATGATTTCCATGAGTTTGAAGAGCATCAAGGACAAGTTTACCTTGGAGACAACAAGTGCATTGAAATCCAAGGAAGAGGAAAAGTTCAAGTCATCAACTCTGAAGGCGAGACCAAGTCATTAAAAGATGTTTTGTATGTATCAAGCCTCTGTAAGAATCTTCTTTCAGTCAAAGCCATCACAAAGTGCAACATGACAGTTCAGTTCGATCACAACCAAGTTCAAGTCATTGATCGCGAATCTAATGAAGTGATAGCTAAAGGATATGAAGAAAAGGGTCTCTAAAAGCTTTCAGGCTTTATAGCCAAAGAGTCAAGTCTTACCCTCTGGCATTGTAGATTTGGACATAGCTCTTGCTTAGCTAAGATCTCTTCCAATCATCTTGTCAATGGTCTACCCAAGATCGCACAAGTAGAATTGAATTACAAAGCATGTGACAAGCAAACAACTTTCTCTTTGCCTCAAGAAGCATCCATTTCTGCAAATAAACCCTTAGCATTAGTCCATATCGACATTTGTGGACCTATGAGTACACCTTCTCTAAGTGGGTCAATTTGCTTCTTCCTGATTGTAAATGACTTCACTAGATACACATGGGTTTATTCCCTCAAGCATAAAGAAGATGCCATTTCCAAGTTTAAGGAGTGGACAAAAACAGTTGAAGAAGACTTTCCAAGTTCTTTGAAGATCATCCGATCTGATGGAGATAGTAGCTTTTTCAACCAAAACTTCTCCAAGTACTTGAAGCAGCATGGAATCAAGTATCAAGCCAAGCAAGATACTCAACCAGGTATTGCATTACAAAAGAGTCGAAGTGTGATTCAAATGGCCAAAGTTATGCTTAGACAAAAGCAACTTCCACTAAAGTTTTGGGGTGAAGCAGTACACATTCAAAATAGAGGTTTTTCAGATGTTTTGAAGAACAAAACACCCTTTGAGGCTTACTTTCAAAAGAAGCCAAGTGTAAGCTATTTCCGCGTCTTTGGTAGTGATGCCTATGTCCAAGGCCATGATGATGATCGGCCTAAGCAGTACATTTTCATCAGGTACAGTGAGCGACAAAAGGCATACAAACTCTACAACCCAAAGAGTCACTCAGTTACAGTAACCAAAGACTGCACCTTTGATGAATACTCTAAGTATTCATCCCTTTTGGATCCTCCCATTTCAGATTCAGAGGGGGATCATTCCAGTTTTGAACGGTCACACTATGTGGAGCATGCTCTCTTTGTACATGACTTTCTCGATCATGATACAATTTTGGAGCACGAGGAATCAGAGATATCATCTCAGCTTATACCTCATATGGATATACTTATCATATCATCGAAGGTTTATATTTCACCTCAGCTTCAGTTGGGCATTACTCCAGGATCAGTGACTCGTCATTTTTTATTCCGATCTTCGAGAGTCCACTTATCTCGTCTACAACAACATTCTGAGCTTGTACTTTTCCATTCATGGAGTCCAATATCTTTTCAATTACCAGATGATACTCGTGCATCTATATGGATTCATCTGTCAGTTGGATCATCCGTTGAGCCAACTTCTCGATTCAGAGGGGGCTTCCATGGTTCTACTGACACACATCAGGACTTTGTACACTCCATGGAGGATTACAGCATACACATGTACTCCCATGTGACTATGATTTTAGGCTTCATGCTTTATGTTTCACTCTTGTAGGGCCTACTTCTTGGCGATACACATCTTGTGGTGGACATTGTCAAAGCTTTGAAGGTTCCTATGTACCACATGGAGTCATCCTACCTATCTCACATGGAGGTGATCTCATCCCGTGAGATCTTG
>CM035409.1:126648873-126686373 GCA_020310875.1 Ceratopteris richardii
TGCACACGAAATTGCTCAACATTATCAATCAAAATGCTCCATATCAATGTATCTTTTTGGCAACCTAGAATATGCACAAACAAGCAACCACTTCCACCAAACATAAATATCATTAGTACATAAGGGAATTAAACAATCATAAATCTCCATATCATCAGAATGAGATAATAATCACATAAAGAATGAGAACATGGATTATTATTAATAATCTCCATCCCATATGCATCTACCCAATCAATAATCAAATAGAGAGTGGCACACTTCAAAGCTACCTTTTGTATGATATGCTTTGGAAACCTACTCATACTTTCCTTATGAGGTAATTTTCCTTCATAAGTGAAATAGAACTGAATCATAAAGTGAATTGGGTGGCTAGGATGATCCATGAATGACAAATAATGTTTCCGACAATTCTCAATCAAATTTGCAACATGTGTGCTAACATAAAAAATGCTTTTGCCATCATTCCCTTCATTACTATGCATCACAAAGGTGGAAAAAATATTTTTATTTTTTTCTTCTTTCTCATCACACCCCTTATACGCATCAAACATGGGTGTCATAGCATCATACAATATGGAATCATGCTCATATGTGGCTGCCATGAAAGTATGTAAAGGTGGATCATCAATGCATTCCAAATCATCATCATAACATACATCAAATATGGGTAAAGAATCATAATTTGCATCATGTGATCATATCATCATTATCATCATCATCATAGATATCAAATATTGGTGGAGCATCCAAATTACATAATGTAACATCATATGTGCTTTCATTTTCACTAAAAATGTGAGCAAATCTATCTTCTTTGTCATCATCAACATTTAATGAATCAATGTATGAAACTTATTATTTCACTGTAATAGGAATGGAGTTTACAGAGATGCTAAGAGTTTTTGGAATTGTGAAGCGCTTACGTATGGTGTTGTATCTTACGAGCAGATTCCAAAAGTGACGAATACGAAGTGTGTAGATACACAGATACAAAAACTGATGAAGTTTGTAATATCTGAAGTTTCAATTGTAAAGATGATACTGTGATGTAACTGCACTCATACTTTGTAATCAAGAATCTATTTGCTGTTGTGGAAGCTATGACTCTGTGTACACTATGTGGTATGAAATATCTCTGTTTATAACAAATGTTTATGTAAGTGGTGTGGAACAGAAACACATGTCTACGAGTATTGTATAGTCTTAAATCCCTTCATACACACATAGACACACACACACACACATATACACATAGACACACACACACATACACACACACATACACACACATACACACACATACACACACATACACACACATACACACACACATATATAGACACACACACACACACACACATATGCGTACACACACATGTAGAGAGACATACACACACACATACACATACATGCATACATATGAATACATAATGCATATGCATATGCATATGCATATGCATACACAATGCATATGCATATGCATATGCATACATAATGCATATGCATACACAATGCATATGCATATGCATATGCATACATAATGCATATGCATATGCATACATACATACTTACATGCATACACACACATACACACACATACACACATGCATACATATGCATACATAATGCACATGCATATGCATACATAATGCACATGCATATGCATACATACATGCTTACATTCATACACATACATACACACACATACACACATACACATACACACATACACATACACACATATATATGCATACACACACATACGTAAAGAGACACACATACACACATACACATACACATACACACTTGCATACATATGCATACATAATGCACATGCATATGCATACATACATGCTTACATGCATACACACACATACACATGCATACACACATACACATACACACATATATATGCATACACACACACACACGTAGATAGACATACACATACATGCATACATATGCATATATAATGCATATGCATATGCATACATACATACTTACATGCATACACACACATAAACACACATGCATACATAATGCACATGCATATGCATACATACATGCTTACATGCATACACACACATACACATGCATACACACACATACACATGCATACACACATACACATACACACATAGACACACACACACATAGACACAAATACACACATACACACACATATTTGCATACACACACATAGAGAGACATACACACATATACACATACATGCATACATATGCATACATAATGCATATGCATATGCATACATACATACTTATATGCATACACACACACACATACATATGCATACATAATGCACATGCATATGCATAGATACATGCATACACATACACACACATAGACACATACACACACATAGACACATACACACACATACACACACATATACACACATATTTACACACACATACACATGCATAAACACACATACACACATAGACACACACACATACACACACACATACACACACACATATACACACATCCAGAAACATTTACACACACACACACATACACATGCATACAGACACATATATATAGATACACATGTATATACACACACAAACACACACACACACACATACACACATAGAGACACACACACATATACACATACACACACACATGCACATACACACACCATATACACACACACATACACACACACATCCACACACATTTACACACACACATACACATGCATACAGACACATATATATAGATACACACGTATATACACACAAACACACACATACACACACATACACACATAGACACACACACACACATAGACGCACACACACATACACACATACACACATACACACATACACACATACACACATACACAATACACACATACACACATACACACATACACACATACACACATACACACATACACACATACACACATACACACATACACACATACACACATACACACATACACACATACATACACACATACACACACATATAGACACATACACACACATATATGCATACACACACACACGTAGAGAGATATACACACACACATACACATACATGCATACTTCAAACCAGATATAAGATTATTGCTAAAGTCATTGCCAGCAGAATATCTTGCCAGTACATAATGCATATGCATATGCACACATACACACATATATACATACACATGCATACATAATGCACATGCATATGCATACATACATGCTTAAATTCATACACACACATACACACACATACAAACATACACATACACATACACACATATATATGCACACACATGTAAAGAGACATACACACACATACACATACATGCATACATATGCATATATAATGCATATGCATATGCATACATACATACTTACATGCATACACACACATACACAGACATGCATACATAATGCACATGCATATGCATACATACATGCTTACATGCATACACACACATACACACGAATACACACATACACACATACACACATACACACATACACACATACACACATACACACATACACACATACACACATAGACACACACACATACACACATACACACATACACACATACACACATACACACATACACACATACACACATACACACATACACACATACACACATACACACATACACACATACACACATACACACATACACACATACACACATACACACATACACACATACACACATATATGCATACACACATATATGCATACACACATATATGCATACACACACATAGAGAGACATACACACACATACACATACATGCATACATATGCATACATAATGCATATGCATATGCATACATAATGCATATGCATATGCATACATAATGCATATGCATATGCATACATAATGCATATGCATATGCATACATAATGCATATGCATATGCATACATAATGCATATGCATATGCATACATACATACTTACATGCATACACACGCATACACACAAATATGCATACATATGCATACATAATGCACATGCATATGCATAGATACATGCATACACATACACACACATAGACACATACACACACATGTGCACACAGATTTACACACACATACACATGCATACACACACATACACATAGACACACACACAAACATACACACATAGACACATACACACATAATGCATATGCATATGCATACATACATAATTACATGCATACGCACACATGCATACATATGCATACACACATACACACATAGAGAGACATAGACACACATACACACACATGCATACATACATAATGCACATGCATATGCATACATAATGCACATGCATATGCATACATAATGCACATGCATATGCATACATTAAGTGAGACTAGAGGTACAAATACACGCATACACACACATATACATCATACATGCACATTTATACACATACAGATGCATGTAGTTACACACATATAATGAATACACACGTAGACACATACACATACTCACATACACATACACATACATAATCATATGTACACACATAGAATCACATAATCATATTTACATGCATGTATACATATACACATGCATACACACACACACACACAAACAACACATGCATACGCACATATAGATACACATACATACATACACACACATGCATATATATATATATATATATATATATATATATATATATATATATATATATATATATATATATATATATATATATATATATATATGTATACTGATATATCTATATGTATGTATATATATATATATATATATATATATATATATATATATATATATATATATATATATATATATATATATATATATATATATATATATATATATATATATATATATATATATATATATATATATATATATATCCTAATTCAAAAACCCTATTATAAATATTGTAATTCAGAAATCCTATTTCAAAAATCCTAATTTGAAAACACCAATTTTGATATTAGGGTTTTAAAAACCCTAATTTAGAAACTCTAATTCAGCCTTTTATCCATATGATTGAAGTATATGTACACATTGCATCTATTCCTCCGATGTCCTACTAGAGAGATGTCTCTCCTCCCAACCTTATGCCTCTATATATAGCTACTCGAATCAATAAGGATCATAATATATATAAAGATATATACACATTATGTAGATACACATACATAAATATAAAATGGAGTAGATACATTATGCATCACAGATACATGCCTAAATGCACACATAAATATATATACATGCATACATATTTACATGTATATATTTACACATAGACACACACACACACACACACACACACACACATATATATATATATATATATATATATATATATATATATATATATATATATATATATATATATATATATATATATATATATATATATGTATATATATATACATGTACACATCACATATACATGCCTACATGCACACATGTATACTTATACATGCATACACAATTATAAACACTTGCATATATTACATGAATACATAAATATTTTACACAAATGCATATGCATATATACATGTATGCATAATAACACATGTATACATATATCACACACATGCACACACATACATATACATGAAACACATATATATGCATACTAACACATGTATACATATATACACATGAATACACACACATATGCATACATCATGAGAACAATTTGCTCCTCGAAGATAAAGCTATATATATAATAATTAGGCATACCCCCGAGCTTCATGTTCTAACTTAAAGAACATGATTTCATCTCTCTAGTATGATTCATCGATATTCAATTTGAATAAAGAATCTATTAACTGATATCCATTCAGAAGCTTCAAGTTATTGATCGATAACTAGAGTAGAATTTACTATCTAATTATCTACTCATATGTTTTCATTATTGCCATCATTTTGGTAAGACATCAATATAGTCTCATCTTTATTATCCTTATTGATTTCATTTATTTCTTCTATTGTTAAATTTGTGTTCTCATGAGTCACATCATCTATTGATGGATTAATATCGATTGCTGGTAATTCCTCTTCATCATCAATAGAATCAGCATGTAGAGTATTATCCTCTTCATCAAAAAGATTAGTATCATTATCACGTATAATGATTCTAATTTCTCTTTCTGATGATTCAATTTTTGGTAATTTCTCTTCATCATCAATAGAATCAACATGTAGAGTATTATCCTCTTCATCAAAAAGATTAGCATCATTATCACGTATAATGATTCTAATTTCTCTTTTAGATTTTGAATCATCAAGAGGAATTTCCTCGATCTTTCTAGCAATAAACTGTTCAAACAATGACCTACCTCTAGGTTGAACATGAATGACTTGTCACAAAGGGTGAGCATCTGGGTTTTTATAAAAAAATCCTTGTTCAATATGCATAGGATGAATATATGGTTCTTTAGTAGATTGCATTACCTTGGAAGAATAAATTGCCCAAAAGCCAGGTAATTCCTTTCTTAATGTGGAATTACTACCTTTATACTTGGCTCGAAACCAGTCAACCTTCAAAATGACCTATCAAACTATATAGAAACAAAAACCCATTATTAGGTGCTTAAAAAATAACTAACTCTATCATAAAAAATATAAATTTTTTTCTACATGTTTGAATGTACGAAATGATATTTCTTAGATACCGACAACAGTTCCCACGTAACCAAGTTTCCCATCTATAAGGTTCGTGTCTTTTGAGCTAGCACGTGATAGTTGCTTGAAAGAAGCAACAATACTAGAATCCTCTATTTTATGTAAAGAATCAATAGCTTTGATTCTAATATGTTGTCCAAAAGCCCACATATTAGTGAACATTCGAGCCTGCAAAAGAAATTAAATTAGTAAATAGAAACTAATATACATATATGAAAAAAACAAAATATTATTGAAATAAAATTACCTTTTGTTCACAACCTATCATCAACTCTCTCTGCTCATCTGAGATTTCTTCATTATTTGCGTTGGCACGTTGCAAACGACTATATAGCCAATCCGTGAAAGAAGATATATTTGTAATCTCATTATTATCGAGATTACGTCTATATCTTTTGTTTCTTCACCTTTTACTTCAGAGATTTTGAAGTTCCTGTTCGTACTCGCTAAGGAATGCTTGCATGCATTCACTATTATATGCTATAAAAGTAGAAAAACCATTTTTTCTTGAAATGTAAATAAAAATGGAACTCCCTTACCTGATCATACCTCATCTGTTATTTTGGAAGAAGAATCATTGGTCCATGCACGTGGAGCTTCTTCATGAACTCTTTCAAGATACTCACTAACATAATACATGCACTCTTCAAGCATCCAAACCTTTGCCATGGATCCTTCTGGTTTGGCTCTTTGTTGCACATAATCTTTTAATATTCCCATAAATTGCTCGACCCAAAACATCCATCGAGTGTTGACAACACCTGCAATCTCTATTTCATCTACAAGATGGCCTAATAAATGAGCTTGAATATCAAAAAATGAAGTAGGAAGTTCTTTCTCCATCAAACATAGTAGCTCTTTGCATTCACATTTTTTTTGTGGGATCGAGTTTTTGTCAATCTCTTTGGATGTAATTCACCTATACATATCATTAAAAAATTATAAAGAAGTTAATTCAAAAATAAAAGATATCCAATAGTCATACATATTAAATATAAAAGTATCATAATTACCTTATAAGCGATCCAAGACGATAGATCACATCTCATACTCCTTTCGTTGTACATCCAACGATAAGCAAAGGTAAAATATGTTTCAAAAAGTTATGCCAGTCATGGGTCTTTAACCCAGATAAGATCTTATCATCCATAGTAAACATATTTTGAAAAGATGTTCCATATCCTGTAGGAGTCTTAATCAATTGAATTCTATTGTTGATTGTATATATCTCTTTTGTTGTAAATACCCAAGGAGCAGGTGCATAAGTCGTTTCCTGTCGATGTTTATCAAAAACTGGCCATGACTTTGGTTTTGATTTTTGATCTTTCAAATCATTCCTTGATGCTATGGTATCTTTTAGTCCAAGAAGATGCTGCCATAGTGAATAACCAATATTCTTGAATATATGCATAGGATCAAGAAGATGACATACTTTTAAATCTTTCCAATACTCCAAAGAATACCATATTGATATGTTCTCTGCGAGTGCCAATGTTCCTTTACCTCTCTTCACATACTCATTATCTTCATCATCACTGAAGATTTCTCATTCTGGATCTATCAGAGGTCCATCTGTCCATTTTTTATACCAATCCATAGGCATCATTGGCTTTGGACACTGACCTGTTTCAAGCTTTCCATTAAAATGTATCGCTTCTCTTTTAGATCTTAATGGATGATCATCAGGAAAGAATCGTCGATGTCGAAGATAAATATTTTTGTTGAGATTCTTACTATAGATTGATCTCAACCAATCACCACAATATGGACAAGCTTTATAACCCTTAGTAGATATTCTTGCATCATGAAAATGATAAAAATATAATTAGATTAAATCATATTTAATTATATGCATATTGAATAAAAAAATTACATCAATACCTGAACAAACACCATATCCTCGAAAATCGTGACTAGTCCAAGCCACAATACCAGGAACCGTAATATATCTTTCATTGATGCTTT
This sequence comes from Ceratopteris richardii, assembly GCA_020310875.1. Classification (NCBI taxonomy): domain Eukaryota; kingdom Viridiplantae; phylum Streptophyta; class Polypodiopsida; order Polypodiales; family Pteridaceae; genus Ceratopteris; species Ceratopteris richardii. The sequence goes on from CM035409.1 coordinate 126,657,510, forward strand.
TCAATACATCAATGACATTAATACCTGTCCATAACTCTTGGAGATCGTCAATGAGAGGAGCAAGATATATATTCATATCTTTAACTTTTCTTTTTCCTGGGATTAAAAGTGAAATCATTAAATGTTCTTTTTAATGCTAAGATATGGCGGAAGATTGTAGTTTATGACTACCACTAGCCATGTTGACCATTTACTAGATTTCATGGAGAATGGATTAACCCCATCTAATGCAACTCCTAACTTTAGATTCTGTGGATTTTCTGCAAATTCATGCCATGTAGAATCAATATGCTAAAAAGCAGCACTATTATGAGGAATTCTGATTAATCCATCAATACTTTTATGATCATGTCCCCATGTCAAAAGCTTTGATAATTCGGGGCTTTGAAACATATGTCTAATCCGTGGAGCCAATGGAAAATGTCTCAATACCTTTTTTGGGATTTTACCTTCTTCGCCCTTATATCGAGGAGATTGACATTTGGGACATGTCAAAGAGTGTGCATATTCACCTCTATATAAAATACAATCTTTAAGACATGCATTGATAATCTATACCAAGATTGTTGATTATCTTCTTCATTTCATCATGTGAGGTAGGAAGAATATTTTGACTTGGTAAAAACTTTTCAGATAATAACCTGTAAGTTCATCAAAAAAAGATATATTAAAAAAAGTAAATAAATAAATATACATATATATGTATATATGCATATAATTTTATATATGTGTATGCTTATGTGTATGTGTATGTGGATGTGTATACGCATGTGCATGCATATACATATGTGTATGTGTATATGTATATGTGTTATATAGGTGTATATGTATGTGTATATACGTATGCGTATATGTATGCATATATGTATATGTATGTGTGTATACATGTGTATGTATGTATGTATGTATGTATGTATGTGTATGTATGAATGTGTATATATGTATGTATATGTATGTATGCATGTGTAGCTGTGTATATTTGATTTCGTTTTTAATTGTTTTTTGTATATTGTGGTTTGCATATTTTCATATCTAAACCATTGAATCGTCTGGCGGTTTCCCATTTTATACTCAATCTATTACCTGTCTTGCTAAGCTGTTTACAGATATTAAGTAGCAATTACCAAGGAAGGTATTAAGTCATATATAAAATAGGACGGTCAAATTTTTTGCGAATATTTTGAAAGATGCATTAATAGTTTTAAAAGATGGGTGGACAAAAAGTGTCCATTCAATTCAAGTTCTTGTTCTTACCTTATCTAAAGTAAGAATAAAAACGTGCATTGAATGGACACTTTTTGTTCGCCCATCCTTTAAAATTATTTTTCCATCCTTAAAAATCTTCAAGATAAATTTGCTCCTCCCATTTTACATATGACTTGATACCTTCCTTGGTAACTGCTACTTAATATTTGTATTAAAAAGAATTAGCAGCACAGGTATTAGGTCCACTAAAATAGGAGAAACATAAGTGTCAAGAAGATTCTAAAGGTTGGGTGGACAATTCTAAAGGCTAGATGGACAAAACATCTTCATTCGATACATGTATGTATAATTTGACCTTACTCTCATAACATGTGTATGTGTGTATATGTGTGTGTATGTTTATATGTGTGTATACATTCATGTATATTATGTGTTATATATATGCATGTAATTTTATATATATATTTATGCATATATATATATATATATATATATATATATATATATATATATATAGAGATAGAAAATTGAAAATTATACCTTAATAATGTTGAAACAGATACATTACTCCATCCAAAATGATTTTGAAGATTGAGAATAAGTAAGCTCGCACTTAGTCGTGTCAAACGACATCCTTCATATATATGCTTTAGAAATTCCTCTCAAAGATATTTCTCATTTTTAGAAATATCAATGCTCTCACTGTCATTTTGATACCAATCCTCAATAAAATCTGCCATGCCATCATCTTCATCATTGTCGCACGTATCTTGTACTTTATTTCTTTTGAATATAGATCTTTCAACCTTGCATATTCCAGAGGATCACTTTTTAGTAGCCTCCTCATAGAAACTTCTGATAAATGAGGTCTTACTGGAAATTGGACCACAAAATGACATAAGAGTGACTTCAGAATTCGGAGGCCATACAAATCCTCTACAATAAAGAGACTGTGTACCTAAGTACCGACTTAGGGACTTGTGGAGAAAGAGATTATACCTCGATCCCCCTCAAGTGCATATAGTGGGGATTCACACTTTATTTATCAATCCGAGGAGTATCAAAACCTAGCTGAATGTATGAAGAAATGCATTCAAATGATGATCAATGCAAATGAGCTTCCAAAGAGTGCAAATAAGTCTCAATCTATTCCAAACAAGGTTCAGGGATCTGTTGAGATGTCACGATACTTAGAGCAGTAGCCAACAGTAATTCAAGCTTTTCTCTCAGCTCCAAACTCCGAATATAGTGAATAACAAGTTTGTTTCAAAGCTCTTGAGAAGACGCATCCAATGGTGGTCTTTTCACTCAATTTTGACACTTCTGCTTCAAGTTATGAGCAAAATACTGAGTCGCAGGGATGACCTTCCTACACTTCAGCACTTCCTACACTTCACACACACCTTAACAACAACAAACACACACTTTTATGGATAGACAACACTTCCAAACACTCTTCCCAAGCATCACACATGCATACAAGCTCACACACTCTTCACGTTTTTTTTGTGGGATCGAGTTTTTGTCAATCTCTTTTGATGTAATCCACCTATACATATCATAAAAAAAATTATAAAGAAGTTAATTCAAAAATAAAAGATATCAAACATTCATATATATTAAATGTAAAAGTATCATAATTACCATATAAGCGATCCAAGATGATACATCACATCTCGTACCCCTTTCGTTGTACATCCATCGATAACTAAAGGTAGAATATGTTTCAAAAAGTTATGCGAGTCATGGGTCTTTAACCCAGATAAGCTCTTATCATCCATAGTAAACATGTTTTGGAAAGATGCCCCATATCCTATAGGAGTCCGAATCAGTTGAATCCTATTGTTGATAGTATGTATCTCTTTTGTTGTAAGTACCCAAGGAGCAGGTGCATAAGTCATTTCTTGTCGATGTCTATCAAAAACTGGCCATAACTTTGGTTTTGAGTTTTGATCTTTCAATTCATTCCTTGATGCTATGGTATCTTTTAGTCCAAGAAGATGCTTCCATAGTGAATAACCAATATCCTTGAATATATGCATAGGATCAAGAAGATGACATACTTTTAACTCTTTCCAATACTCCAAAGAATACCATATTGATATTTTCTCGACGAGTGCCAATTTTCCTTTACCTCTCTTCACATACTCATTATCTTCATCATCACTGAAGATTTGTGATTCTGGATCTATCAGAGGTCCATCTGTCCATTTTTTATACCAATCCATAGGCGTCATAGGTTTTGGACACTGACCTGTTTCAAGCTTTCCATTAAAATGTATCGCTTCTCTTTTAGATCTTAATAGATGATCATCAGACAAGAATCGTCGATATCAAAGATAAATATTTTTGTTGAGATTATTACTATAGATTGATCTCAACCAATCATATGGACAAGCTTTATAACCCTTAGTAGATATTCCTGCATCATGAAAACAATAAAAATATAATTAGATTCAATCACATTTATTTGTATGTATATTGAATAAAAAAATTACATCAATACCTGAACAAACACCATATCTTGGAAAATCGTGAATAGTCCAAGCCACAATACCATGAATCATAATATGTATTTCATTGATGCTTTTCGATACATCAATGACATTAATACCTCTCCATAATGTTTGGAGATCGTCAATGAGCGAAGCAAGATATATATTAATATCTTTAACTTGTCTTTTTCCTGGGATTAAAAGTGAAAGCATTAAATGTTCCTTTTTAATGTTAAGATATGGCGAAAGATTGCAGTTTATGACTACCACAGGCCATGTTGGCCATTTACTGGATTTCATGGAGAATGGATTAACCCCATCTAATGCAACTCCTAACTTTAGATTCTGTGGATTTTGTGCGAATTCAGGCCATGTAGAATCAATATACTAAAAAGCAACACTATCATGAGGAATTCTGATTATTCCATTAGTACTTTTATGATCATGTCCCCATGTCAAAATCTTTGATAATTTGGGGCTTTGAAACATATGTCTAATCCATGGAGCCAATGGAAAATGTTTCAATACGTCTTTTGGGATTTTACCTTCTTTGTCCTTATATCGAGGAGATTGACATTTGGGACATGTCAAAGAGTGTGCATATTCACCTCTATTTAAAATACAATCCTTAGGATATGCATGTATACATTGATGATCTATACCAAGATTGTTGATTATCTTCTTCATTTCATCATGTGCAGTAGGAAGAATATTCTGACTTGGTAAGAAAATTTTAGATAATAACCTGTAAGTTCATAAAAAAAGACATATTAATAAAAATAAAGAAATAAATATACATATATATATGCATATAATTTTATATTTGTGTATGCTTATGTGTATGTGTATGTGGATGTGTATATGCATGTGTATATGCATGTGCATGCGTATACGTATGCATATGTGTGTATGCATGTATGTGTGTATATGTGTTTTATAGGTGTATATGTATGTATATATACGTATGCGTATGTGTATGCATATATGTATGTGTATGTGTGTATATATGTGTATGTATGTATGTATGTGTATGTATGTATGAATGTGTATGTATGTATGAATGTGTATGTATGTATGAATGTGTATGTATGTATGTATGCATGTGCAGTTGTGTATATTTGATTTCGTTTTTAAGTTTTCTTTGTATATTGTGGTTTGCAGACTTTGATATCTAGAGCACTGAATCGTTTGGCTATCTCCCATTTTATGTCAATCTATTACCTGCCTTGCTAACTAAGAGTTACATATTTGTTTACAAGGATTAAGTATCAACTAACTATGGAGGTATTAGGTTGTTTGAAAATAAGACAAGCAAATTTCTCTCAACAATTTTGGAAAATGGATGAATAATGCTAAAGTATGGGCGGACATGAAGTGTTCATTCAATGCAAGTTCTTGTTCTTACCGTAGCTAAGGTAAAAACAAAAGCTTGCACTGAATGAACACTTTGTGTCCGCCCATCCTTTAAAATTATTCTTCCATCCTTCAAATTCTTCGAGGTAAATTTACTTCTCCTATTTTTCAAATGACTTAATACCCCCATAGCTAACTCATACTTAATATTTGTATGCAAAGTTCATAAAAGAGTTAGCATCGTAGGTATTAGGTCGACTAGAATAGGAGAAGCAGATATGTCAGGAAGAGTCTAAAGTTTGGGTGGACGATTCCAAAGGTTAGATGAACAAAATATCTTCATTCGATACAGGTATGTATTATTTGACTTTACTCTCATAACATGTGTATAATGTGTATATATATGTGTATGTATGTATGCGTATGTATGCATGTGTAGTTGTGAATATTTGATTTCATTTCTAATTTTCTTTTTGTTTATTGTGATTTGTCAACTTTCATATAGATATCTAGAACATTGAATTGTCTGGCTGTCTCCCATTTTATAGTCAATCTATTACCTGCCTTGCTAACTAAGGCTTATATATTTGTTTACGAATATAAAATATCAGTTAGCTATGGAGGTATTATGTCATTTGGAAAATAGGAGGACCAAATTTGTCTTGAAGATTTTGAGATGCATGAATAGTTTTAAAGGATGGGCGGACAGAAAGTGTCCATTCAATGCAAGTTCTTGTTCTTACCTTAGCTAATGTAAGAATAAAAACATGCGTTGAATGGATGCTTTCTTTCTGCCCATCCTTTAAAATTATTTTTCCATCCTTCAAAATCTTCAAGATAAATTTGGTCCTCCCATTTCCCTAATGACCAAATACCTCCATAGCTAACTGATACTTAATATTTGTATGCAAAGTTCTTAAAAAAGTTAGCAGCACGGGTATTAGGTCGACTAGAATAGGAGAAACAGATGTGTCCGAAAGATTCTAAAGGTTGAGTGCACAATTCTAAAGGCTAGATGGACAAAACATCTTCATTCGGTACAGGTATGTATAATTTGACCTTACTCTCATAACATGTGTATGTGTGTATATGTGTGTGTATGTGTGTATATGTGTGTGTATGTGTGTATATGTGTGTGTATGCGTTCATGTATAATTATGTGTATGTCTATATATGCATGTATTTATATGTATATATTTATGCATGTATATATATAAATAGATAGAAAATTAAAAATTATACCTTAATAGTGTAGAAACAGATACATTACTCCATCCAAAACAATTTTGAAGATTGAGGATAAGTAAGTTGATACTCAGTCGTGTCAAATGACTTCCTTCATATATATGCTTTAGAAATTCCTCTCGAAGATATTTCTCATTTTTAGAAATATCAATGCTCTCACTGTCATTTTGATACCAATCCTCAATAAAATCTGCCATGCCATCATCTTCATCATTGTCGCACAAATCTTGTACTTTAGTTTCTTTTGAATATAGATCTTTCAACCTTGCATATTTCACAGGATCACTTTTGTGTAGCCTCCTCATAGAAGCTTCTGATAAATGAGTTCTTACTGACAATTGTGAATGGTGTGGAGGAATATCATCAACATCATACATTGGAATCTACACATATGAATAAAAATCAATAGTATTCCATAAATGAATAAAAAGTAAACTTTAAACATAAAATTAAATATATAAGTTATTAAATATGGATAGAAAATTTTTATTCTCTCTCTAGCTAAAAGGTGCTCTTGGAGGTCTACGCCATCCATAATTCACTAATAATTCATCACTAGCATGTAATGTGGTAATAGCATTGACAACTATGTATCTTGATACATGTCTACACATGTATGGTGATTCATGACTATTTTCACGCTCCTCAAATGTGCAATTAGTCCTTGAACTATTATGTAACCCTCGACTAGTATTTTTTAAACTTGCTATATTTCATGTGTGTAAGGACTTCCATCAATATATAATCTTTCATTTTCTACATGTGAAATCCTTCTACTAGTAAGGGATGCTGCATTCAAGCATATTCCATAAGTACTCATGCTTTGAACATAACGTGCAAGTCAATGCCAATCTCCCCATCCATATATATAGGACCATAAAATGACATAAGAGTGACCTCAGAGTTCGGAGGCACACACAAATCCTCTACAATAAAGAGACCACGACCAGCATTAGTAATAGTGGATGGAGCAATCATATAGCGATTACCCCAAAAGTTGAAAACCTCTCCATCTAAAGGAAGTGGTCCTCTATTCCATCCTCCATATCTTCTTCTATCATATGTTTGTACTAGAGAATGATCAGGAGCTAGCAATGGATAATCTCTAGCCGTTTTAGTCTCTAAACTAGGAGCTAGAGGATTTCTAGAAACCTTTGCTTGTAATTGATGAACAACAAGTCCATGACGTGTACGAGGTATATTAACATTATGAGAAAATTATCATCATCATCATCATCGAGCAAGTATTCCTGTATATCAACAGTAATATGATTTTGTATATGGTTTTTAAATAAAATAATCACATTAATTTATAGAAAAAATGCATACCCAAGCATTATCACGTTGACCAGGTGATGGTGCATGCTCAAAAGTACCATACTTTGCCTCATGCTCAATACATTCCAATCGTGGTCTTCGATACGTGCCATAGCAAGAGTTACACCAACATATAATATGCTCTTGATAGTAAAATTCATTATTTCCAATCGGAGGACACATGTGAAGCCGTTGCATGGGTAGGAGGTGGTGGAGTGCCCTTTGATTGATCAGAATCTGATTATAAAAAGAAATAAAAAAATATATGAGTTATGTATCTATCAAATAAATTTCAAATTAAAAGTTTGATATACTTACAGTATATAGTCCTTGCACGGTTAGGAGACGGTGGTGGAGTTCCATCTGATTGATCGGAATCTACAAATAATGGTATTTGATATTAATAATTTGATTATTTACATACATAAACATTCACATATACATATCTACACATACACACATATTCACATATATACATTTACACACACACATATTCACATAAACACAAATACACATTATTGTGGGATAACTGCATGTATTTTATATGAATGAGTGTATATGCATGCATGTGTATGTGTGTACGGATATATTGTTGATATATTTAGGTAGTGATGTGTGTGAACACTCTAGGACCGCCGGGGCACTTTTTTCCCTCTTTAGGAGGTTTTTTTCCCCCCCTTGTATATATGCCTATTTCCCTATTGGGCTACTTATCTTTGTACATTCTCTAGTAATACATTAAATATTGTGTGTTGTGCTCCAAGCTTCTTCTTCTTCCTTGTGTTGTTCACGTGCTTCCGCAGACATCTATCTCCAACAATTGGTATCAGAGCAGGCCGTTGCTTCATCTAGGGCGTCGTCGACACTCCTCCGTTTGTAGTCTCAGAATCGCACGAAGTTTGGTGAGCATACTCAACATGTTTTCGAGATCAAAACAACTTCGCTTTGTGGTGCCGCAATCGCGATTTGAGCTCGTTTCTGCCTCAAAATGCACTATTGCAATGCTTGTGTAGGCTATTTTGTCTTTTTGTGCCAAAGGTATATACCAGTTTCTGTTCGCCAGTATAAGCGCCTCGAAGTTTGCTACAGGTCTAGCGGAACTCGTCTGGGCAATTCTGTTCAACTTTTTGAGATACAGTCAATTTTTTGCATCAAGGTATTTTAGTCACCGGCCATGGCTGAAAGCAGTGATGTATTCTGTATGTTGGCTGTTGAGGATAAGTTGGATGGTCCAACTACCCATTATGGGCTTATATGATGCGACATGTGTTGGTTGCAAAAGGACTGTGGAACATTGTGCAAGGTGTCGGAAAACGTCCTATCACACCTGCAACTATTACCACTATAGGTACGAAAGCTAATGCAGAAGGTGTCGAAGATGAAGATATTCAGCATATTCCTATTCGTGTTGTGGTTTCTGCTGCACCTACTGCAGAGCAGATTCGCTGGGATGGCAGAGATGCCCACGTACATGCATTGATAGCTTTGTCTATCAAACGTGCCATTATTCCTCACATTCGCTCTTGCAAAATAGCTAAGGATGCTTGGGATACACTTACCACATTAGACCAAGCTAGGAAAATGAGGCTCGTGTTGCTTACCTCCGAAAACAGTTGGAGAGTGAGCACATGAATGAAGGTGATTCTATGGACAATTTCCTAACGAAGATCAAAGACTTGAAGGAACAATTGATTTCTGCTGATGACGTTATACAAGATAGCTCACTTGTGCAGACCGTTCTAAATTGTCTTCCTAATTCATATCAGAGTTTTGCTTCTACTCTTTGGTTGATGATGAAAGGCAATCCAAATGCCTTATCATTTGAGGAGTTAGTCTCTGTTCTGTTGCAGGAAGATCAATCCAGGCAGAATAGGTCCATTATGCGAGTTGCACATCAAGCTTTCCTGGCTAGTCAGAAGGGCAAAGGAAAATGGAGCTCTTCAACTAGTAAGCAAACATCTGCTAATTCTGCATATTCGAAGAAGGAAGACAAAGATGAGAAGAAATCAGAAAAGTAGAAATTGTTTTGTAAGTATTGTAAAGGGAATGATCATATCATAAAGAGGCAAAGAAGAAAGAGGCTGGAATGGTTGTTGCAGAGGCCTCTACACCAAAAACAGAGTTTGCTAATCTTGTGCAGGAAGAAGAATGGGTGTTTACTACTATCTGCAATTTTGACCCATCTTCTCATGAGTAGTGCATGTCTGCAGTAGACTCAGATGTTTGGTATTTTGACAGTGGGGCGACCAAACATATTACCTCGCAGCATAGTTTCTTCTCTTCACTCGAGCCTGCCCCTACAGGGAATATTGTTACATGCGCCAACAACTCCTCTTATCCTGTTATGGGAGTTTGTAAGATCATTTTGACTACTGCTGATGGTAGTTCTTTCACTTTATCAGATGCCTTATTTGTGCCAGGGATCAAGAAGAACCTGTTATCAGTTTTTGCATTAGCCAAGATTGACTTGGTTGTGAAATTTGTTGATGATATGTGTACAGTTCATGATCTGTCAAATGGCGATGTAATTATTGCTTCTGGCATTTTGTGTCGTGGGCTGTATAAGCTCATAGACTATGAAAGATCTGTAAAAGATTTGGCATGTGCAGTAAATGATTCTCAAGCTATGTCAGATGCAAAGCTTTGGCATGCATGCTTTGGTCATCTAAATTTTGCTAGTTTGCTACGCCTGTTGTTGGTGGATTCTTAGACAAGAAGGAGTTTGAGGGTTTGTAGGAGAAAAGGGGAAGAAACAAGAAGAGAAAATACACCTGGAAGCTTCTGCCGATTGACAACAGTAAGACAATTACAAGGTTTGAAGTACAAGACAAGCCAATACCTCTGTGCACAATCCCACAGAGTGCCCAATTACAAAATACCAAATATCCCAAAGTCTTCTTGCCGCCGGCCTCCTCTGCACCAGACCTCCACTTGCTTCAAGCTTATCCTTGTGCACACCTTGCACCAAGCTTCCACAAAGGGGGAGGAGTGAATACCTTCTGTGGGCACGCACCCACTGCAATGGGACCTTGAGATACTTGGGGGACTAGCTTAGCACTCTCTGCACAATCCCTTAGGCACTCCCTATGCACTCCTTCACTTCCACTTCTATGCGTCGTCACAGTGGTGACTCTTGCACTTCTTCCTCTTGCTCTCTTAGACTATGCTCTCTTGCTTACTCTAAGATTGGTCCAAGAATGGCCCTTGATTTTAGTGTGTCGATCACGTACGCTCCTAACTGCAATGGTATCTTGGTCCTCACTTTGATGTCCCAAGATTGTCCTCACAAGTGGCAGCCAACGACTCACTGTTTTGTCCTGTAGTGACTTTAGACTAAAACCAAAAATTTTAATGGGGGGCCATTCTTTCACCTATGCGTACACTTTGCCGCTTCACATACCTTCATGTTTCCTTTTAAGTCTTCACTTTTGCACATAAGAGGGGGTTCACCTGAACCTTCCAAAACACTTTAAAACACACTTTGAACCTTAGGGAAATTAGAGAAAATACCTTTGCAACTTGCAACCCATTTTTTCCAATTTACCCTTTGTGGACAATTCATTGTGCACTACCTGTGCACTTTGACACCTGCACTTACGCACTTTGACTTTGCACCTGTTGACTTTGACCTTGACCTTGTTGACTTTGACCAATTGACTTTGACTAGTTGACTTTGACCAGCATGACTTTTATGGGCTCAACGGTTGCCCACCACCTAATGTGCTCTCCGTCTCGGAGAGCTACAGCCAAACCCAGAGCATATAGGACATCATGACAAGAGAGGAGCAAAACTTTAATAGGACAGCTGAGCACAACCAAGACCATTAAGAGCATCAGAGAAAGCACCAGAGAGTATTCTGCAAGGTGGGGCTGGGACAGGGGTGGAGGGGGGGCGGTGTTGGGAAGAGGGGAAGGGGGGGAAAGGATGGGGTGTGGGGGCGGGGTGAGGCAGAGGGGGAAAAGAGGAAGTAATTGAGGGTGGCCATGAAAGAAACCCAACCCAACCAGAGAGAAAGAAACCAACCTGTAGTACACAGTCATAGTAATAAAACAACCAAAAATCAACCAGATATTACAAAATGAACACACAAGGAACACTGAACCATAATCTCATATAAAAGCAGAAATGAACAAGGAAACAACTGTCCATGTTGAGTACAGAAAATGCTAAGGAATGGCCAAGATCTGTCTATCAAAAGGAAGTGATGAGCTAATGAATAACAAGTGAACCAAAAGGAATAAGTAGATGCATCCTACACCGAACCTCACAACAAAATGAGTCTAGGGAAAAACCAATGAAACTCTGGCAACTCAAGTATGAGTGAATACATAGAACCTAGGGGATAGACAAGGAACGCATGACTATGGCAACGGTGGGGAAGGAGGCCTCTCCCCGGGAGGAACATCGTCCCGAGGTAGAGGTAAGTCGGGTGAGCCAGGGGGAATGATGGCTGCCTCCTCAGTGTAGGCAGCAATCCTGCTCCTGTACTTGCGGAGGTGATCGCGCTCTCGACGGACCAGCCGACACGCAGGACTATCACAAATGCCTAATGATGCACGGTGGCGGATCTCCATGAGAGCACGAGTAGCAACATCAGCCTCATCTCGATACCGGTCCCGGTCCTGCTGCATAGCCCGTAACGCATCCCGCGAGGTCTGCCACTGAGCCGCGACAGCAGCACGAATGCGATCGATCGTCATAGCATACTGCTGGTGAAGTGCAACGGTCGCTAAGATGGAATCAAGGGAGAGACGGGCGGCGTTGGCGCCATCACTCGCGGCGAGGCTCGCATCACGAAGTAGGTCCAAAAATGGTGGGTCGTCGTCGAGGCTGGTCGGGATGGAAGGCTGCGGGTCGGAAGGCTGCGCGGTGGGTGGTGGTGGGGGTGGGGCCTGGGTAGGCTGGGGGTAAGCGGGAGAAGCAGGGGGTGAGGGAGGATGATGGGAGGTGGAAGCGGACTCAATGGAAATGGCTGGAGAGGAAGGGGGCTGGGAGGCAGCGGCCGAGGGGTGGAAATGAATGGGCGAGGCAGGGGTAGGGGTAGGAAAAAAATATATCAAATGCGTACGGACTCGGCGAGCTGGAGAGGGAGTGGAGGCGGCGATGGGAACAGATGCCTGCGGAAGAGTGCTAGGGGCGGTGGGCACGACAACTGGTGGCGGGGGAGGGGGATGGGAAGAATGGACAATAGGTGGAGTATGGGCGGGGTCAAGAGTGCGGCTGGATTCAATGAGGTGTGTACCAGGCAGATGAAATAGCCAAGCCAACACAGGGGCGGAATAAACGGAGAACGAATGGGTGCCGCGGTGTAGGGCAGTATGGAATCGGTGAGAGCGCAGGAGGAATGACTAGAACATGAGAGTGCCATATGGAAATGGGCGGCCATGTAAAAAACAGAAGAGGGGGTCTGCTATATGAATATGGTGCAATGGAAGGTATGAGGAGGGACTACGAAACAAGAAGAGGAAAATGAACGAATGAAGGACATTGAGCTGGTAGTGTGTGGGCATGGCATCAATGCCAGAAAGCGATGGTCTCTTCCCGAGATAACCCCGAGTAAATGGACTGCGGAGAATGAAACGAATGAAAGCTAGAACCTATGCCGGCAGCTATGACCGCAGGGGTTAGCAAACCGGATGGAAAATGAGGGAAGTCAAGCAATGCTGCGCGAATATCGGACCCTTCTGCCTCGGGTAAGAGGAGGGAGGCCAGGCGCCAAAGACCGGCCTGACGCAGGCAACCCTCGGGAAGGAGATCGATGAGCGGGATGGGAGGCAAGGCTAAATGCAGGCGGATGGAGAGGGTCGAAGACGATTCACGATAGTCAACGATGGAGGACGAGGGCGGACGAGGAACAGGAGAGGTGGAATGACTACCGGAACTGTGTGCGGGTCGGCCACTGGAACTATTGGAGAGCGTCGACACGGATGTGGGAGGCGGCGCTGCAACGGAAAGGTGGGGACCAGGGGGAAGAGGTCTGGGGCTATGTAACGAGGAACCAGAGAGGGAGAGGCATGGAAGGGAAACCGCGAAAGGCTGACTACCCTGTAAATGGGTAGGGGTGGAAGGGGTAATAGGGCGTGGTGCGCAAGGGACAGGGTGGACTAAGGAGGGAAGGGTGGTCTGAGGGGCGGTGTGTAGGGTGGCGACAGGGACGGTCGAGATGGAAGCCAGGGTGGCGGACTGGGAGGGGGCCATAGGTAATAGGGGGCCTACCTCGGGAGGGAAAGGACCGAAAGCCAAGGCCGAAGGAGCAAGCTCCGAGTACGCCACGGTAGCCATGGAGGAATCCTGCTGAGGAACCGAAGACACCATAGGTGCAGAGCAAAACGCTGTCATCAAGTGCTGCAACCACAGATAGCAATGGCTTAAGAAGAGAACTCTATATTGAACGGGGAAAAACCTAGGAAAAAACCAGAACTGGGAACGGAGAATCCAAAAAATGGATCCGGCATGAGCAAATACCCTAAAAACGACTGTAAAAACGTGGAAAACAGAGGGGTACACGATTAAATACAAAGGAAACAACTAATATAGAGTGAAACTATATACAAAAAAAAAAATAAAATAAAAAATAAGTGAAATATGAACAAAAGAAAAGAAAAAAATAAATAAAATAAAAAATAAAATAAAAGAAATTTGAAAAATAAAAATAAAATAAAAATAAACTAAAATAAAACAAGAGAGAAGAAAAGAAGAAAAGAAAGAGTGATACCTGGATGGGGCCTCCGTGAGTTGCCGATTGAGTGGGGGGGCGAGAGGATTAAATGGGGGGGGGGGGGGGGTTGGAGTTAAAAAAAAACACCTTGGGGGGCTTTTTTTTTTTTGTGGAAAAATAACCCAAAAAAAAGAAAAAAATGAAGGAAAAATCCAAAAAAATGGCCAAAAAATTTTGAAAAAATTTTCATGAAATTTTCTACAGGGTTAGCCTAAAAACCTTCATCAAACCACAGAGAGCCTCCATTTATTCCTCCTATTTGGCAAGAAAATGACATCGGAAAAGAATAAAAAATGCCATAAAAATGCTAAAAAAATTTCCAAAAATACCCAAAAAATTTTACTTTTGCAGAGGTTATGAAATGCCTTCTAGGTTTTCTAAAAACACCAGTAACAAGGATGAAATTGAGAAAGAAAACTACTAAAACTGAGCAAAATGTGATGAGAAAGATATGTACAACCTGGACAGATTTTGCAAGTCCAGGTGATCCATACTTCTTCAAGTGTGTTGATGATAGGCCTTGAGCCTTGATATGTTGACCAGTGGCAAGGCCTCTCCTTTCAGCGTCTCTAACTCCACAACACCCCAATTTAGCATTGTTTTGACTCTGTAAGGTCCTTCCCAATGTGGAAGCCATTTTCCTCTCAGTTGTGTATGAAGATGAGGTCTATGGAGAAGAACTAACATGCCTACGTCAATGTTGTTGCTCCACAGATGTCGATCATGTGTCTCCTTCCTCTTCATCTGAGTTTCTATCAATTGTTTTGTTGCTAGTAGACGAATCTCCTCTACTTTATGTAGTGCTCCGAGACTCTGAGAGACATCACAATCCTTCCTGCCCTGCATGAATGCTATCTTAGGTGATCCATGTAAAAATTCAAAGGGCTCAATGGGCAATATGCCATAAACTAGCTGGAATGGAGAATATCCTGTGGCCTCTTTGTAGGCTAACCTGTATGCCCATAGTGTACCTTGATAAGCAATGCCCCATGAAGTGGGCTGTAACATACACTCCTTTCTTAACATTGAGATTAAAACCTTATTTGTCGACTCAGCTTGTCCATTGGCTCTTGGATAGTAAGCACAAGAGGTCCTATGTAGAATTCTATACCTGTTGAAAATTTCCTGCAGGACCTTATTGACAAAATATGTACCTTGATCTGTACAAATTTCAAGTGGGCATCCAAACCTGCAAATGATGCTACTATAAATGAAATCGGCAACAGTTTGGGCAGTGCAATCGGGGGAGGCAATAGCTTCGGCCCACTTTGTCGCATAATCTGTAGCTATCAAGAGATATTTTTCTCTTTTTGGAATTACGGGAGGATAGATGGGCCCTACAAAGTCTAGCCCCCACTTCTCAAATGGTTGCCAGGAAGTGGAAACAACCAAGGGGTTATGCCTCTGCTTTGTTGGCTTAGGTCCACACCTCTGGCAAATGTCACATGCCTTTCCCCATTCATCTGCATCCTTAAATAGTGTAGGCCACCATAGACTAGCATCCAGTATCCTCTGACTCATAATGTGCCCTGGAAGGTGCCCACCACCTCTTCCTTCATGTGCAGAGTGAAGGACTTCCCTCACTTCTTCTTCTTCCAAACACTTCCTAAACCTGTCATCCTTGCCCTGTCTATACAATTTATCTTCAATGAAGGTATATGGTCTACTCTTGATTAGCAGTCTCTTCTTTTGTACAGCACTAGCCTTTTCTGGATACAACCCAGTTTTAATGAAATTTTTGATGTCATAATACCAACCTTGAGCTTGTACAGCAAAGAGATGAGCATCTGGAAAGTCATCATTGATTCCACTAGTTTGATTCATCATATTGATTCTGGATAAGTGATCCGCCATAACATTTTCTTTACCTGGTTTATGGACTACAGAAAAATCAAACTCTTGGAACAACAATAACCACCTCCATATTCTACCAGTGGCTTGTGGTTTATTGAGTAGGTATTTTAGTGGTTGGTGATTTGTTATAATAATAAATTTTACTCCCAGTAAGTAATGACGGAATTTTTGGACAGCAAAGACCATTGCTAGGGCTTCCCTTTCTGTAGTACTGTAATTCCTTTCAGCCTTGGTCAAGATTCTACTGGCATATTGAATTGGTCTGTCCACTTTAAATTCTTCACTGGGTTGGGTCAAAACTGCCCCCACTGCATAGGCACTGGCATCTACATGTATATGAAAGACTCAGGTGTGACCAAAATAGGAGCAGACACTAACCTTGACCGTAATGTTTGATATGCTTTTTCCTCCTCTTCTTCCCATTTAAAAGGTACTTCCTTACCTGTAAGTCTGGCAGAGGTCTAGCTATCTTTGCATACATTTTTATAAACCTTCTATGGTATCCAGTATGCCCCAAGAAACTCTGAATCTCTTTAGGGGATTTAGGTTTAGGCAACTTTAATATAGAAATGATTTTGTCGGGATCTGGGGCCATACCTTTAGCCGACACCACATGTCCTAAGAGAGTTCCTTCTGTCACAAGGAAATGACATTTGTTTGGATTGAGCTTTAACTTAGTCTCCCTGCATCTTTTGAAAACATTCTGCAGCTGCCTCAAGTGGTGGTCCAATCAATCTAGAGGAGTTTCTTTGTGAGATCCTGAAAACGAAGAGAAGTCATCCATGAAGATTCTAAGTGATTCCAGCAATAGGGGGCCAAAAATGAGATTGACCGTTCTGTTAAAGGTGGCTGGAGCATTTCTGAGCCCAAATGGCATTTTTACATACACATATGTTCCCCAAGGTGTGATAAAAGCAGTCTTGTCACGATCCTCTGGATGTATTGATATTTGGTTATAGCCACTGAATCCATCCATAAAGCTATATAATGCATGCCCAGCCACTTCTTCAATGACCTGTTCTGCAAAAGGCATTGGGAAACCATCTGGAATGGTCACCTTGTTGAGTGCTCTAAAGTCAACACAAATTTTGATTTTATTAGTATTCTTCTTTGGTACTATAACCATAGGTGACAACCACTCTGAGTGTTCAACAGGAATGATGATTCCTGCATCCTCCATCTTTTGGATTTCCACATAGACAGCTTTAGCATATTTTGGATTAAGTCCATAACTCTTTCCTCTTATGGGTTTGGCTCCATCAACCAGAGGGATTCTATGCTCTCCATAAGTTGCAGGCACTACTTCTAAGTCTTTATAATGCTAGGCAAAAGCATCTACATACTGGGTCAAGAATGATTTTACCTTTTCAAGGAGCCCTGAGTGGCTCCACAACCAAGTGGCCACCAAAACTGGCCGATTATTGTCTTGAGTGCCTAATTGTATTTCTTGGACAGGATTTCTCTCTACCATGTTATTTTTGTGTGCATCTGCTTCCTTTTCTTCTTCTACTAGCTTTTCGTACATTGCTTCGTAAGCAGGTGTATTTTGGACTTCAATGTGTTCCTCCTTGTCCTGCATCCATCCTGCAGGGATTTCTTGAATTGGGAAAGACCATTCTTCACTAGAATTTTTTACCTTGCCTTTAGCTTTAGAAACTTCTTTATCTGTGGTTGTCATATCCTCCTCCAAGTTGTATTTGAGGGGTGTCTTCCTGCCCCTTCTGTGGTCTGTGATGGGCTCTCCCAATCCATCAACCTGGACTTTTTCCTTATCTTCATCATAACCTTCAGTCGTGCAAGAATTATTAAGAAAAATTCCAAAACAAGAGGAAGAGTTGCCTGCTTGGAGCCAATTTAGAATATCCTCTTCTTCCTCGAAATCTATTTGGGGTTGATCCTCCGATTCTGTTTCCGTGCAAATGCCAACTGTTTGCATCATGCTAGTGTTTCCTTGATTATCTGGGCCCTCTTCTAAATGAATCTGTGTCAGCTCTTGCCCTTTCTTTTGTACCCACATAGTGTCCTTGCCCCAATCATGAATGACACTTGCATGCCTCAGCCATGGTCATCCAATTAAGATAGGAAATCCTCCTTCAACCTGGGGCAATCTTAAAACCGCAAAATCCAGAATGAATAGATTACCTTGTACTTCAAGTGGAACTTTTGGGATCACTCCCAAGGGCCTTACTTTGCTCTGATCTGCCAAAGTAACAGTGAAATTTGCAGGCCTTGAAGGATGGAGTCCAATCTTTTTCATTGTGTGTTCAGGCATCAAGTTAATGCTAGAACCACCATCCACAATAACTCCTTGAAATTCATGACCTTTGATAGATACTGTCAACCGAGGACTTTTATAATCTGTAAGGGGTGCTTCCCCTACAATTTTTCCTTTATGTAAAATAGTAGCCTTTGCCACCAAACTTGTAGTGGAAGCCTCATCAATTATCTGCAATAACTCTGATCTGAATTTCCCATCCATCTTTATTAATTCAAAAATACTAACCTCCTTCTTCATGGACTTGAGTAGTTTTGAAGCCTCTGATTCCTTGAGAGCTTGGACTCCAGTTGACTTATCAAGCTCCTCATGAGCCCTGTTGAAGGCATGCCCAATGGCATCACTGGTGCATATGAGATCTCCTTTTTGACTTGTATCTGCACCTGTGGTGACTTTATCTTCAGATGTTTCTCTATTTTGATTCCCTTCCTTAATCTTTGATTCTTGTCCTATGTCTACTTGAGCCTTCCCCTTGCTTCTTGTCTGCATAGTCAAAGATTCTATTTCTTCTAATTGCACCACCCTGGTAGATGGAGATGGTTCATTGATTGGATCACACACTTCTTCCTTGTGCACAGAAATCATTTGAATGTGGGGCTCGGAGGAAGAGGCTTGATTCTTAGGACAACAATTTGTATAATGGTCTCTTGCATCAAGGCAGTTCCTGCAGGGAGGGGCATTTTCTGGTAGGGTGCACCTACTTTGATAATGCCCACATTCTCCACATCTAAAACAGATGATTGGCCTCCTAGGCCCATTTCCAAAGTTATTCCTCTGTCTAGGATTATAGTTGTTACCTTGATTTGGTGCAGCAGCCATCACATTTGCTGGTGTTGGGGGTCCTCCTTATGTCCAGTATGTCATTGCAGGCATTCCTCTTGATTGGCATTCATGGGCCTCATGGCCAACCTTCCTGCATAATTGACAATTCACACTTAACAGAGGACATTCACTTACTATGTGACCTTGCTTGCTGCACATGGAACACCAAAGTCCACTCTTGATGCCACCTCCTTTGAGCTCCTGCAACTCCTGCCACAACTGAGCCAATTCCTCTGCCTGGGCCTCCTCCTTTTGGAGCTTTAGTGCTTCAATCTCTCTTCTCAACTGAGCAACAACATTCTCTTCCTCTTTGTAGGGCTTATTTCTCTTTAAGCCCTCCAACTCTTTCCTTAGCTGTATCACTGGATCCTCCATTTCTGTACCATATGTTGGTTGGGAAGAGGTTGCTCCATACTGGTACCTTATCTACTCCAAGCGTGTGGCTGTGCTGATGAACTCCTCTATGGAGGCTGTAGGTAGCACTAATTCCTTTATTTTGCATTGGCTGGCCACTGGTAGGGGCTTAGCCAACCATTTCTTGACAAAAAAATCATGGGGTGGATCTGGCAATTTAGCCATTAGTGCTTTGGCCCGAGTCACAAACTCTGGGAACTTTTCTCCTGGACCTAATCTTAAATTTTCTAGCTCTTCTATGATAATTTCCGCAGTGTTGCCATGTTGGAACTGATTTTTAAAAGCATCTTTCATCACATCCCAAGTGGTAAAATGGTTTTCAGCAAACTGGCTGAACCACTTATTAGCTAATCCTTCTAATGTGGCAGGGAAGAGAATCAAAAAAGCATCCTCCCTACCCATTAGGCCTCTAGTCTTACATAGTGCCAAAAACCTTCTAATGTGTTCATCTGGATCCTCCTGAGCTAGGCCTTTGAAAGAAGGAAACTTTATATTTAATCTAGAGAGTAAAGTTTCCAAGTCTACCTGACCCGCCATGCTCTTGACTGATGATGTGGAAGATAGTGGACTGGGGGACCTTCTAACAACCTTCCTCCTTGTCTGCTTGCAGGTGCTCTTGGAGGTCTACGCCATCCATAATTCACTAATAATTCATCACTAGCATGTAATGTAGTAATAGGATTGACAACTATGTATCTTGATACATGTCTACACATGTATGGTGATTCATGACTATTTTCATGCTCCTCAAATGTGCAATTAGTCCTTGAACTATTATGTAACCCTCGACTATTTTTTTTTAAACTTGCTATATTTCATGTGCGTAAGGACTTCCATCAATATATAATCTTTCATTTTCTACATGTGAAATCCTTCTACTAGTAAGGGATGCTGCATTCAAGCATATTCCATAAGTACTCATGCTTTGAACATAACGTGCAAGTCAATGCCAATCTCCCCATCCATATATATAGGACCATAAAATGACATAAGAGTGACGTCAGAGTTCGGAGGCACATACAAATCCTCTACAATAAAGAGACCACGACCAGCATTAGTAATAGTGGATGGAGCAATCATATAGCGATTACCCCAAAAGTTGAAAACCTCTCCATCTAAAGGAAGTGGTCCTCTATTCCATCCTCCATATCTTCTTCTATCATATGTTTGTACTAGAGAATGATCAGGAGCTGGCAATGGATAATCTCTAGCCGTTTTAGTCTCTAAACTAGGAGCTAGAGGATTTCTAGAAACCTTTGCTTGTAATTGATGAACAACAAGTCCATGACGTGTACGAGGTATATTAACATTATGAGAAAATTATCATCATCATCATCATCGAGCAAGTATTCCTGTATATCAACAATAATATGATTTTGTATATGGTTTTTAAATAAAATAATCACATTAATTTATAGAAAAAATGCATACCCAAGCATTATCCGTTGACCAGGTGATGGTGCATGCTCAAAAGTACCATACTTTGCCTCATGCTCAATACATTCCAATCGTGGTCTTCGATACGTGCCATAGCAAGAGTTACACCAACATATAATATGCTCTTGATAGTAAAATTCATTATTTCCAATGGGAGGACACATGTGAAGCCGTTGCATGGGTAGGAGGTGGTGGAGTGCCCTCTGATTGATCAGAATCTGATTATAAAAAGAAACAAAAAAATATATGAGTTATGTATCTATCAAATAAATTTCAAATTAAAAGTTTGATATACTTACAGTATATAGTCCTTGCACGATTAGGAGACGGTGGTGGAGTTCCATCTGATTGATCGGAATCTACAAATAATGGTATTTGATATTAATAATCTGATTATTTACATACATAAACATTCACATATACATATCTACACATACACACATATTCACATATATACATTTACACACACACATATTCACATAAACACAAATACACATTATTGTGGGATAACTGCATGTATTTTATATGAATGAGTGTATATGCACGCATGTGTATGTGTGTACGGATATATTGTTGATATATTTAGGTAGTGATGTGTGTGAACACTCTAGGACTGCCGGGGCACTTTTTTCCCTCTTTAGGAGGTTTTTTTCCCCCCCTTGTATATATGCCTATTTCCCTATTGGGCTACTTATCTTTGTACATTCTCTAGTAATACATTAAATATTGTGTGTTGTGCTCCAAGCTTCTTCTTCTTCCTTGTGTTGTTCACGTGCTTCCGCAGACATCTATCTCCAACAATTGGTATCAGAGCAGGCCGTTGCTTCATCTAGGGCGTCGTCGACACTCCGTTTGTAGTCTCAGAATCGCACGAATTTTGGTGAGCATACTCAGCATGTTTTCGAGATCAAAACAACTTCGCTTTGTGGTGCCGAAATCGCGATTTGAGCTCGTTTCTGCCACAGAATGCACTATCGTAGCGCTTGTGTAGGCTATTTTGTCTTTTTGTGCCAAAGGTATATACCAGTTTCTGTTCGCCAGTATAAGCGCCTCGAAGTTTGCTACAGGTCTAGCGGAACTCGTCTGGGCAGTTCTGTTCAACTTTTTGAGATACAGTCAATTTTCTGCATCAAGGTATTTTAGTCACCGGCCATGGCTGAAAGCAATGATGTATTCTGTATGTTGGCTGTTAAGGATAAGTTGGATGGTCCAACTACCCATTATGGGATTATATGATGCGACATGTGTTGGTTGCAAAAGGACTGTGGAACATTGTGCAAGGTGTCGAAAAACGTCCTATCACACCTGCAACTGTTACAACTATAGGTACGAAAGCTGATGCAGAAGGTGTCGAAGATGAAGATATTCAGCATATTCCTATTCGTGTTGTGGTTTCTACTGCACCTACTGCAGAGCAAATTTGCTGGGATGGCAGAGATGCCCACGTACATGCATTGATAGCTTTGTCTATCAAACGTGCCATTATTCCTCACATTCGCTCTTGCAAAATAGCTAAGGATGCTTGGGATACACTTACACATTGGACCAAGCTAGGAATGAGGCTCGTGTTGCTTACCTCCGAAAACAGTTGGAGAGTGAGCACATGAATGAAGGTGATTCTATGGACAATTTCCTAACGAAGATCAAAGACTTGAAGGAACAATTGATTTCTGTTGATGAAGTTATACGAGATAGCTCACTTGTGCAGACCGTTCTAAATGGTCTTCCTAATTCATATTAGAGTTTTGCTTCTACTCTTTGGTTGATGATGAAAGGCAATCCAAATGCCTTATCATTTGAGGATTTAGTCTCTGTTCTGTTGCAGGAAGATCAATCCAGGCAGAATAGGTCCATTATGCGAGTTGCAGATCAAGCTTTCCTGGCTAGTCAGAAGGGCAAAGGAAAATGGAGCTCTTCAACTAGTAAGCAAACATCTGCTAATTCTGCATATTCGAGGAAGGAAGACAAAGATGAGAAGAAATCAGAAAAGTAGAAATTGTTTTGTAAGTATTGTAAAGGGAATGATCATATCATAAAGAGGCAAAGAAGAAAGAGGCTGGAATGGTTGTTGCAGAGGCCTCTACACCAAAAACAGAGTTTGCTAATCTTGTGCAGGAAGAAGAATGGGTGTTTACTACTGTCTGCAGCTTTGACCCATCTTCTCATGAGTAGTGCATGTCTGCAGTAGACTCAGATGTTTGCCAGTATTTTGACAGTGGGGCGACCAAACATATTACCTCGCAGCGTAGTTTCTTCTCTTCACTTGCAAAAAAGAACATTAATGAAATGAGATAAATTCACATGAAATTTACAAACAACAAGTAAAAACCAAGTTTATAAATTCATCACCTCATCGCAAACGTTCCCATGAAACGATCACACCGCGTCCCTCCAAGTCCTCCAATAGTGTAGTCAATCCATGATGATATCCATAAGCCTCCTTCGTTCGTGATGGAGGATGACCCATTGCCAGATCTTGCAACAAATATATAAAACATTAGAGGAACATACATGAGAAGCTTAACACAATCAAATTCAATAAACCAAATGGTACTTACAAACTTGTGATGCATCATGTCATATCCGTCGCTTCCCAAATGTGAGAGTCCAACCGTATCTAAACGGGTGGCTGCGGCATTTCGCTGCTGGTGATATCGGTTAGGGGTCTCCTGCTGCTCGTCGCGAATCATATCCCACTCCTCAGCATCTAACCATATAGGCTTTGGTAAGCCTGCTGTGAAAGCATCACAAGCTTTGGATCATCGATGGGATATAACTTCATGTGCGGTGTGCAGAATCGACTCTGAACTGACAAGAGACTACCCATCCGCTGGTCGGAACTCCTGATAAATCATCACTGTGATATAATGCTTCCGATCTTTATCTTGTTCACTCCATTTCAACATGATAGAGTGTCAAAACTGTATGGAAAAAAGCTCTCGTATACATGCACGCATTGCTTTTCTGGCCTCATCCATCACTGGAGCTCCATCTTGGATACTATACATCTTGGAGTCATCATGGTCATGAGCACCCCAATGTGTACGTGATGTTCCACGTGGTATACCACGTGATGTACCTACATCTGAGGTACTTGTCTTAGGAGTAGAAGTAGGTGACACAACGTCCGTCGCACTGCCTCCACAACAGCCGCCTCCTCTAGACCTTTCTGTCGATCCACTCCTAGAACCTCCTGCTCCAGAGCGTGACCTCGACCTACGAGACGGGCCAGCACCGCTATCACGGTGAGGTATCGAATGCACATGTCTACTACTAGAGCCAGTAGGGGATGGCTGAAAAGTTGGTCGTGGTGGAGTCATAAAGCTAAGAGACATACCTCGGGCAGGAGTAGCACCACCCATAGGAATGATGCCGGTAGGAGTGACACCGACAGGAGTGACACCGGCAGGAATGAAGCCGGCAAGAGTGAGACCGGCAGGAGTGAGGCTGCCAAGAGTGAGGCCGGGGGGAGTGCTACCACGAGCGATCCAATATTGTGACAC
Organism: Ceratopteris richardii; assembly: GCA_020310875.1. Taxonomy (NCBI): domain Eukaryota; kingdom Viridiplantae; phylum Streptophyta; class Polypodiopsida; order Polypodiales; family Pteridaceae; genus Ceratopteris; species Ceratopteris richardii. The sequence continues at coordinate 126,682,150 of CM035409.1, forward strand.
AGCGGCCATATACGCGAGAGGTAACTAAGAGATGAACTCTAAGAACTGCTCCTCTGTCATGGAATGTGGAGTGACTGGAGGATTGTCTCCCATCGTGCTCTATAATAAAAGAACTCAAATAATTAGCATATGATAATAAAGGTAATATAGAGAAATGGTAGTGTACAAAAAAAACTTAGTAAAAAAATAAACAAAAATTAGTACGTACAAGTGTTTGATTCAAAATTCCTCTATTCTAGCATCTTCTTGGAGATCCGATGCACCGAGAATATCTATCTCGATGACTTCTAAATCACTTGGTATGTTGGTTTCTTCTTGATCATCATCTATTGCTTCATCCTGTATTTCATCTTCTTCAATGACCTCTTCTTCTCGAACAATGATCTCTTTCTCCTTGACTATCGAATGAATCTCTGAGTCCACTACAGAGGGACTTTCTTCTACATCTATGTTCTCACAAATTTGCCTACTATGTGGGGCGACTTGTAAAACAAATAGCTACTCTGGTTCTTTTGAATCTGGTATAAAAAAAACTTGTTCACAGTGTTCGGGAAGTACAAATGTATCTCTTTCATCCGCCCATAATTTTGTGGAGTCGACTTGAAGCAAACCACTTTTATCCCGCCTCACTGTTGTGTTTCTTCCAGAGCTGACTACTTTGAACCATTTCACATCAAAAACAAAGTAATCAAACTTCCTAAAAGATAGTTTCAAGATATCATGAATCACTCCACAATAATCTAGCTCGCCTTCTTGAGCATTATCATCTCTTGCACTCGCTCTACTTTTTTGAAAAAATTTCATCATCACCCCACTATCAAAAGTAAACCTATTTTTATCGATTCACGCGATCAGAAAGTGTCGTCCATGAGACCATAGTGCATTGTATTTAGTATACTCCCAATCACATCCCTTTGCGAGTTCTTCTTCTTCTTCAGAAATATCTTCACCCTCTGCCTTTGCTTATGAAACCGTTGTATCTAGCCATCTGCTCGTTGGAAAAGGTGGAAGAGGTCCAAGACTTTCTGGAAGAGGCAAAAATCGAGTGGAATGATTCCTTCGAAACTGAGCTCTTTCCTTTGTGTTGGTCTCCTTGGCAAGCTCATACTTTTCTAACCACTTCTGCATAGGCTCATAGTTAACTATGCAAAACTTCATTGCCTTCTCTCTGAGATTTTCATCCATTTTTCTTTGCAACCCTTTACCTTGTGGTTCATCGCCTATGAGACGAACATCTTCATCATCGCTCCATAAGCGAGGCATTTCCGGATCCGACATACGTAGAAACTCAGTTATGAATAGAAGAGACTCTTGTACGAGCCATCCCTCTACCATGCTACCCTTTGGACGTGCTCTTTGTCGAACAAACCCTTTTAATGTCTTCATAATGCGCTCTAAGAAGAACATCCATCGACTATGGACAATTCCTTCTATTGCAACTTCATCTACCATATTAACCAGTAAAAGAAGGTGAATAGTGAGAATACTTGTGGGAAAGTATTTTTCTACCATACAAACAGGCTCGATAGCATTGAGTTTTGCACTCTCTATGCTATCTCTATTGATCTCTTTAGAAGAGATCCATTGTACTAAAGAACTAATTTTATAAATGGTTCTTCGTATATCCTTCGAAAGACAATCTTTTAAGGCTATAGGGATCACAAACTGTAAAAACTTGTGCCAATCATGAGACTTGAGTCCTCCAAGATTTTTGTTTCATGTGAAAGTAGTCTTTAGACACCTCATGCATCCAGTAGGTGTTCGAAACTTTGAAATTGTTTTCTTCACTTATTGCTCTTCCATCCTGCGAAGCACCCAAGGAGCTCTCGGTAACAATACTGTTCCGTTCGACTTAGTAATTGCCCACAACTCTCGCATACAACCTCGCTCTTCTAAGTCCTCCCTTTGTGCTTTGCTTTTTTTCTTTCCGATCAAAGTCTTCCAAAGAATCTCTCCCACATTCTTAAAAATATGCATCGGGTCTACCAAATGATTGATCAATAATTCACTTCAATAAGGGAGTTCGTGAAAAATGGACAAACGACTGGAGTTTTTTAATCCCATAGTTGTTTCTAATTGCTAGCTTTCATTTGGTGTTGCACTTTTCGACCAATTTATCCTTCACGTAAAACATGTCCATCAGGCTAATATCTATGGTATCCTTCATAGATAGTTTTACATAGTGCTTTGGAATAGCGTGCTTCGAGTCGTGGTCCGCATAAAGGACAAGCATGGTAATCCAAAATCGATAAACCTGAACATTCACCATAACCAGGCCAATCATGCATCGTCCACATAAGTATGCCTTGCACTCGCACGTCTCATCTTCTTATAGGTTGAGACATGTCATGCACAATAATCCCATCCCATAAAATGCGCAATTCTTCCACAAGTGGTGCAAGATATACATCCATGTTTTTTACCTTATACTTACATAGTATAATAAGAGCTAATAATAAATGACCTTTCTTTGTGGCAAGCCATGGTAGGATGTTATACTTGACCAAACATACAGGCCATGTGCTCCATGAAGAGTTGTGTAAACCAAATGGATTTACTCCATCCATAGCTAGGCCTAGACGTATGGACCGAGGCTCACTAGCAAACTCTAGCCACTTACTATCTATGTGCTTCCAAGCATCAGAGTCTGCAGGCACTCGCATTACACCATCTGTCGACCTGCTCTTTGCATGCCATGACATTAACTCAGCTATAGATTTGCATCTAAACATGTTCTTAATTCGTGGAATAATAGGAAAGTGATGAAGAACCTTTGTGGGGATTGCTTCGCCTACAAGGTCTTCTCTAAATCTATTTGCTCCACACTTTGGACATACGTGGAGATGTTCATACTCATTCCGAAAGAGGATGCAATCATTCAGACAGGCATGAATCTAAGTGTAATCCATTCCAATGGACTGTAAAAGTTTTTTTGCATCTCCACGTGTTGGAGGCATGTCATTGCCCTCTGGTAAAAATTGATCTTTAAAAAGCCTGCAATTAGCAATTAGAACGATATTAGTAAATAAAGTTATTTTGATACAACAATAAAATTTTATTTCAAATCCACTTACCTGAACAATTCAGTCATACTACTATCTAACCATCCATAAATGGATTGCAGATTGAGCATCGCGAGTGACACACGTATTACATATATCTTTGCTCCATTGTAAAGTGGTAAACGAGCTAGTCTTACGCATGTTTTCATATTCTTCATCGACTTCTGATCGTGGAAATTATGTTGTGTCCACAAAACTGTCGACATCTTCTCCACCATCATGATCTTCGTCCATCTCATAAAATGCTTCGAGCATTTCTTCCATATGTTCATTTTGTGTAATGCTATTAAAACCCTAATCAGAAAGACCTAGACCTAAAACATGTGTGTATGTGTATGCATGTGTATACATATGTGTATGTGTTTATATATGTGTATAAGTATATGCGTGTATATGTATGTGTATATATATTTACTCTGATTAAAATCCTTAAAATTAAACCTATTTTTATATCTTTAATTATATACATTTAATTTATTTATTTAAAACACTAGTTCTTTTCATATTTATTTATTTATATAATTATCCTATTATATATATATATATATATATATATATATATATATATATATATATATATATATATATATATATATATATATATATATATATATATATATATATATATATATATATATATATATATTCATATTTTTTTCTTAATTAATCCTATTTTTATATGTTTAATTATATATATTTAATTATATATATTTAATTGATTTATTTAAAACACTAATTCTTTCTATATTTATTTATCTATATAATTATCCTATTTTATATATTTATTTACTTATATATTCAGATTTTCTCTTTGATTAATCTTATTTTTATATATTTAATTATATATATTTAATTAATTTATTTAAAACACTAGTTCTTTTTATATTCATTTATCTATATAATTATCCTATTATATATATATATTTATTTATTTATTTATTTATTTATTTATTTATTTATTCAGATTTTTTCTTAATCTTTTTCTATATTTTCTCTTTATATAAATTTAATTGAGTTATATGTATGCCTAAACCCTAAAACCCTAATCTTAAAGATCTAGACCTAAAATATGTATATTTCTGTATGCATGTGTATATACATGTATATATGTGTTATATGTGTATGTGTGTATATATGTTATGCAGGTGTTAAAACCCTAAAA